>OX235277.1:6490599-6511493 GCA_944472155.2 Trichobilharzia szidati
CGTTGACCGCTTCACTTATTTGGGAAGTGCCATCAGCCCCAAACGGGTTGATCTCTGACGAAATCTCAGCACGGATACAGAGGGCTAGTTTCGCATATGCCAGTTTACACTGTCTCTCGCGTAGACGTGATATCCGACTATCGACCAAAGGGCGTGTGTACTGCTCATCAGTCCGCTCCGTCCTCCTTTATGGTTGTGAGACCTGGCCATTGAGAGTGGAAGACATGAAAAGATTAGCTGTATTCGATCATAGGTGTCTGCGTTCTATCTCTCGTGTGTAATGGTATAATAAGGTGAGAAATATTGAGGTTAGGCATCCGTCGAATGCTAGGTGAGGAGGGGATATCAATCGTTGAGGCTGTGAAATTACATCGACTTCGATGGTTAGGACATGTGTTACGTATGCTAGCCTAGCCACCGCCTTCCTCGACGGGCAATGTTAGCTGACATAGGGTCAGACTTGTAAAGAGCTAGCGGTGGTCAAACCAAAACATGTCACCAGTCAATGAAATCTAAAACAGTTAGTCTAGGCCACGTAGGAAGGTGTAAACTTCCTGACTGGTTGGGGTCCTCGTGACGGTAAAAACCAATGGTTGGAAACAATTGGTGACATGGCTCAAAATCGTTGTCAATGGCTGGCGCAGATGCATCCACTGCTTGTGACTGATGATTTCCAGTGAAACTGTTTTGTTCTTCGTTATTACTATTCATTTGTCTCTCACCTCTGTTTACTGTCTCTAATATGCATTTCTCCTACTTTCTTCTCTTGCTTTGTGTGGTACATGGAGGGAGTGTGGTGACTTGAACTGATGCACATCGGTGCAAAGTTCTATGTCGAAAACAGACAGACAGACCCGAAAGATGATAGAGAAGGATTCTTCAGTGCTGGCTGGCTTTGTGACTGGCCGGTTTCAACCAGATGATCTAATATCAAACTGTTAATGACAGTTTTTATTACACCTTTACTTAGCCATAATGGAAGATGTTCCCGAGCCATCACGAAAAATCAAGTTCCTAGAGCAACGCGGCTGTTGAACTTATAAATTCCTTAATTTTCTCTATCACTTCCTTTAATTTATTTTGATACATTCAAACACTTTAGTATTATGTATTAATGCATAATATATATCTCTCTCTGTCTTACTGATGATGCCTTAATGAGCAATAATCACGTATCAATATTATTGATCGATTCAGTGTAATTTAAAAGAGCAAACATTAAAATTGTCAATTAAGAAATTATTTCTTTAATTATTCTGGTTATATCAAATGTAGAACGCAGATGAAGAAGAAGTAGTTAGTAAGAATATTCATCGTTCAATAATCGTCATTATTTTGAATTTATGCTGGTATTAGCAACGAGAATGATTCGTAATTATGGTGGAAAAAAAAGTATCAACAGGATAATATATATACGAATATGGAGGTGATCAAAGACAATCAATATCTTATAATACTAGAAGTTGCACAATATTGAGAATGAGGTAGATAGATATTCCGACTGACTGACTGACTGGTTTCAACATGGAACTCTGCAGGGAAGTGCATCAGTTCAGGTTGATGTTTCGTCCTAATTTTTTGGGATCTTCATCAGTAGGCACCTACCACAAGGGTTCGAACCTAGGATCTTTTGGTTACAAAGCGAGCTGGCTCGTAGACCATTCACCAGCCACTGGGACCAGATCCAATGGCCAGCCCATGAATTCCAACTTCTGCTAATTCACGATATAGACCGACTGACAACAGCCAGTGTCATCTGTGGCGAGTATTTATCGTCACACTCGACCTACTGTACCCTACTGGTAACGGGTTCTCACCAGAACTCCAGGCAGCCTTGTTTGGTAACCAAGCACTAGCAAGCACCAGCCTAATTTTTAGGGAATTTATTCGTCTTAATTTTGATCACGGATTGATGTAAGATAGAGAACCTGGGTCCTAGGTCCTCGGTTTGCACCCTTGTGGTGGGTGCGTACTACAGAAAATAGGACTAAACAACTGTCCAATACTCCCAGGTTTTCTACTGCCTCTCTAACGTTCCTTTCGTCTTCATCTTCGTATCCGTGATCATAAACTAGCTGTCAAAAGACATGACATCCACTCCCTCATATCACTACATACAGACAACCAAGGACATCAATTCGACTGGGACAAGGTTCAAATATTAGACAGAGGAAACAACAGGAATGCTAAAGAATTTTTAGAAGCCTGTCTGGTATTCCAGTGAATCACCAATCAATAGACACACCGAGATGGACAAAATTTATCAACCGATAAGAAAGAAACCTCACACACAAAGGGTCAAAGTTCAAGTCAAGGAAACAACTTGTTCCAATACAAGTAGCTCAGAAGGTGTGAAAACACGCAAAACAACCAATCACGTCCAAAGTCGCCAGGAGAGATGATTAATAAACTCGTTGAGAAATCTAAAAGATCACTTCAACAAATTGAAGTAGGCGCTGAAGATGTCGCCTAGTAGGGCGATGAAAGCTTCGCAAATTAACTATCCAGCTCAGAGGACACAACCACATCAAAATACTGTGTTCACCGAAGTAGACATTCCCTAGTGCTTCACATCCAAGAACATAAAGCCATCAAAAGACATTAAATACATTCCTTCATAATAATACCTACATGTGCACAACTGTGGACACCGGTTTGACTTAATACGGAAACAACTCTAAAAACTAGTTCGAACAGGCCGTGTATCGTCGGCGGACTCAAGAAATAGTTCGCTTTGCCTTGCGGTTACACAGAACTAATTCTCATTCTGTTTCAGGTACCTCGGGAAGAAATCGACTTCTTTGGTGTGGGCAGTTGGGAAGTAACAACCTCTCGCATACTTTGAAAAGTACATGAAGTTCTCACCAGTTATCACCCACCCTTATCTATTTCACTTTCATTATACTGCTCTCCTAATACTGTAGGGAGGTGTTGACTTCCAGACTGGTTGAGGTCGTCCGGGTGCTAAAGGATATTTCGTGATATGGATCAAAATTGTTCTCAGGGGCTCCGATACACTTACCTACTCACTCGCTGTGACCTGCCATATTCAACAAAACCCTACTGTTTTTCCATGTTGCTATTCTTTTTCCCTCATATTTCTGCTTATTGTCGTTCTTTCGAATCTCATTTTTCCTCTATTTTTTATTTCTTTGTGTGATACATTTAAGGGCTGTGGCAACTGCGACTTGTGCACTTCTTTGTAAAATTCTATGGTGAAACCAGGCAGTCAGTCGCTCGATCCAGTTTAACTCGAGAAATGTTCAGATTTCATAGAATTTTAACTTTGCACTGATTTCAGTTGGAGAACCATTGAAAACCAACGTGTAGTTTTGAAGGGCTGTTTCGTCCCAGTTTGAGACTCATTGGCTGCACGCAGGGGTTCAGGTCCAGTACCTTCCGTTTATCAATGGCCAGGACATGAATTTCAACTTTTATCAGTTCTGGATTTTAGCACGACTGGCACCAGCTAATGTCATCAGTCAGTATTTGTTCTCACTGCCGACTGGGTGGACCCCTAGAAGCCCAGTACCTGGATCAATTTTCACACAGTAGTCATATTGACATATGTCAAAACTATGCATCAATAAAATGCAAATCACGTGTCAGAAAGGTCAACTATCCGATCACCGAGACGATCGATTCTAATACACATAAACACAAAGATAAGGCAGCCTTTGAAGACTACTATACACAGTTTAGATTAGAACAGGTGATTCAGAGGCGAGATTTATTTTCAATGAACTTATTATTAAGTTGTACAGTCATATATATCTATATATGCTTTTTAAGAAATTACGTGTATTTTGATTGGACGCTAGTAACTAGTGTGACGTGTCTAGTCCTTTCTTTGGTGCAGACTGAATTCTATCAGTCATGTTTTGCAATGTGGCCACCATTCTAGATAGCTCGCCATCACAGTGCACATTGATTTGATAATATTAGTTGGTTGGAGGCAATCGGCAGGAAGCCTTCGACCTAGGTTTCGTGCTAGTTGGCACTCATCAGCAAGGCGTATCTGCAACCTTGAAGGAACTCATGTCCCTTCTGAGATTCGAACCCGCGTCACCCAGTGCTGCAGTCAGAGACGTTACCACTGAGCTATTCAAGCTCGCGATTGACCTCCTGTAGGAGTGTATTGGAATGTTTTGGTTGGACACTAGTAACTAGTGTGACGTGTCTAGTCCTTTCTTTGGTGCAAGCTGAATTCTATCAGTCAGAAGGGACATGAGTTCCTTGAGGGTTGCAGATACGCCTTGCTAACTGGTGAGTGCCGAAAAGCACGAAACCTAGGTCAGGCAAGGCTTCCTGCCGATTGCCTCCAACTACCTAAATTACACTGAGTTTGTGATTCATCGGCAGTATGCATCCCACTTTCTCTTGTTGCTAGTTCTTCCTGACCAACCATCTGATATTCAGTATGCAGTGGCCTGTTGGAAATGATCTTCCCGACGCACATGACAAATTTCTTGTCCCATATAGAGGAACTGAATAGCTTACGATTGGTGATGAAAATCCGAATTTATTCTTTGTAGTGTGTAGAGTTGATTTCCACCTGATGCTGGCTGGTTTTGACACCTTCATCTATGCTTCCACCTGTAGTTAAAACGACAGTAACTAGATAACCGAAGGATGCGATCCACCTCGAATTTCTTCCGTCGACAGGGTGTGTATGTGACATTAGATATAACTGGTCTACGAATTCCAGATCTGCTAGAGTTTTGTTTTCGGTCAAGCGTATTACTGTCTTTTAACTTTCCACATAAAGTATTCAGCACAATGCAGTCCATCAGAATTAAGAATATCACCGCTACCTTGACTTCAAAGGCTTCAGTGAGTATTCAGTTTTGGTTCACTTGACATATGGCGCTGATAAATATTTCGGGCACTCCATAGGGTTGAAGTAGTTTCCAAATTACTTCACTGTCAACGTTGTCGAATGCCTCTTCAAAGTTGATAGAGATGAGATGGACAGAGATTTTCAACTTCCATTGTGAATTTAATTGAAGGATGACAGTTAATTAATTCCTATAAGATACAATTTAAATCGGAATCATCCTGACAAACTATAAAAGTGTCATCGATGTATCTTTTGTACAGCAGCAATTTGTCCATTGTTGATTTTATGATCCCGTTTTCCAGGTTAGTCATAAAGCAGTCTGCTAAAAGTGGGCCAAGGGGAGAGCCCATAGCAGTCCCGTCTTTCTGTCTATAGATGACGTCATTGGATGTAAATTGTACGTCAAGCGTGCACCTTAATAACAACCTTTTCAGCTATGAGGTTGGTATTCCGATGCTCATATGTTTGTGATCCATATATATTTGCAAAGGAAACAAATTGTGTCTGTGAGTGGCACATTTGTAAATAGAGATTCTACATCCAGTGATAACATTCGTTTGACACTTACATTCAAGTCTTTTATGCATTCAATAAATTCGAAATTTTCAAAAGAATGGGTGCTGAATAAAGAGTACATTTTTCGATAACTTCATCATCAGGCTCTACAGTTATATTTTATTATTATTGTTCCTTTGGGTTCCTAGTGGAACATAGGGCTACAACTGCATTTGAATCGATAGATACAATTTGAAGTGGCCAGTCTAGGTACCTCATCTTTCAGTCGAGGTAGCACCATCGGTCGTGTAGAGAATAATACGTATAGTTCACCAGCATTAAAAGCTATTTGAAGTGATTTTCTTAATTTCTTCGTAATTATCTCACTTGGTATATCGCCCTTGAATTGCAGTCGTATGTATAAAGGCTTCTTGTTTACGCATAGTGAGTAGGCCACTGCGTCGGTGGCACAGTGGTTAGGACACTCATCGACCATGCATATGGTCCGGGGTTCGATCCCTTGCCGACGCACACCTGATATCTATGGTCAGCCCACAAAATTTGGGCTACCAATATCACATGCTGAAAATTCCATACATGTACCAAAAAATACGGTGTGGAATCAGGCTGTAATCAAAAATAAAAAAGACTGTAGAGCCTGATGATGAAGTTATCGAAAAGAGTATTCTTTGTTCAGTATCCATTCTTTTGAAAATTTTAATGGGCATTTTTAATCAGTTAAATTTTAAATTATCTCGGAGGAAGTCCCTATGGAGTTGTTGTCTCACAGGCTCTAGCATTTCGGACAACCATTTGATAATTGGATACCAAGTGATCTCTCCATGTCTAAAATTGGTCGAAGACAGAGGTATGACTTCCATTCTATGCTGTTCAGAAATAATAGTAACACGGGAAATAACAGAAAAGGTTTACCGTATCAGGACAATTACAAAAAGTGGATGCATCTGAACTATTAACGAAGATTTTTAGCCACCAGTTTAATTGAATATGAGATTTTCCCGCCATTTGATTGGACCGAAGTGCTTGGTCTCAGTAGCTCTCGTGGCCCAAGTGGTCTAGTGGATAACGCTTTGGCGTTTGAAACTAAGGGCACTGGGTTCGAGCCTCGATGGGAACATCACCATTCACTGGGAAATGCAGGTACATGCAGTGACGAGTCCCGAATAGGACGAAATGCGCATCCTGGATGGATTCCACTGCTAGTCACCATCCACAAATTAAACGGTCACCAATAATTAGGCATTAGCATCCCGTAAACTCTAATCAAGCAGTTTACACCTCCCTAGCTGGCTGGCACATACAAACAGTCAATAAAATCATGAATTGACGTCAGGCTTTGGCCTAATGCTAAGAAGATTACTCACAAATTAATTGATTACATTTCTAACTGAATTCTTTCTAGTGATTCCTTTTACTCATGTATATATTATATCAAATCTGTTTTGCCTTCTAATAAAACATGTATTGGCATGAATACTGCGTTTTAACAGAGACAGTGGTATTAATAATACATTGGTCGACTTAAAATATCAATATCGATTTTTTCTAACATAGAAAACTGTTATGAAGTTCTATTCTAAAGTTATGTTTTTGATGACTACAATTAGTCTTTATACAGAGTATCGCTGTGGGTTAAGGATAGAGGTGAGCTGTTGAATTCTGACCCAAAAACTCAATAGTCGACGAACTGCCCATATTATTATATGTGTAAAACTTGGGCACTGTGGTATTAAGTAATTCCATATTAGTTTGCTTATTAGATATATCACACAGTGAGTGAAACAGTATTATTTACTGGATGACACAGTTTCAAACAAAATTTATTGTTCATAATCATATCACCAATTATAATCCCATGGCCTCGAAACTTGAGTTTTATAGTTTTCTTTGTCCTCTCATATTTGTCGTCGTTGGGGTAGTAGAATTTTCCATACATCCGAATGGACAGGTGCTGAATCATTCCTATTTTACACGTATTTGCAGTTGATTCTATAAACAAAGCTTCTGTTATCAATCTCTCCCTTCACCCTGGTGTTACATTAGGTTTTAAAACTGTCATCCTATCCCATCCAGTCTATTGTATGGTTGTGTGCGACTGCATGTAGTGCTAAAGCTGAACTATTCTCTAGATTTCTTATCTTATTTGGGTCAACCAATCTAAATTTTGCTAAGTATTTATGTTCAGCTAGTCTGACTGCCCCTGTTCTACTAGTTTGACCTTTGTATTTCACTTGACAATCATTGGAGGCAGGGTATTAGGTAAACTAAATTGTTTTGTTTTAAAGGCTCCACAAGATTTATCCTTCAAACAACAAAGCTTGTTTCTAGTTGAGTTTGTGGGTTTGAATGCCAGTCACTTTTATTCCTGCCTTGTTAGGAATTCTGCGTAAGGTTTCCGAGGTTCCTTCCTTGTATGGAATTACTACTGATGATTTAGATTCCTTATTGTTGGTGTTGTCATTGTCTTGCGCATGTTTGACATGCATGTCGTCATTAATATTATTATCATTTTCACTACTATCATTATTCATTTTATTCTTACATTCCTAGGTGGAAGGAACCTCGGAAGCCTCACGCAGAATTCTTAAAAAGGCAGGAATAAAAGTAGCTGGCATTCAAACCAACCACGAACTCAATGAGAAACAGGCTTTGTCGGTTAACGCATCGATCCTGTGGAGCCTTCAAAACAAAGCAATTCAGTTTATCTAATACCTTGCTGGAATGATTGCCAGGTCACATACATAGGTCAAACTAGTAGAACAGGGGCAGTCAGACTAGCAGAACCTAAACACTTAGCGAAATCTAGATTGGTTGATCCAAATAAGATAAGAAATCTAGAGAATAGTTCAGCTATACCACTCACTACATGCAATTACACACACAACCATACAATAGGATGGGAAAGTATGGCAGTTTTAAAATCTGATGGCACAGGGTGGAGGGAGAGATTGATAACAGAAGCTTTGTTAATCAAAGAAAACTATAAAACTCAAGTTTTGAAGTTGTGTGATTACAACTGATATGATTATGAACAATAAATTTTGTTCGAAAGGCGTCGTCATCCAGTAAATAATACTGTTTCACTGTGTGATATACCTATTATACAAACTAATATGGAGCTGCTCATATACTTTGAATATTCTGTGTTCAATTCTTAGCAAACATTATGGGGGCACACTGCTGGAGAGCTTAAAACTAGACTGAAACAAATGTTCCGTGTCTTATAGTTCTTGATGACACTAAAATTAAAGTAGGTTTGTGACGGAATCCACGCTGAGATAAGGGCATATAAAAGAAGAGGTGTTCAGAGAAAAGTTGCTCTTTTCAAAGTTGTCATTCTCAAGCTGTACAATCGCATGTACAGGTTACTGAAAACTTCGGTAAACAGCTACCCCATTCATTGGCTTCATACTGAAGATCATATGACTAGCCAGCAAGAAAGAATTAGCAACATTAAACTCTATGAGGGAACCAATCGAGAAACTATTGCTCAACAAAGATGGTGAAAAAATTGGACGTGGATGAGACACACGATGAGAAGAACGTTGAATGACATCACACCCTAGGTGGGCCCTCGAGTAACACCCGAATATGAAGCTAGCGACAAGTTGAGACTGGAGGAAATCGTGTGAGGAGGAGTCTAGAGCTTATAGGAAGTCGTGTGGACGGCTAAAAAGAGGACATCCACTGGGAATGTTATCGGAGAGATGGAATTCATGAACAGTTGGGTTGAGTCTCAGTGGCTTAATCGTCTACGAGCTCGCCTTGTAACCAGAAGGTCCTGGGCTTGAACCTCAGTGAGTGTGTCCTGGTGAAGAGTCCCAACAGACTAGTACGAAACAGCTGTCTAGTATTACTTGCTGGGTTTCAAATGGTCCTATAACCTATGCCAGTTCATTATGAAATCTCTGTTAACTAACATTTGAAAATTATTTTTAGTTTTTGTTTTTGCTGTAGTTGAGTAAATTAGATGCAATAATATTGTACCAAATGCTGAGAATCCCATATTTTAACATATGTACTGTTTTGGAATGAAGCAACTTATTATTATGATTACAACTCCAAGAAGAGGAACTCTTCACTGAGTGCCTCTTATTTTACTATGATTTGTTGAGATTAAGGAATCTATAAATGTGTCATATAGTATAAGGTCGCTAATTACTATACTCTTGTAACGATTTGTATTAGGATTGATTACTAGTTTACTCAGGACTTGAGGGATAGTTTAATGTTTAAAACAATAGAACTATTCTCATATTACTCAGATTTCTTACTTCAATCAGTTTACAGTTTACAATTTATTTAGGATAGTAGGCTATATGCCTGTGTTAATCCTTTTGGATTTTTTACACACAGGAGGTCCAATCTCGCCTTGAATGAATCAACGGGTGGCGCTGATACGATGTGTTCCGGTAGGGAGTTCCAATGGTACACAATTCGATGCGAAAAACGGATCTCCAAACGCAGACGATTCGACCGTGGTTTTTGAACCTTGAGGTGATGTCCTCGCAATTGGTTGGTGCTAGAAGGAAGAAATAAATTTGATAAATTTGCTCTAAAATCATTTCTTAGGATACGGTATGCTAGTATTAGGTCACCCCTAAGTCGTCTGTATGACAGTGGAAATAAACTCAGTCGACTTAACCTCTCTTCATATGAGAGGGTTGAGAAACCCTTTATTAGCTTAGTTCCTACTCTTTGCACCCTTTCTAGTAGGTCTATTTCGTATTTGAAACACGGGCTCGCTGCCTGGATCCCATATTCCAAATGAGGTCTGATATAAGTCGGATATAATATAGGAAATATATCAGCGTCAAAGTTCACAAAAGCCTTGCGTATGGCCCATAATATTCGAAAACCCTTAGTGGCTGCAGCTCTACAATTTGTTGCTGTTTTCAAGTCATGCTGCACAACCACTCACAAGTCCTTGTACTCAGTGACCACTGTGAGAGTAATGCCATTCATTGAGTAATTGTGCACGTGACTGTGAGAGACATGCATAACTACACTCTTGCTTAAGTTAATCTCCAAGGCCCAGTGCTTACACAAATCACTTAACAATTTTAAATCTTCCTGCAAAGCGAGTTGATCACTGTCATGGTGTAAAGCCCTCCATATCTTGATGTCATCAGCAAACAGTGAGCTGGATGACCTAACTACCGATGGAAACTCATTAACATAAATCAGGAAAAGAAGTGGGCCTAGAATTGTACCCTGAGGAACGCCACTCCTAACCGATTCCCATGTTGATAAAATCAATTAGATAATTATATAACACAAGTGGAAATAACATTACTGTCGTTTGAAACTGTAAATATGTTATCATTTGTCAGTGAATCACGTGTTTTGTCTATATTCTTTCTTAGATGGCTGAAGGCAATCAGCAGGAATCCTTTGACCACCTAGGTTTCGTGCCTGTTGGGGACTCATCAACAAGGCGTGTTTGTAATCTTGAAGCAACTCATATTCACATAAGATATGTGGCATCTTTATGGAGTCATTGGTAAAGAAGCAGGTTAGAGTATTAAAAAAATATTCATTCTTTCACCTTTCATTTTCTTTTAAGTCTAATGCTTTGAAAGCATGATTACCAATAATGGTAAAGTCACTTGGCACTGGGATCAGGGTGATCACGAATGCCTTAACTCCAGATGGAGGCTCACCTTTGAACTTTTGCATGTTGAAACTTGTAGTTATTCTCAGTAGGGCTGACTAGGATTCTGGCATTTACTAATGGAGAGGTATCCAGATAACGTCTCTGTTTTACGCTGGTGGATCAGGGGTAGAATGTCAATGATGCACGCGGTCCGGGTCTCACGACAGGAAAAAGTGGACATATGGTGCTGAGGAAGTACTGTGTTCCACTAGGAACCCAAGGGGTGTAATTATCATAAAAATAAATAATGGGCTTTCATTATTCAGCGTTGAGTCCTAGATCGCATTGTTTTAGCTAACAGTGAAGCATCCATGCTATTTTGGTACAAACTCGAGTTACTTTCGGTATTTCGTGATCGATCTCTGATCAGCTAAGCAGACATCACTGAGCATCATTCACTCCTTAAAATATCCTTCAGGAGCCAAAAAATATTGATACTACAATAATATAATCTTCTGGGGCAAGGAAGATATGCTTTCACTTGAGAGCATCTGGGCTCTCTTTGTCCGTATATTGAAAGGGGAGGTAGTATTGATAATATTACAACTGAAGCTTTTCCAAACTGCAGTTTTGATTCGTTTACATTTAAACTCGTTCATTACACGACCATCTTTTATTTTCGTTGAGTTCTCATCAGCTCAGCTGCTTACAGTCTAAATAAATTATTAAGGTGAATTTACATTTGATGGGAGATACCGGACTTAGTGAACAGTACTCTTAAAATTACGCTTATATAGTTTTTACACAGGGAATTCAAGTTCAAACAAATTAAATGTATGCATACAATGGTAAAGGAGTTACGTAATTAAAACGATAGTTGTGTAAGATGATGGGTGTATGATAAATTTGCTGACAATATACTGATTTCAACTCAAATTATAGAAACAAGAGACAAGCAAAAATACACTATATCAAAGTGGGGATTGAGGTTAAATCCAAAGACTATGTAGTCAAATGAAAGGAAGGAGAAGACGGTGAAGATATCCAGTTACCAGAATGGGCTGCTTCCTTCTGAATACAAGCATCAGTCGGGTTTCAGGCGTTTGATAGAGATTGCTTCGGAAAGCTTGATGTGCATTGAAATATTTCGTCTGTTGATCATTTTGAAGGATCTATCGATTTCGACCTCATGAACACTATCAAGGAGATGCCTGGTAATTGCAGCACTGAAGGCGTTGGTTACCTTAAGAGGTAGGCTATTCGACACACGCTCAGAAAACCGGAGATGTGCCCTTCTTCCTTCGGTTCTCCCAATGTAACTGCTCCCGCAGGTATACGTTAATTTGTATGCACACTTGGAGTTACCATGGGAAGGGTATCTGTCGACTTTCTACTGCGCCAAAGAGCATGTTGTTCAATAAACGGGAACCAGCTTAGCTGCAGGATAGGCTCTGGCTACTGATGTATTCCGTCTTCGGCTGACTATTGCTGCAATATTTTCACCTTTAAATTCGTGTTGAATGAAGTTAGGCTTCCTTCTCACTGTGATTCATTTGACATTTGAGCCTTCACATCTTCCATATTCGTTAGTGAATCTAAGTGTAAGCGTTGTTTCTCAACATCTTTTCGTGGAGAATCATAAATGCATCCCCTAATTTATCTGTAGAGCATATTCTCTTAGCTCTATAGTACAGAGTCTTGACTAGTGCTCGTTTATAGCTATTTGGACAAAAACTAATAAAATGTAAGTAATGTCCATTACATCTTGGCCTTCGCTAAATTGACCACTGGAGACTACCATCTTCTAGGCAATGTCAAGGAATTGGAAATTTCCATCATTTTAATGTTCCATAGTAAATTCAATGTTGGTATGTGCATCGTTGAATAATCTGTGTAGGTAGGAAGCATGACTTTCAACTTTGCCCACTACAAATGTGTCATCAACATATCGACAATAAGAAGTAATTTCGTCCATTACATGCTTCAACTTTCTTCTTTTTAAGCTTGGACATGAAGATATCTGCTAAAACAGGGCTGATTGGACTACCCATAGCTACGCCATCTATTTGACGGTAAAGAGTATTGTCAAATTGGAAATGTACACCCATGGTACACATTAGCAGTAGGTGTTTGAATTCCGACTCTGGGAGTGGGAGAAGATCAGACAGCTGACAGATGATCTCAGTAGTTTCAATGATTACAATCCTTGTGAACAAGGAGGATACATCCAATGACTCCATGAACTCATTTGAAAGGTTCATGTTGTTCACACTTTCGGTGATCATCTTCTGGCTAAAACGATATACTACTGAATAACTGAGATGAGTAGGTCTATACCACTTGTATGAATCAGTAGGACTTGTCAACCAGCCAGATCGAAATGGTCTAAACACCACAGGACAGTTGTTTCGGTCGTTTCAGGCCGAGCTTATCAGCGGCATACTCGGTTTTATTCAACTAAGAGTGCAAACGACATCTGACTTCCAAAGGAAATAACGGTGAAAATTTCACCCCATCTAACTCTGTACATTGCAAACTTTGAAATTCATTCATCTTTTAGGTAGCCTAATTATCATCTGGTGGTTCAGGAGTACAGTGTTCACTAACCACATATGCGGCACAGGGTTCGATCTCAGGTTGATGCACTTATAAAATGCTAGGATGGACAACCGGTCGCGCTGTTAGCCGTTAATGAAGTCATGATTGATGCATGTAGTGGCTGGAAAGTTTTTATTGGTTAATTTTTGGCTTCAGTTCCCGAGGATTTTCAGGACCATACAACCAATCAGATTTGCTTATTTATTTATGGCTTAATTTCCTGAGTTTCTGTAAACTATATAAATGTATGTATCCCGTATTTTGAACACTAAAAGGTTGCAGAAACTGTCAATATACAAAGAGGGAACCTCGGAAACTTTACGCAGAATTCTTAACAAGGCGGGTAGGAATAAAAGTGGCTGGTATTCAAACCAACCACAAACTCAATTAGAAACATGCTTTGTCAGTTAAAGTATCAATCCTGTGGAGCCTTTAAAAAAAACAATTCAGTTTATCTAATACCCTGCCTTCAATGATTATCAGGTCAAATACATGGGTCAAAGTAGTAGCATCGGGGGTCAGTTAGACTAACTGAGCATAAGAACCTAGCAATATCTAGATTAGTTGGCCTGAATAAGATAAGAAATCTAGAGAATAGTTCAGCTATAGCATTCATCGCATGCAATTACACACAACCATAAAATAGGATAGGATGGGATAAGATGACAGTTTTAAAATCTAATGTTACACCAGGGTGAAGGGAGAGATTGCTAACAGAAGCTTTGTTTATCGAATCAACTGCAAACACGTGTGATAGGAATGATTCAACACCTGTCCAATTGGGCATCTGGAAAATTCTACTACCCCAACGACGACAAATAGGAGGGGACAAAGAAAACTATAAAACTCAAGTTTCAAAGTTTTGTGATTATAATTGATAGAATGATTATGAACAATAGATTTTGTTCAAAAAGCTTCGTCATCGCGTAAATAATACTGTTTTACTAACTGCGTAATACATCTCATCAAAATCTAATATAATAATAGTTTGTATTTCGTAAAAACGGGTAATTTTACAAGAAATGCATGCCACTTTCACAGGCACGATCAGTTATGTTATAAATTACAATCCTGAAGTATCGTAAATTAATACTTTTTCAAAAGTTTAAATTGTTCAATTATTGTACAAGCAATCAGAACAGGTTCTTATAAATGTTAAATTGTAAGCCGTTTACTAAGGTCACCATCAAAGTTGAGCGGCAACCCAAACTTCGTTCCGTATCCTGCTGATAGTTATGGTCAACCAGTGAACAGCGTATATCTGGGTGAGTGCTATGCCACCACGTTTTAACATTATTTCAGGAAGAGGAGAAATTTCTCTGCAGCTGCAAAATGGAAATTATTAGTGAAAGTATATTTACAAAATAAATACAAGGAGAAGAAGCTATAAAGTACTTGAAATGATGGAATGCATTTGCAATGTTTAATACTAACCATATTGGTCTAAGCATGGAAACTATGATGTTTTCGATGAAGATATAGCTTTGTTCAAACATTAGTGTTGTTGTGCTTTTAATCAAGGCAACCAGACTTTGGGCAAGCAATAAATATGAACAAAGAGGAAGTTTTAGCTTCAATAAAAGCGTAGGTAGTTAAGGTAGAGTAGAGTATAATAGTGCGTAAATAAAAAGATTATTGTAAGATAAGTAAGTGATATTTAAGTGAGGAAGGAATTCAAAGATCTGGAAAATTAGAAGCCGTAGAACAAGCTGACCTGTAAGATGTCTCACGAATTTCTGTAGGGCCTGTGGTGTAGCACCTTGACAAGAAGGTGAACAGGCTTGTAGATATTATTATTATTGTTTCCTTTAATTCCTAGAGGAACATAGGGCTTCTCCCGTGCTTCTCTATTGCGTTCGGTTCTCTGCTAGAGTCTTCACCTGGCTCCAAGTCTGCCCACACGTTTTCATCTCCTCTTCACATGACCTCCTCCAAGTCACCCTTGCGATGACGACCAACTCGCCGCTTCCCTTTCGGGTTCCACTCGAGCAATGGCTTGTCTAGTGATGTCACTTGATTGTTTCCTGAGAGTATGGCTAATCCATTTCCATTTCTTCCTGCATATTTGTTTCACAATCGGTTCCTGGTTGGTTCGCTCACTGCCAGAGATCCCTGTTGCTGATCTTTGCTGGCGGGCCATTTGTTCTTAAGTATTGAATGAAGACAACTGATAATGAAAGTCTGTAGTTTGTTTGAGATGCTCTTTATGATGCGCCAAGTCATCAGGCTTGTAGATGGTAGGAGCAAAAGCACTTTTTTCTATTTATAATTTAGATCTGTACAGCCCTTATTATTATTTTTTTTATTGAGGGTCCAGACTAATGTTTAATTCTGGAGCTGTCAAAAAATGTATGTTGCTGTCCTACAGATTGGAACGATTCACATTTGTGACCACTACCATATCTAATCGTTACAACTCGTGAAAATGTTCATTTTTTGTGGCTTTATGCAAATGTTGAAATAAGAACAAACTAGTTCAGCGAAGAGTCTCTTTTCGGCGAATTCATTCGCTTAGCTGTACAGTCGCAAATATATACAATTAATTTTGTGTGTGTGTGTACATTAGGTTTGTCAAAATCAAAATAACAGTTAGTGTGGGTTGTTGATTACATCATCAAAATAATTAAGAAATTAAAATGTGTGATTAATAATCAAAGATGTAACTAAGTGGGGTGAAGATTGGTAAGATGTGAGTAGGGTTACGTAATATAGACATGTTTAGAAAGATTAGATGTTAGTGAAGGATTATGGAGACAATTATGAAAATAAACTAGATAATAGGTGAAAAGATTGAATGGGTTATTTACTAAAAATTATTATACGAAAATTGCAAAAAAGAATATTTGATAACAAAATGTTGATGACAGATAAACTTGAAATTAAACCCACGGTAGTAGGAGGGGTTGGAGAAGTTTCTTCTGTGTGCATAAATCAGGCTTTTCTATCCAAATCGCTAAGGATTCGGCAATACAAAGTATACGGAAGCTTGTCAATTTTCGAAGGCTTCTTTTGACTTTATAGATGTCTTTGAACGACTTCTCCTTGCAAATCGAATGACCAGTGTTGAGTATATGCTCAATAATGGCGCTCCTTATTGCTCTCCGTTGTTACCTTTCCGTAGCCAGGCAGGATAGTGTTCTTGAACTCTTTTAGATAAAACTCGCATCGAACGACCTATATACCTCGCTCCTCAGGAGCAGGTGAATTAGTAGATACACATGGAAGTGGTTATTTTGATTTTGATTTTGACAAACCTAATATAACACAAAATTAATTGTATATATTTTCGACTGTACAGCTAAGTGAATGAATCCGCCGAAAAGAGACTCTTCGCTGAACTAATTTGTTCTTCTTTCAATGTCTTAATGGGTATTTTTCGCGAATTATGCAAATGTAACATGTAATGGTTGGTTAACTTGCCTTTTCAGTTATTTCCATATATTTATGTATTAAATTAATTTATAATCATGACATTTATTCTAATATTACACTTTTAATTCATCTTTCGGGTATTAAAAGTCGAAAGGAAGACTGAACTATACTCTAAATTGAATTCCGTATTCTCTATTTTGAATTTACACTTACATTGAGGTCAGGTGGGGTAAGGTGGGGCATGGCTACAGTATGGTGAATTTGATAATCACGAATAATGGTCATATTGATGAATAATTAATGAAGTAATTACGAACTTCACTCACTTCTTGATCTATTCATGCGTTGACTGAATTTCATTTTCATGTGTGCATTTCATTAATATTATATCAAACTATAAATAGATATTTGCATATGCACATTACACAAAAAACACAATACCAAGATGGAATCTATAAACAGTTATGTAAATAAGCTTTTGTTCTATCTATCTATCTATCTATCTATCTATCTATCTATCTATCTATCTATCTATCTATCTATCTATCTATCTATCTATCTATCTATCTATCTATCTATCTATCTATCTATCTATCTATCTATCTATCTATCTATCTATCTATCTATCTATCTATCTATCTATCTATCTATCTATCTATCTATCTATCTATCTATCTATCTATCTATCTATCTATCTATCTATCTATCTATCTATCTATCTATCTATCTATCTATCTATCTATCTATCTATCTATCTATCTATCTATCTATCTATCTATCTATCTATCTATCTATCTATCTATCTATCTATCTATCTATCTATCTATCTATCTATCTATCTATCTATCTATCTATCTATCTATCTATCTATCTATCTATCTATCTATCTATCTATCTATCTATCTATCTATCTATCTATCTATCTATCTATCTATCTATCTATCTATCTATCTATCTATCTATCTAACTATCTATCTATCCATCTATCTATCTATCTATCTATCTATCTATCTATCTATCTATCTATCTATCTATCTATCTGTTTAAAAATCTCTTACTTGCTACTGATTGGCAAAGGGGTAAATTTGTCTCGATTTCTAATGAGAAGTCATGATAAACGGAGCCCGCCCTAGGTTTGAGGTGGGCACAAATACTCCTAACGGGTGAAATTAACCTGTGCCAGTTGTGCTAAATATATCACATATTTTCATACAACTATGGTTCCCTTGATAAATTTCGATAAAGAAAAGAAGACGAAATTTGCAGTATAAAATGACATCATCATTCTATTTCACAGGTTCTCATCAGCTGCACACCACTACCTGAAATTACAATGGTTATATACATGATGATGATAATAACATACTTTAATGTTTGAGTGGTAGTAGAGAAGAGATAAAATTGACGCATTCAAAAAAGAATGAAAGCAATACAACTTTTAGTTTAAGTTGTCATTATCAGTTTATACACTTTCAGAGTTGAAAAGATGGGGGGAGGGTATTTTTTTTATTACAGCTTGATTCCACACCGTATTTTCAGTACAAGTATGGAATTTTCAGCATGGATATCGGTAGCCTAAATTTACAGGCCGACCATAGATATCGGGTGTGCGCCGGCAGGGGATTGAACCTCGGACCATGTGCATGGTCGCCGAGAGTCCTAACCACTGTGCCACCGACGCAGACAGAAAACAGAAAAATTGATTGACAGAAACAGTGTTAGCTTGTAGGAGGAGATGCATTGTCACAAAAGATTGACAGAAGACTGAAAGGAGCAATAAACAGAAGCTTCCCGGCAGCAAAACTCATAGCAGTATACAGCACCACTCCTCCTATAATCCAATCTAAACTGGACAAATACCCTGCTGATGTCACTTCCAACTGCGTTTATGAATTCACGTGTACTTGCGGGAGCAAGTACATTGGAAGAACAGAAAGAAGGGCTTCTATCCGGTAGTTTTCTGAACGTATTCCAAGAAACCTGTGCCTGAAAGGAAGCAAGTATTCTCAGAGTGCAATTACCAGACATATTGTTGATACCGGACATCTCGTAGAGATTTCTAATTCCTTCAAAATATTAAACAGACAAAGGACAGCAAATTTACTACGATTTGCCGAAGCGATCGCAATCAAATGATTTAAACCAGACTTATGCATACAGAAAGAGAGTGAGATTAACCTCTCACTCCCCTGGTAACTGAATTTTGATTTTGATTACAATAATTAGTCATCTAATTCAGTGGTCTCAACTCACTGAACAAATCTTAATCTCATAAACTGTAACCGCCTTTGTTTTCTGGAGTTGCTATGTGAACCTACAAGCTAACACTGTTTCTGTTGGTCAATTTTTCTGTTTTCTGTCTCACTCCTCCCCCCTCTTTTCAACTTTGAAAGTGTATAAATTGATGATGATAACTTAAACTAAAAATTGTAATGCTTTCATTCTTTTTTGAATGCGTCAATTTTATAGTATCTCTTCTCTACTACTACTCAAACATTAAAGTATGTTATTATCATCTATATAACCATTGTAATTTCAGGTAGTGGTGTGCAGCTGATGAGAACCTGTGAAATAGAATGACGATATCATTTTATACTGCAAATTTCGTCTTCCTTTCTTTATATCACAGATTGGCAGAAGTTCAAATTGATGGACAGACCATTCGACTGGATCCCAGTGGCTAAACGGTCTATGAGCTTGTCTTGCAATCTGAAGGCCCTGGTTTCCAACTCCCCTCCCCACCCAATGACAAGAAATATATGAGAAAATCTTGCTTTTCTCTTCGTATTTTTGATAATTAGGCCGATTTAAATTAAGTTTTCTGTTCTTAGAATAACTCAGTTCTCTGATCTGAGTCAAACCTTGTACAACACTGATGAATTTGGTTCCAAATGAGCAAAACACACTCCCGATGTTTAAATTACTTCCACCTGTTGGCTGTCTGTCTGTCTGTTTTCGACATAGAACTTTGCACTGATGTGCGGCAGTTCAAGTCGCCACACTCCCTCCTTGTAGCACACAAAGCAAGAAAAGAAAGTAGGAGAAGTGCATATTACAGACAGTAAACAGAGGTGTGAGACAAAGGAATAGTAATAACGAAGAACAAAACAGTTTAAACTGGAAATCATAAGTCACAAGGAGTGGATGCATCTGCGCCACTGAGAACGATTTTGAACCATGTCATCAATTGTTTCCAACCATTGGTTTTTACCGTCCCGAGGACCCCAACCAGGAAGTCCACACCTTCCTACGTGGCTTAAACTAACTGTTGTGGATTTCATTGACTGGTGACATGTTTTGGTTTGACCACCGCTAGCATTTTTCCAGTCTGACCTTGTCACCTAATATTGTCGGTCGAGGAGGGCGGTGGCTAGGCATGCGTAACACCTTTACTAACCATCTCAGTCGATGTAATTTCACAGCCTCATCGATTGATTTCCCCTCCAACTCACCTAGCACTCGACTGATGCCTAACCTCAATATTTCTTACCTTATTATAACACTTCACACGGGAGATTGAGCGCAGACACCTATGATCGAAGACAGCTAGCCACGCTTTTCATGTCTTCCACTCTCAATAGCCAGGTCTCACAGCCTGCCAAAAAGGAGGACGGGTTGGACTGCTGAGCAGTACACCCGCCCTTTGGTCGATATTCGGATATCACGTCTTCGCCAGAGACGGCGTAAACTGGCATATGCAAAACTAGCCCTCTGTATCCGTACTGAGATTTCGTCAGAGATCAACCCGTTGGGGCTGACGGCACTTCCCAAATAAGTGAAGCGGTTAACGTGCTCTACCACTTCACTTCCTATTTCTAATCTAGGAGTCAGTGTAATCCAATCCTGTAACATCATCTTGCATTTGGCTAGCTAGCACTACTGGTTGTTTATGTGAGTGGTCCCCCAACTAGTCATATAAGTCAAACAACAGTATCTAACATCATGAGATTAAACGAAGTGTTACATGGAATA
>OX235277.1:6511984-6913493 GCA_944472155.2 Trichobilharzia szidati
GGCTACATGACCAGAGCGTTAGAGGCGACCCTATAGCCCTTGAATTCTAATTATTAAAGAGTCATTGCCCGTGGAGTTCAATAAGTAGGGCAGAAGTGGATATTTATCTATGGCACTCTTTGGCTGGCGGTAGGGCTGTAACCGAAAAGTTGTTTGGGAAATCGCTTCTCAGTTATCTAATCCCAATGTTGATGTTTATTTGGATCTTTCAATTAACTTTGTAATTATTATCCTCTTTTCTCCTAGACTGTTTGTGGTTTTATCACAATGATATTGATAATGTGTTGTTTTACAACTGTGATTTTATTTGAGTGGGTGACCTTGGACTGTCTGCGAGAATTGTTTGGTGTGTGATTCTTGCTGACAGAGTTTTGATTTCTCCCACCCTGTTGGAAATATTCTACTTGATTCTCAGGTGAATTTTGATTAACTAAAATCCTTCTACGGTACATGGTTTGTACTCAAAAAGTAACTTTGGCTGGATAGTTGCCTAACAGCACTGTTGAGGGTAGTTTTGAGGTTTTCAATTTGTCTTAACTTATCATTCCTATTCTTAGAATTCAGATTCCCCTTCCTTTGAAGTTCATCGGTTATAAGATGTTCTTTATGATTTTTAGATTCACTCTGAATAATTTCTACGTCATTACATTCAATCTCATAGCATAACATTACAGTGTTTAGGGCTATGGCTGATAGATTTTCCAGATTCTCTGGAATTTCTTGCTGTGGTTGAATAGAACACCTACGATGTGCGTGTCTTTTCGTCTTGATTTCGCAAGATATTCACTCGATGCACGATATTTAGACTGATGGGTTTCTAGCTTCATCGTAGTTCTATGGATTTACTATTATTGTTATTCTTATTGTTCCTTTGGGTTCCGAGTGTAACATAGGGCTTCAACTTGCTCGACGATTGTCTATAATCTTAAGAGTTTCTTGTTGCTTACCCTTTCTGACCGGGCATTTGAAATCCAGCGAAGGTAACCGCTTATAAAAGTTTGCAGCAGTTTGTTGGAAATGCTCTTCGGGATACACCTGTCGAGTTTCTGACGCATTCAGAAGAATTGATTGAATAAACATTAATGTCAAAAATCCATATTTTCTTCTTTGTAATGAGTTCAGAAGATTTCCAAACAGATTTTAGCGTGATGAAGGTCTCGCCTTTCCATTCCCCATTGGTTTTGACATTCCTCATCTGTTCTCACTGTCACTAGTTGAAATGATTCTTCCTAGATAGGGGAAGAAAGTGACTTCGTTTGGTTTACTAGTTCTCCAGTCTTCTAGCCAGTCGCCGACCCGACAGAGGAGGGAGATTTAGATGTAGAGCTAGCGACCCTTCACCAGAAATGCATCCCGATCGCTACAGAAACTTCAAGACACAAGAAAAATGTTAAAAAAACATTCAGGTATGTAGGCATATGATATTATTCTGTTCGATTAATTGTGTACAGCGGAAGTTCAATCTTATACAAGTGTTAATTACCTTACTCATTCTGAATACCTCTGAAGTTTTGTGAAAACTGACATTCATTAGTGCAATCTAACTAAACTTTTCATTATATAAGACATAATTTAGGAAATTATTTCATTTTCAAAATAATTAAAGGAAGATGTATTTAGTTCGGAGGATGAATGTACTTCAGTAAATGTGCAAACTGAGTTGAGCCATCTGGGGACAGACGTTCCAATACCATCCTAGTCAGTATTTTCAGTGTCACTTAAGATGTGAATGACGATAACTTCAGGCTTTGAAGTTTTAATAGTAGCCTGACACTTAGTCTTCTTCCCTCTCCATAGTGAGGCTTACTTCTGTCTAAGTAGTGCTGAGAAGTGAGTCTACTGAGAGTCGAACTTCAGATCGTAAGAGTTGGGGTTGGTGAAAACATTGAGCAATATGAATTTCTAATTGTAGGCTTTTGTGCTTATTTGTATCCATCCATCCATCTATCAGGCATTCATTTTTTTCGATCGCTTACACTAGATGGCCTATTTATTGAAATGAATTCTAATGTTACAGATGATTTTTCTTGCATTTCTCATTTTGAATGATTAATTTATTGATTTATTGATTGAATGGAGCCTGGATGATCGACATACTGCGGTCTGTGATGATATATGTTCACAGCCTGAGCAAAATTGTTTAAAGTGATTGGATTTCTCATCAATGTTCTGATCCTATGTCAAGGCACATCATATGATAACCCAGTTCATTGAGGTTACAAAGTCAGTCTACATTAATCTCAGATGTGTGGTAAAATGAGAGGCTTCAAAATGATGAATTAAATGTCATTCTGAAGAACGAAGAATATTCTTTGCACAATAATTTTTCCACTTCAGGTTCTTACAATTATAAAACAATTAAAATATTTGTTGTCGTTACAATAATGCGAGCCAGTCATTTGACGGATATGTTTTTAATGTAGAATAACAGATTAGTTATAGGGTGTGAAAATAAATAAACAGTCGTATTTGTGTGAAAAAGGTGCTAGGCTGAAATCGATTACAAAATATTTTAAAATGGTTAGTAAGGTAATGGGCGCGTACTGTTGATGAGTCCTTAACTAGGACGAAACAGCTGTCCAACGATCCCTCATTTTCAACTATTTACTAACTGATATTTCCTCGTAATCGAATCCACAAAATTCTTAATCTAAGAATTTATGATAACTTCATGTTAGGATGGTCATCAGTCGGGAATGTAAATTCTCAAATATAACCCGAAATTCATTCACTTGCAGTCCTGAGGAATGTCATATTCTTTCTTTTGGACTTTCAGTTTGAAATATTAACATTGCATTCATCTGAATATCTTTCAAGACATGATATAACGTAGTAATCGATAGTTCAAAACATGATGAACAATTATGCAAACTTTTATAAATTTGGATAGTGTTATTAGAAGACAGAGATTATATGGAAAATGTGATGTATTTGCGCGTTACATTTCTAAAACTCTGATCACAAACTTACTTGTCAAGTCAAATTATATGAAAAATAAAGGCCAATCAATACTCCAGGTGAACATAGACAAGACGGAGGTTATGAAAATAACCAACCAACCACCAACAACAACAGCAGCAACACCCAGTGCCAATCACCATCAAAGGGAGGGATTTGAAACAGGTTACTTTATTGACTTATCTAGGGAGCATTGTCTCAACTACAGGAAGAATGGACGAGGATGTCAAATCGAGAATCGGGAAGGTGAGAAACACATTCATCAACCTGAAACCAATCTGGAAATCTTCGTCACTCCTCAACATCAACAAGAAAATTCGGATTTTCAATACAAACGTTAAGTCAGTCAGTTCTTCTATACGTACGGATCAGAAACTTGACGGGTCACAAAGGATATTTCCAACAGGTTGCAGACGTTTATCAACAACAACTGTCTTCGTTCTATACTCAAGATCAGATGGCGGGAAAGAACAAGAACCAACAAGAAACTATGGGAACAAACAAAACAAGAGCCAATCACCCAACAAATATGCAGGAGAAAGTGGAGATGGATTGGACATTCGCTGAGGAGGCCGCTGGGTGACATCGCGCGTCAGGCCATCGCTCGAGTGGAACCCAAAAGGGAAGCGGCGAGTTGGTCGTCAGCGTGAGGGTGACATGGAGGAGATTGTGTGAAGAGGAGTTGAAACAGCATGGACTAACATGGATGCAGGTTAAGAATACAGCAGAAGACAGAAGCAAGTGGAGAGGTGCATTTGAAGCCCTATGTTCCACTAGGAACCCAAGGGAACAATAATAATAATATACACAAAGTGACAAGAAAGAATTTAGGAATAATAAGTATAATTAAAGCTGGCGTGTGCTACTGATAAAGTTTATCATTAGTATATAAATAGACGTTCATCATCACAAAAATCTGAAATAGCTGAGTGATAGACTTGAGTTTACGAATAGCTATCGCCTGAGCGTATTTCAATAAGCGTCCTGACCGTGTTTTTGGATAAACGTAAAGGCTGTTTTGACATCAGTCTTGTGGTTCAAGTAATGGCTTGTAGGGATTTCATTGGTTGGTTACAGAAGTTAGGATTCATGGGCCATTGCGTTACGTCCCAGTGGCTAATATTAACCAAAAGTTCCTGGGTTCGAACCCCTGCGGTGGGCGCCTACTGCTGCAGAGACTTAAACTAGGACAGGGAAACAGCTGCCCAGTGCTCCCAGGTTTCAGGCTGTTTCTGTAGCCGATGTCAGCTTATGATGAAATCCTGTAACCAGTCTTGTGGTTTAATTCGATTAGGTGTTTAGCTGTAGACGAAGTTGGTAGTCGACCACCTGCATCTATCGGTTTTTCAAAGTTGATTTTTTTTTAGAACCATTTCGGAATATGCTATCGCACCCCCACACTTAAAGTGCGATTGCTCTTCCCTATGTATGTGTGTCCAAACACAAACACATTCAAATTGGTACTTGTGCACTTTTGAGATTTGCAGTTGAGCGTATTTTTGGCCTTTCCAATAATTATAAGCCGAGTTGCATACAGATGACCAAGTTTATTCTGTGTCTCGAAATCTTACTGTTTATTGCTCTATTGTATGGTAATTTTGTGGTGAGAGCTGGCGGCTAGCCAAATTGGTAGACAGTAATTTACGTCAATGTTTACGTCCCCAATATTGGTCATGAGAAAAAATGAACAAAGACTGATACAACAAGCAACCACAGCAGACTTTGCGTAGGCGGATACAATTCGCAGACAGGAATCTGGACTTCAAGAAACGGTCACAAAGAGATGAAAGATAAAGGTTCAGTGAGAAACAACCAATCAGAAGACTGTGTTTGTTTGCTTAACTAATCTATAATAATGTACATGTAAATCTATAATTACGTGTTGATTTCCTTAATAAACGATCTGTTGCCTGACTCTCGTCTTCTGTTGTTACAATTTGATGAAGACATCTTTCTTAAGGGTGGTATGGATTGTAGCTTTTAAGACTAACTGACTTATACACCGGTTTAAAAAATTTAAAGGATATCTGATGAAGATGTTGTCTAGAAGGAGGATGAAAGCTCCTCAAATTAAATCAACCAGCTCAGAGAACACAACTAATTCAATTTCAACAACAGTATCCACCCATATTGTATTTTGATCCTGTATAAAATCAGTTGTACAAATACGCTGAATTCTCTTGAATAAACAATTCAACAAACCTCTCTTGTACGGTAGAGGAGAGAAGCTATGAAAATTTAAATATTGTCCTGTCGAAGTATACTATTTATAGATTAATGGCTTTATTGAACCACCTTCTCACCGACTTAGAATTATAATAATAATAATCCCTTTATTCCAAACATTAGTAGTAATTATACAGAATGGAATTTCCTACGTTTTTATACATATTGCAACAAGCTTAGCTCCTTTTACAAATATATACATACATAAAATTTAAAATAGCAATAATATTAATATTAATAATGAAACCACTACAAACAGAATGTTGGTGGAAACTTAATGAAGTATAAGCAGACAGTATCACATAAAGTACATGTAACGATAATAATCTTTGCTGATATTTTGCAGTTCAGTTGCTGATTTAAAAGTTTATAAGTTCTTTTCTGATATCTGACTCTCTCGTCACAAAATACCCTTCCTAAATATGGTGGTATGGTAGAAGTTTTTTGTTTTTCTGGCTGTACGAGCATAAATTCTTATTAAGTTTCCTCTGGTTACACCCGAAGACACGCAAGGAAAAAGTTGAGAATACGTGGAGAGGATGTTCGGTATCAGACAAAGTAACATTAGCCGACTGCTTGCAAGAATTAAAGTGCCTACTGACAATAATGTCAGCTAGTTGAGTCAAAGGCACACCACCAACAACCCTGCTTGCAGGCTTCATAACATGATATAGTCTTTTTTGAGAAGTCCAGGGAAGAGTAAGTGGAGGCGAACAATGATGAACAATAGGCGGTTTACATGAATTAACAAATTGTAAGAGAAGAGGTTGAGTTATGCTGGCAGAAAGTCTCAACTTCCTTATGTAATAAGTCAGGCGAAAAAGTTTCTCAGAAATCGACAAGATATGAGACGACCAACAGAGTTTCGAAGAGTAACTGATACCAAGATGGAAGATATTCGATTTACTCCCTGTCATCTGAGTGCCGTCAATATTACAGGAGTCATGCGACTGAATCGATCAGTCTATGCAAGTCTTGTTTGCATCTGAAACTAAAATCAACAAACAATATGACATTTAGGTGGATTTAGTTGAAAACTGTTTGCTAACTTCAGAGAAGAATCTATTTATCATATAAGAACAATCCAGTGTAGAAACTACTGGGACAGAAATGGTTAGATCATCGGCATATTTAGCGAAGTTACTTTTGGAAGAATATGGAAGGTCATGCAAAAAGAAAGAAAACAGGAATGACGAGAGTACCACAGCGCATTTTGAAGCACACCAGCTTCTGTTAGCAACGAAGTGGAGCGCTCTGCATTCAGAACAGTATGTCGTTTCCAAACTGAAAAATAAGAGGACAGCCAGTCATCTTGTGACCCGGGTGGACTCTGTGTTTGCTGAAATCAGCTTGCTTAGTAAAAAGTATATCTAAAACTGCGAGTTAGTTGTAATTTTCCTCGTAGCATGTAAGGCTGATATGGCCAATCCACTACATTTCTTCCTGCATATTTATTGCAAAATTGCTGATCTTTTCTGCCTAGCCATCTGATCTTCAGTAGTATTGAGCGAAGACAGCTGTTGAGGAAGGTCTGTAGTTTGTTCGAAGTGCCTTTCGTGACACGGAGCCAAGTCTCTTATCCGTATAGCGAGTAGCACTTACTTCAAATTGCGGTTTTAAAAATCCGGATCTAATTTTTCATGTTGAGTGCTGCTGATCTCCACAGAGACTTGTGAGTAATGAATACTTGACTTACCTTCCCGATCCTCGCTGCTTTGCTATCCTCATCGGTTCCGTCTGCCTGCAGTTGAAACAATGCTTTCCAGGTAGGTAGGTAGGTGAAGGAGGTTACTACTTTCGAATTTCTCCCATTTATGATGATTGTTGTCTGTTGTTGTTGCTGTTGGCTAGGAATCTTTATCACCTACCTCTGTTTTCTCTATGTTCACCTGAAGTTCTACCTTTGATGCTTCTTCTGCCAACTTGTTGTCTTTCACTTGCATATCTCCCAGTTTGTTGGAAATCAGACATATATCACATTGGCGAAGTTCAGATCTTTCAAGTTATTTGTTTGAGTGCATTTTATGCCTGTCTCCTCGTTACCAGCCGTCTGTCTATCGCATTATCCAGTCTACCACAATCAGGAAAATCATTGGAGATAGTAGCAGCCAGCTTGTCTTACTCCAGTCCGTCTCACAGCATGACATTTTACAGTGTTTAGGTTTATGGCTGATAGATTTTTCAGATTCTCTGGAATTTCTCGGTGTGATTGAATAGAAGACCCACGATGTGCCTGTCTTTTTGTCTTGATTTCGCAAGATATTCACTCGATGCACGATATCCACGCTGATGGATTTCTAGCTTCAGCGTGATTCAATGGATGTATTATTGTTATTATTAAGATTATTGCATTGGGTTCCGAGTGTGGCATAGGGTTTCAACTGACTCGAAGATTGTTTGTAAGCTTTCATCTCCGGCAATTCACCCATGGATATACGACCAACTCGTCTTTTCCCATTTGGGTTCCACACAAGCGATGGCTTGGTTGGTGTGTGATATCTCTCAACTGTTTTCTCAGTGTATGTCCTATCCATCTCTATTTTCCTAACCATATTTGTTGAGCAACAGGGTGTTGACTGGTTCCTCCCCAGAGTTTCTTGTTGCCTACCATTTCTAATCGGGCATCTGAAATTCTCTGCGAAGCCACAGAAGGTAACTATTCATAAAATTCAACAGTAACTTATTGGAAATGTTCTTCGTGACGCGCTTATTGAGTTTTTTCAACGCATTTTGAAGAACTGACGGAATAAATATTACTGTCGAAAATCCGTATTTTCTTCTTTATAATAAGTTCAGAAGATTTCCAAACAGATTTTAGCGTGATGAAGGTCTCGTCCCTCCATTCTCCACTGGTTTTGACATTCCTCATCTGTTCTCACTGCCTCTAGTTGAAATGATTCTGCCCAGATACGTGAAAGAAGTGACTTCGTTTGGTTTAATAGTTCTCCCGTCTTCTAGCCGCTCGTCAACTCCACAGAAGAGGGAGATTTAGACGTAGAGCTAGCTACTCTTCACCAGAAATGCAGTCCAACCGCTGTAAAAACTTCAAGACACAAAAAAATCTAAAAAATAACATTCAGGTATGTGGGCCTATATTATTAATCTCTCCGATTAATTGTGTACAGCGGAAGTTCGATCTTATACAAGTGTCAATTACGTGACTCATTCTGAATGTCGCTTCAGTTTTGTGAAAAATGACATCCACTAATGCAATCTCACTAAACTTTTCATAATATAAGACATAATTTAGAAAATTATTTATTTTTAAAATAATTAAATGAAGATATATTTGATTCAGAGGATGAATATAGTTCAATGAATGTGCAAACTGGGTTGAGCCATCTGGGGACAGACGTTCCAGTATCATCCTAGTCAATATTTTCAGTGTCACTTAAATTGTGAATGACAATGGTTTCAGGCTTTGAAGTTTTAATAGCAGCCTGACACATTGTCTTTCCTCTCCATAGTGAGGCTTACTTCTGTCTAAGTGGTGCTGACTAGTGAAGTGAGTCTACTGAGAGTCGAACTTCAGATCGTAAGAGTTCTGGTTGGCGAAAACATTGAGCAATATGAATTTCTAATTGTAGGCTTTTGTGCTTATTTGTATCAATCATTTTTTTCGACCGCTTACACGAGATGGCTTCTTTTTTGAGATGAACTCTAATGTTGCAGCTGATTTTTCTTCTCGCATTTCTCATTTTGAATAATCAATTTATTGATTGATTGAATGAAGCCTGGATGATCGGCATACTGTAGTCTGTGATGATATATGTTCACAGCTTGAACAAAATTGTGTAAAGTGATCAGATCAGATTTGATCAATTGTCGGGGTAAATCATATGATAACCCAGTTCACTGAGGTTACGAAGTCAGTCTACATTAATCTCAGATGTATGTTAAAATTAGAGGCTTCAAAATAAAGAATTAAAAGTCAGTCCGAAGGAAGAATATTCTTTTCACAATAATTTCTCCTCTTCAAGTTCTTACAATTATAAAACAATTATAATATTTGTTGTCGTTACAATAATGCGAGCCAGTTAGTTATGTGGTGGATGCATCTTTTAACGTAGAATAACAGATTAGTTATAAGGTGTCAAAATAAACAGTAGTGTTCGTGTGATAAATGTGCTAGGCTGAAATCGATTACAAAATATATTAAAATGACAGGCAATGGTGGTGATTAGTCACAATAGATTCTTAGAGAGTGGGGTAGGAAAATTGTCAAGTCAGTTCAAGGTTATAAAAGGTGTCAGGTGAGTGGCTTAGAAAGATTGATCTGTGTTAAACAGGAGATAGTAAAACTGCAATGAGAGGTTCATCATGAAATAGTGAATGTGTGAAACGAAACAGGTGGGGGAAAAGAGGTAATATCACTAATAATAAGTCCGGATAGTATAAATAGAAAATTCGATAGTATTGAGAGAATGTTTGCATGAAGGGTAAAAGTTATGACGAATAATAATTGTAACAATAAGCAAAGAAAGAAAAAAACCAAGAAGGTTAGGGAGAAGAAGCACTCTTGGTGAGAAGAAGAATCATCAATCCAAGTTTGGCCACCGTAGGAACAGCGATTGGACGTGTTCTTTTCGGATACAAAATTTCCAGTTTAGTCGATCTTATTGCGGTGAGAGATGATTGCTAGCCAAATTGGTTGACAGTAATTCAGGTCAATGTTTATGTATCAAACATTAGTCATGTTGTGGTGAGAGATGGTTGCTTGCCAAATTGGTTGACCGTAATTGAGGTCAATGTTAGTCATGTGAAAACAAGGTCAAGATGGACAGGCGGATACAGTTAACATATAGATGAACTGACACAGCCACAAGAGATGCAAGGTTAACTTTGTGTGAGAAACAACCAATCAACAGACTGTATTTTCTACTAACATTAACCTACAATATTGTACATCAAAATCTATAAATATATGTTGATTTTCCGTAATAAACGTTCTGTTGCCTGGCCCTCGTCTTCTGTTGTTACATTATTGCAACAGCTTCAGCTGTGTGAAGGAGACGTAAGCGAACTATACGTGATAACGACTTCGGAATTCTGTATATAACCCTGAAAGCTGTGTTGACGTCGATGCTATGTCCAGTATCGACCAAATGTTACCTGACAACTTTTATAACCCTGAACTGAGTTACTCTTCAATTTTCCTACCCCACAACATTCTACAAATCTATTATGACTAATCACCACCATTGTCTCCCATTTTACAATATTCTGTAATTGGTTTCAGCATAGCACCTCTGTCACACAAATACGACTATTTATTTTGAAACCCCATAACTAATCTGTTATTCTACGTTAAAAATTTATCCGCCGCATAACTAACTGGCTTGCATTATTGTAACGACAACAAATATTATAACTGTTTTATAATTGTAAGAACCTGAAGAGGAGAAATTATTGTGAAGTGAATATTCTTCGTTCAGATTGACTTTCAATTCACGATATGGGAATATTTCACACTATCAAATCTTCAGAATGATGCAATGAAACGTTGAATACGTGGAATGTCAATTTACGGAATATGCACATTTGATCACAGGGAATAAAAAGACAGTTGCAGCGAAGAAAATTTTCTTTTCAACCAAGTCATCATCTAGGCTGTACATTCGTGTAGTTATATCAAAAAAACCCTGATGGAAAACGGTTTCCCGCCCAGGTTCATAGACAAAAATCTCCAATCTAAGAAGACTTCCGAACAAGTCCAATCCGTTCCAAAGAAAATACTTCTGCTTAATCTAGAATTGAAAGGTGATATTGAAGCAGAAATCCTTCGCAAACGCCTCTCCAAATCGCTGAGGAAAACATACTTCGCCGCAAGCCTACGACTGACGTTTTCCTGCAAGAAACTGTTCAACCAGAACACGAAAGACAAGCTGTCGCATTGGGCCACCTCAACGTGCATATACCAGTTTACTTGCTCTTGTGGAGCTGAGTACATCGGCCGTACCATGCGCCGACTTGAAAAACGCGCTCGTGAACACTAAACAGCCTGGCTAGTGAAAGGAGACCAAAAACGTGTATACAGTTCAGTGACAAACCATCTGGTCAACTCAGGACATTCAGCGCCTTTCAAAAAATCCTTCAAAGTAATATACAAGACTCAATCAAACCTATCAAAGGGGGTGAAATCAAGACATTTGGGCATAGCTGAGGCGTTAGCCATCAAAAAACTCAAACCCACTCTTTGTATCCAAAAGAAATACGTCCAACCGTTGTCCCTGCCATGGTCATCATAAACAGGTAAATTTTTTAATAATGACCATCCCATCTCCTTTCTTATCTAAACCTCCTGTTTATTCATGTTATTTTAAGTTTTTCTTATTCCTTGTCTACACAACCACATTTTCATATCCACTCTTCCTGTTTATTTTGTCATTTTACTATTTCTACATATTTAATCCCTGATTGCATAAACAATTATTCATCATATTAGTTTTTTATCCAAACATCCTGTCTATCTATTTTTTATTTTTACATTTCTAACCCCCAATCGCACAATGTCAATCTTCTTAGTTATTATAATGCTACTTTGTTTGAGTTTTATCCGTCCCCCTGTTTATTATGGCATTCTAATTCCTAATTGTAATTTTTATTAATTTGACCCTTAACCGGAAATTATTCTGGAACTTTCCCATCCATTTGATATAAATACACGAATGTACAGCCTGAATATCAATTTATGAAATTGGTATCTCTTTATAGCCAAATTATGCATACGTTATATTCAACGTACCATTTGCACGGATCTTCCGTGTTCTGCTACTTCAAGTCTTCATATTGTTTGTGTGTTTCTTTGTGTTCGTTTCACGTCTGCCATGTATCTAGGCAAGCAACGCTGTATCATTTGCCTTCTCTGAAATCAAATGTATCTCCCTGCTATTTGCTTTTTTTTACTGCTGATGAACGTCTCTTCATGTATCTACTACTGATAAATCTTATAAGTAGCACTCGCCACAGTAGGATATTTGTAGATCAAAAAGTAAGTATTGGTAGTTTGTCCTTGACTGGAAATGTTGTCACCAAGTCAAACTGAACCATGAAATGCAAGTTCAACTAGGTAATAGTCGAAGATGAGATGAAAACATGAGTTTTAAGTTTTCATAAAACGCTGAAATTGAAATCAAGACGCTAATTTGAACATTGACGAACCATTCACGATTACCGCTTGAGTACGTCAGCTAACTCGTTTCTGTTTTTTAGATTAGATAAAGTTAAATAAAACTCACAACTTAACAAACAACGTCTTCAAAGACATCAAATTCACAAGAGAAGAGAAATCCGAGGACAAAACCCCATTTTTGGAAGTCTTAGTCAAGCGAACAACCACGGGGGAATTAGAAACCCAAGTTTATAGAAAATCAACTCACACAGACCAAATACTGAATTACAACAGCAACAGTCCAATAACACACAAAAGGAATTGTATACAAACACTATTCAAGAGGGTCAGGACTCATTGCAGCACTCCTACCTTAAGTATAATTGAAGAAAGATACCTCATGGAGGTCTTCCAAAAGAATGGATATTCACGGAATTTCATCGAAAGATATCTTAACCCAAGCCAACCTAACAAAACAAAGGCCCCCAAGGAAAACACAAAGAAAATCGCCCTGCCATATATAAAGGACAAATCAGAAGTCACTGCAAGACTTTTCAAATCTTTGGCAATTGATGTCGCACACAAACCAACAAAATCACTTCATTAAGTTCTATGTCAACCAAAAGACTCAAAAACGAAAGAAGATAAAACCAACATCATCTACAAAATAAATTGTAACAACTGCGAAAAACACTACATTGACCAAAGTGGACGTCCCCTTCGTCTTCGTATCCACGTACATAAGCTAGCTGTCAAAAGACATGATATCCACTCCCTCATATCACTACATACAGGCAACCACGGACATCAATTCGACTGGGACAACCAGCGCTCAAATATTAGACAGAGGAAACAACAAGAATGCTAGAGAATTTTTAGAAGCTTGCCTGGTATTCCAGTGAATCATCAATCAATAGACACATCGAGATTGACAAAATTTATCAACCGATAAGAAAGAAACCTCACACACACAAAGGGTCAAAGTTCAAGTCAAAGAAACAATCAGTTCCAATACAAGTAGCCCAGAAGGTGTGAATGCAAACAAAAACAACCGATCACGCCCAAGGTTATTGGGAGAGATGATTAATAAACTCGTGGAGAAATCTAAAAGCTCACTTCAAAGTGAAGTATGCGCTGAAAATGTCGCCTAGTAGGGTGATGAAAGCCTCGGTATATTTCACTACCAGTCACAGTACTTTATTTTACACAGTAATGATGTATAATTCAAATAATGGCCAAGGTTATGTCAATTAGTCTATAATCATGATCAATAAAGTAGTGGGCGTTAGTAATTTTACGTAGGATAATTCCCATTGGTTTATTTGCAGAGTGACCTTGATTGCAATATTACTAATAAAAGATCATACACTTTTTTTCTGTCTACGTGTCACTGAATGGTTGTTGAATTTGAATCAGAGGTTTACTGATCAAAGCCAGTAGTCTTGCATTCCAAGATTATCCTAAATAGTCCTTCCTCCATTTTTAATCCTCGACTTTGACCAAGAACTAAGATCATTTAGAGAGTCTTTGAAAATTAGGGAGTATTGGACTGATGTTTCGTCCTAGTCTGAGATTCTTCAGTGGCCAAAATCCATCATTCAATCAGGAGTCGGAACAAGTTTGTTGAACATGCAGCCACTGGAAGGGAATTCAATAGCCTGATTTCCGATACATCTCTGCAAACCAGCAAATGAATATTTTGAATTTGTTCAATATTATTATTATTCCCTGGAGTTCCAAATGAAATAAACAGCTTCAAAAGCACACCTGAACTTTGTTTTGTTCTCTTTAGTTTCTTTTAGCTGGTTCAACAATTCCTCAGAAGCTTTCATTTCCTCCCCCTCCCATGCGATCTGTTCCATATCAATTTTAGACGTCAAGCTCGTCTCTATACATTCTGGTTCCGCTTAAGGACATTGCTCAAGAAGTCACCCAGTGGTCTCTTAAGCGTATGTACAAACCATCTTTATTTCCTTCGACACATTTATCGGAGATAGTTTCTTGGTTAACTTCTTTGTCTACTGGAAATCGTTGTTGCCAGTCCTTTCTTAGCCACATATTCTTCAGGTATCAAGCCAGAGATAGAGTTGAATGGATCCTCCTGAGACGGGGTTAATCCATTCATAAGTTTGTGAAACTTTGTGTAACTTTTCATGAAGTGTAACCTTGTGAAGGTAGAATTAAAATGTGACGCATAGGCGTCACAGTAATTCAATGAACCTTTGTCTTTTAGACTTTCTTGATTTAACCCAATTATAGATAAGAATTTGTTTTGACAAATCATACAGTGGTGTTATACAGTAATATTAACTGATGACCACGTTTCAAGCACAAACTATTGCCACTCATAATCATATCAATTCACTCAAACAACTTTTTACTTCATTTAAATACATTTGTGGAATTGAGTAGATATTTGAATAAAATCCATATAAGATAAAGCACTTTCGGAACGAATATTAGTGTTAATAATCAAATACAGTCAGATGGGAAATAAGATATTTTTATAGTAAAATAAATAAGTGACTTGTTAGAATGTTATAATGTGAACAGATGGTGTAGCAATCGGATGGATTACCAATATCCTATATAGTGGCAGCTTTCTTTATCGACAGCCGGGAAAATATTGCCCTAAATACAACTAATCCTACTCCGTAGATATGGTCGAGATATGCGTTAAAAACAGAACATATCTCTAGCTTCTTGACGCATATAAACTCACTAGTAAAGGGAATAAAATTCGCATTTGAATCAGAAAACGAACAAGGAGAATAAGCTATGTTAGATTGTAAAATAAAACGAATAAAAGAAGGTAGACTGCACACCAGTGTTTATACAAAACCAACGCATTCTAATAGATATTTAGATTTTAATTCATCTCATCCGTTGTCCGTAAAGGCAGACTTAGTTAAATGTCTAACAAACCGAGTAATAACAACACTAAGTAGTACAACAAAAACTTAAATGATGAAATAAAACAGATAGAAGAACCGTTAGTGTTAAATAACTAACTATCCTATAAATTTCATTAGGAATATCAATAAAGGTCAAAAGCAAAATAAAAATAATTGTGAAACTAGTAATGATAACGCAAATAAGAGAGAATATAAGTCATCTACTGTTATACCATGTAAGGAGGGGGCATCTGAGACCCTACATAGGATTTTTAATAAAGCAGAAATTAGAGTGTCATTCAAACCTACAAACTCACTCAGGGACAAGCTCTGTAGGCTAAAGGACCCGGCGGACCCAATTAAACATAATAATATAATTTACAAAATACCCTGCAATGACTGTGAGTGGCGTGTACTACATAGGTCAAGCTAGTAGGTCGGGGGTAGTTAGATTATCACAACATAAGAATATTGCTAAGCATGAAATTATTGAACATACGAAGTTAAGTGATTTAGAAAAGCACTCAGCAATCGCACTACATGCATTAACACACAACCACACAATTAGGTGGGATAGAGTCAAAATTATAAAAGGTAATACAGGTAGGTGGAGAGAGAGATTGATTACTGAATCCTGCCTGGTTCATCGAGGCTACACACAACACAACGCATGCAACAGGAATGACTCAATGCAAATACCAGGGATATGCATGGAAGATATTATTACCACCAGTCAGTCAAATCAGAGGAGGATAATAAATAATCTCAAAGTTCTATTTCAATTCAAGCACATCACAACCTTCTAACAAGTCACTTATTATGACTATAAAAACACTCGTCTTATTTCCCATCTTATTGTAATTGATCAATAACACTCATATTAATATTACTGAATGTACATTATCTTATAGTGATTTTTATTCAAATGTCTAATCATCAATTCCACTCATGTATATAAATGAAGGAAAACGTTGTGTGAGTAGTGTCTTGATGTGAGTATGAGAAGTAGTTTGTGCTCGAAACGTCATCAGTTAATATTACTTCATAACAAATACTGTGTGACTTATCAAAGTAAAATCTTATCCCTAATGGAGTTATACTCTAACACAGTGCCCGAGTTTTTTTACTTTTTTTGATTTACTTTGAGTCATGTAACAGTATCAATCAAGGAACTGCTCAGAAACTGAAGGGCACAGGACAAGAACTCATTCCTTTGAAAGTCATCTGTAGTAAGAATCCCGCACCTCATACTCTTCAACTACTTGTAATTCTTAATATGTTACAATCGCCTTTAGACTAAAATGACCATTAATACAATTTACTATAATACTAGTCTCTTGAATTAACGAACTTCCCTACCTGTTAGATTTCCGAGCCTACTATTCTAACCTTCCTTTCGTTAACGATAACCAACGGAAAACACGATACGACTGACACACAACGCAAAGAAGAGACGAAGAAGCTAGACCACTGAATAGAGAGCATATACTGTCTCGAATAAACAGTTCAAACTAGCAATCATAATAATATCATACAATGAATATGTATATATATATATATATATATACAGAGAGATGTAAAATTAAAGATAGAATAAATCGACAGACTAAATATCGATCGAATATCACTTAACAGGCATTATATGAAATTACATAAGATCAATTGATATGCTAAATATAGCTCTTCATATTAAAAAAGAATTAAAGCACATATAACGTAAACCCAACCGTTTTCAACAAACCTAACAACTTGGTAGCATCCCGGCTTTCATCAACAGTTAGCTTCAAGTTTTATTGACCACAGTAATAATAATAATATTATTATTGTTCCCTTGGGTTCTTTGTGGAACATAGGGCTTCAACAACACATCTCCACTTGTGAATATTCTCCGTTGTTCTCTTCATCTAGGTACACGATTGCCCAAACTCTGTTATGTCTTCCTAAAAAAACCTCCTCCATTTTACCCTCGAACCGACAACCCACTCGTCGCTTCCATTCGAGAACCTGACGAGAATGTGTGACTGACGGTATCTCTTTAGATTCCATATTAGTTTGTCTATTAGATATATCACACATGATGGGACGATTGTCGCATACTATGTCAGTAAAATCAGGATTGGTGAAACGTTTAAATGACAGAGCACAAAAACTAAGCAGTACCAAAGAAAATCTAAAACAGGAACTGATACACGTAAAAGAAGCCTTGAAACTTAATAATTACCTGGATAAATTAGTCAGGAAAAATTAAAAAAATAATGACAGTAGCGATAGTGATAATAATAATAAAATTAATGACGACACCAAAAATAAGGAATCTAAATCATCAGTAGTAATTCCATACAAGGAAGGAACCTCGGAAGCCTTACGCAGAATTCCTAACAAGGCAGGAATAAAAGTGACTGGCATTCAAACCACCCACAAACTCGATTAGAAACAAGCTTTGTCGGTTAAAGGATCAATCCTGTGGAGCCTTTAAAACAAAACAATTCAGTTTATCTATTACCCTGCCTGCAATGATTGTCAGGTCATATACGTAGGTCAAACTAGTAGCATGGTGGGTCAGTTAGACTAGCGGAGCATGAAAACCTAGCCAAATCTAGATTGGTTGACCCGAATAAGATAAGAAATCCAGAGAATAGTTCAGCCATAGCACTCACCACATGCAATTACACACAACCATACAAAAGGATGGGATAGGATGACAGTTTTAAAATCTAATGTCACAGGGTGAATTGAGGGAGAGATTGATAACAGAAGCTTTGTTTATCGAATCAACTACAAATACATGTAATAGGAATGATTCAACACCTGTCCAGCCAGGCATCTGGAAAATTCTACTACCCCTACGACAAATAGAAAACAAAGAAAGCTATAAAACTCAAGTGTCAAAATCGTTTTTCGAAACCTTGTCATCCAGTAAATAATACTGTTTCACTAACTGTGAGTGATATATCTAATAAACAAACTAATATGGAATTACTTACTACCACAGTGCGCAAGTTTTACACATATATTAATATCTCGTTAGATGTTCTGGTATAAGTACTGACAGATAATAGCGAAATTCAAGTGCTGTTTCGCAGGGATTTGATTGGTTACGCAATTTTATCATGAGCTGACATCGGTTAGAGAACCCGTGGTAAACCAACAGGGAGTACTGGATGACTGTTTCGTCAGCCCAGTTTGGAACTCTTCAGAGGTATTCACCCATCACAGGGGTTCGAACCCACGACCTTCTAGTTACAAAACGAGATTGTAGATCATGCAGCCATTGGGACTCGAACTAATGGCCAGTGGATGAATTCCAACTTTTGCCATTAGTGGCATGTTACAAATTTGCAGCTAGTTTAGATTATGGTTTAAAATGAATTTCGACTCCTTAAGCTAATGACTCAAAGATTTATTTCAAAGTACTCAATCTGAAAGATGACGATTCTTGACTCAAACTCTCACACATTCATGAGTTTACAATCTAGAAAAAAACGTACAAAACTAACAGTTTAAGGTTTGAAAAGTATCGGCTATGTAACTGACATATTTAAAAGATTAGCTTACAGTTTACATTCAAAGTTTGCAAACGGCTAACAGTGTTCCAATGTAACACTTCGTTTAATCTCATGATGTGATATACTGTTGCTTGATTTATATGACTAGTGAGAGACCACTCACATAGACAACCAGTAGTGCTGGCTAACAAAAAGCAAGATGATGTTACAGGATTGGACTACACCGACCCCTAGATTAGAAATAGGAAGTAAAGGGGTAGGGCACGTTGACCACTTCACTTATGTGGGAAGTACCATCAGCCCCAACAGGTTGATCGCTGACGAAATCTCAGCACCGATGCAGAGGGCTAGTTTCGCATATGCCAGTTTACGCCGTCTCTGGCCTAGTAGACGTGATATACGGCTAGCTGTCGACCAAAGGGCGTGTGTACTGCTCAGCAGTTCGCTCCGTCCTCCTTAATGGCTTTGAGACCTGGCCATTGAGAGCGGAAGACATGAAAAGGCCGACTAACTGTCTTTGATCAAAGGTGTCTGCGTTCTATCTCCCAAGTGTGTGAAGTGGTATAATATGGTGAGCAATATTGAGGTTAGGGGGAAATCAATCGACGAGGCTGTGAAGCTACATCGACTGAGATGGTTAGGACATGTATTACGTATGCCTAGCCATCACCTTCCTCGACGGGTAATGTTAGCTGACATAGGGTCAGGCTGGAGAAGAGCTAGCGGTGGTCAAACCAAAACATGACACCGGTCAATGAAATCCATAACAGTCAGTCTAGGCCACGTAGGGAGGTGTAGACTTCCTGACTGGTGTGGGGTTGGAACGGTAAAAACCAATGAAGGCTGGAAACAATTGGTAACATGGCTCAATATCGTTCTCAATGGCGCAGATGCATCCACTCCTTGTGACTTATGATTTCCAATGAAACTGTTTTGTTCTTCGTTATTACTATTCCTTTGTCTCACACCTCTGTTTACTGTCTCTAATATGCACTTCTTCTACTTTCTTCTCTTGCTTTGTGTGCTACATGGAGGGAGTGTGGCGACTTGAACTGTCGCACATCAGTGCAAAGTTCTTTGTCGAAAACAGACAGATAGACAACAGGTGGAAGCAATTTAAACACCGAGAGTGTGTTTCGCTCATTTGAAAGCAGATTCATCAGTGTTGTACATGGTTTCACTCAGATCAGAGAACTGAGTTATTCTAAAAACAGAAAATTTAATTTAACTCGGCCTAATTATCAAAAATATGAAGAGAAAAACTAAATTTTTTCATATATTTCTTGTCACGAGGTAGGGGGGGGGTTTGGAAACCAGGATCTTCAGATTACAAGGCAAGCTCATAGAACTTTAAGCCACTGGAATCCAGTCGAATGGCCTGTCCGTCAATTTGAACCTCTGCCAATCTGTGATATAAAGAAAGAAAGACGAAATTTGCAGTATAAAATGACAAAACCATTCTATTTCACAGGTTCTCATCAACTGCACACATCTACCTGAAATTACAATGGTTATATAGATGATGATAATAACATACTTTAATGTTTGAGTAGTAGTAGAGAATAGATACTATAAAATTGACGCATCCAAAAAAGAATGAAAGCATTACAATTTTTAGCTTAAGTTATCATCATCAATTTATACACTTTCAGAGTTGAAAAGAGGGGGGAGGGGTAAGACAGAAAACAGAAAAATTGATTAACAGAAACAGTGTTAGCATGTAGGTTCACATAGAAACTCCAAAATACAAAGGCGGTTACAGTTTATGAGATTAAGATTTGTTCAGTGAGTTGAGACCACTGAATCAGATGACTAATTATTAATGTAATCAAAATCAAAATTCAGTTACCAAGGGAGTGAGTGGTTAATCACACTCTCTTTCTGTATGCATAAGTCTGATTTGAATCGTTTGATTGCAATCGCTTCCTGCAAATCGTAGTAAATTTGCTGTCCTTTGTCTATTTAATATTTTGAAGGACTTGGAAATCTCTACGAGATGTCCGGTATCAACAATATGTCTGGTAATTGCACTCTGAGAATATTTGCTTCCTTTCAGGCACAGGTTTCTTGAAATATGTTCAGAAAACCGGATAGAAGCCCTTCTTTCTGTCCTTCCAATGTACTTGCTCCCGCAAGTGCACGCAAATTCATAAACGCAGTTGGAGGTGACATCAGCAGGGTATTTATCCAGTTTTGAGTGGATTATAGAAGAAGTGGTGCTGTATACTGTTATGAGTTTTGCTGCCGGGAAGCTTCTATTTATTGCTCCTTTCAGTCTTCTGTCAATCTTTTGTGACACTGCATCTCCTCCTACAAGCTAACACTGTTTCTGTTAATCAATTTTTCTGTTTTCTGTCTTACCCCTCCCCCCTCTTTTCAACTTTGAAAGTGTATAAATTGATGATGATAACTTAAACTAAAACTTGTAATGCTTTCATTCCTTTTTGGATGCGTCACTTTTATAGTATCTCTTCTCTACTACTACTCAAACCTTGAAGTATGTTATTATCATCATCTATATAACCATTGTAATTTCAGGTAGATGTGTGTAGCTGATGAGAACCTGTGAAATAGAATGATATCATTTTATACTGCAAATTTCGTCTTCCTTTCTTTATCGAAATTTATCAAGGGAACCAGAGATGTATGAAAATCTGTGATATATTTAGCACGACTGGCACAGGTTAATTTCACTCGTTGGGAGTATTTGTGCCCACTTCAAACCTAGGGAGGACTCCATTTAGGATGAATTCTCATTAGAAATTCAGATAAATTTACCCCTTTGCCGATCAGTAGCAAGTAAGAGATTTTTAAACAGATAGATAGATAGATAGATAGATAGATAGACAGATAGATAGATAGATAGATAGATAGATAGACAGATAGATAGATAGATAGATAGATAGATAGACAGATAGATAGATAGATAGATAGATAGATAGACAGATAGACAGATAGATAGATAGATAGACAGATAGATAGATAGATAGATAGATGGATAGATAGATAGATAGATAGATAGATAGACAGATAGATAGATAGATAGATAGATAGACAGATAGATAGATAGATAGATAGATAGATAGACAGATAGATAGATAGATAGATAGATAGATAGATAGGCAGATAGATAGATAGATAGACAGATAGATAGATAGATAGATGGATAGACAGATAGATAGATAGATAGATAGATAGATAGATAGATAGATAGATAGATAGATAGATAGATAGATAGATAGATAGATAGATAGATAGGTAGATAGATAGATAGATAGATAGATAGATAGACAGATAGATAGATAGATAGATAGATAGATAGATAGATAGATAGATAGATAGATAGATAGACAGATAGATAGATAGATAGATAGATAGATAGATAGATAGAATAAGAGCTTATTTACATAACTGTTTAGAGATTCCATCTTGGTATTATGTTTTTTGTGTAATGTGTATATGCAAATATCTATTTATAGTTTGATATAATAATAATGAAATGCATACATGAAAATGAAATTCAATCAACGCCTGAATAGAACAAGAAGTGAGTGAAGTTCGTAATTACTTCATTAATTATTCATCAATATGACCATTATTCATGATTATCAACTTCACCTTACTGTGCCCCTCCCCCCACGCTTCCTCAATGTAAGTGTCCTTTCAAAATAGAGAATACGGAAATCAATTTAGAGTATAGTTCAGTCTATTTATTCGACTTTTGATGCTTGTAAGATTAATTAAAAGTGTATTATTAAAACAGATGTCATGATTATAAATTAATTTAATACATAAATATATGGAAATAAGGAAAAGGCAAGTCAATCAACCGTTACATGTTACATTTGCATAATTCGTGAAAAATACCCATTAAGACATTGAAATAAGAACAAATTAGTTCAGCAAAGAGTCTCTTTTCGGCGAATTCATTCACTTAGCTGTACAATCGCAAATATATACAATTAATTTTGTGTGTGTGTACATTATTATTATTATTTCCTTTAGTTCCTAGAGGAACATACGGCTTCAGCAGTGCATCTCCATTGCGCTCGGTTCTCTGCTAGAGTCTTCACCTGGCTCCACGTCTGTCCACACATTTTCATCTCCTCTTCACATGACCTCCTCCAAGTCACCCTCTCAATGACGACCAACTAGCCGCTTCCCTTTCGGGTTCCACTCGAGTAATGGCTTGTCTAGTGATGTCACTTGCTGGTTTCCTCAGAGTGTGGCCAATCCATCTCCATTTCTTCCTGCTTATTTGTTTCATAATCGGTTCCTGGTTGGTTCGCTCCCAGAGATCTCTGTTGCTGATCTTTTCTGGCTGGCCATCTGATCTTGAGTATTGAGCGAAGACATCTGTTAATGAAGGTCTGTGATTTGTTTGAGATGCTCTTTGTGACACGCCAAGTCTCTGATCCGTATAGTAGTACTGACTTCACATTGGAGTTGAAAATCTGGATCTTATTTTTGACGCTGAATGTTGTTGACCTCCACACAGACTTGAGAGTAATGAAAGCTTGCCTTGCTTTCCCGATTCTTGCTTTGATATCGTCGTCAATTCCGCCTGTAGTTGAAACAATGCTTCCCAAGTAGGTAAACGAGGTAGTTTCTTTCAGGTTCCTTCCATTTATGCTGATTGCTGTCTGTTGTGTGTACATTAGGTTTGTCAAAATCAAAATCAAAATAACCACTTCCATGTGTATCTACCAATTCACCTGCTCTTGCGGAGCGAGGTATATAGGTCGTTCAATGCCAGTTTTTATCTAAAAGAGTTCAAGAACACTATCCCGCCTGGCTACGGAAAGGTAACAATGGAGAGCAATAAGGAGCGCCATTATTTAGCATATACTCAACACTGGTCATTCGATTTGCAAGGAGAAGTCGTTCAAAGTCATCTATAAAGTCAAAAGAAGCCTTCCAAAATTGACAAGCTTCCGTATACTTTGTATTGCCGAAGCCTTAGCGATTTGCATAGAAAAGCCTGATTTATGCACACAGAAGAAACTTCTCTTCCCCCTTCTACTACCGTGGGTTTAATTTCAAGTTTATCTGTCATCAATATTTTGTTATCAAATATTCTTTTTTGCAATTTTCGTATAATAATTTTTAGTAACTAACCCATTCAATCTTTTCACCTATTATCTAGTTTATTTTCATAATTGTCTCCATACTCCTTCACTAACATCTAATCTTTCTAAACATGTCTATATTACGTAACTCTACTCACATCTTACCAATCTTCACCCCACTTAGTTACAACTTTGATTATTAATCACACATTTTAATTTCTTAATTATTTTGATGATGTAATCAACAACCCACACTAACTGTTATTTTGATTTTGATTTTGACAAACCTAATGTGCACACACACACAAAATTAATTGTATATATTTGCGACTGTACAGCTAAGTGAATGAATTTGTCGAAAAGAGACTCTTCGCTGGACTAGTTTGTTCTTATTTCAACATTTGCATAAAGCCACAAAAAATGAACATTTTCAAGAGTTGGTTTGTAAAGATTAGATATGGTAGTGGTCACAAATGTGAATCGCTCTGATCTGTAGGGCAGCAACATGCATTTTTTGACAGCTCGAGAATTAAACATTAGTTTGGAGCCTCAACAAAACAAAAATAATAATAAGGGTTGTACAGTTCTAAATTATAAATAAAAAAGTTCTTTTGCTCCTACCATCTACAAGTCTGGCGCGTCATAAAGAGCATCTCAAACAAACTGCAGACCTTCATTAACAGTTGTCTTCGCCCAATACCACTCAAGATCAGATGGCTGGCCAGAAAAAATCAGCAACAGAGATCTCTGGCAATTAGCGAACCAACACAGCAGGAACCGACTGTGAAACAAATAGGCAGGAAGAAATGGAGATGGATTGGCTGGCCATACTGTGAGGAAACCATCAAGTGAGTGACATCACTAGACAAGCCATTGCTCGAGTGGAACCCGAATGGGAAGTGGCGAGTTGGTCGTCAGTGCAAGGGTGACTTTGAAGAGGTCATGTGAAGAGGAGATGAAAACGTGTGGGCAGACTTGGAGCCAGTTGAAGACTCTAGCAGAGAACCGAACGCAATAGAGAAGCACGGGAGAAGCCCTATGTTCCTCTAGGAATTAAAGGAAGCAATAATAATAATATCTACAAGCCTGTTCACCTTCTTGTCAAGATGCTACTCCACGGGCCCTACAGAAATTCGTGAGGTATCTTACAGGCCAGTTCGTCCTACGGGATCTAATTTTCCAGATCTTTGAATTCACTCCTCACTTAAATATCACTTACCTACCTCACAATAATCTTTTTATTTACGCAGTATTATACTCTACTCTATCTTAACTACCTACGCTTTTATTGAAGCTAAAACTTCCTCTTTGTTCATATTTATTGCTTGTCCAAAGTCTGGTTGCCTTGATTAAAAGCACAACAACACTAATGTTTGAACAAAGCTATATCTTCATCGAAAACATCATAGTTTCCATGCTTAGACCAATATGGTTAGTATTAAACATTGCAAATGCATTCCATCATTTCAAGTACTTTATAGCTTCTTCTCCTTGTATTTATTTTGTAAATATACTTTCACTAATAATTTCCATTTTGCAGCTGCAGAGAAATTTCTCCTCTTCCTGAAATAATGTTGAATCACGTGGTGGCATAGCACTCACCCAGATATACGCTGTTCACTGGTTGACCATAACGATCAGCAGGAAACGGAACGAAGTTTGAGTTGCCGCTCAACTTTGATGGTGACCTTAGTAAAAGGTTTACAATTTAACATCTATAAGAACCTTTTCTGATTGCTTGTACAATAATTGAACAACTTAAACTTTTGAAAAAGTATTAATTTATGATACTTCAGGATTGTAATTTCTAACATTACAGATCGTGCCTGTAAAAATGGCATGCATTTCTTGTATATACCCGTTTATACGAAATATAAATTATTATTATATTAGTTTTTGATTAGATGTATCACACAGTTAGTGAAACAGTATTATTTACTGACTGACAACGCCTTTCTAACAAAATCTATTGTTCGTAATCATATCAATTATAATCGCACAGCTTCGAAACTTGAGTTTTATAGTTTTCTGTATTCTCTCCTATTTGTCGTCGTTGGAGTAGTACAATTTTCCAGATGTCCAGCTGGACAGGTGTTGAATCATTACTATTACACGTGTTTGCAGTTGATTCGATAAACAAAGCTTTTGTTATCAATCTCTCCCTCCACTCTGCTGTTACATTAGATTTTAAAACTCTCAACATATCTCATCCTATTGTATGGTTGTGTGTGTAATTCCATGTGGTGTAGTGCTTTAGCTTAGCTATTCTCCAGATTTCTTATCTTATTCGGGTCAACTAATCTAGGTTTGGCTAGGTTTCCGTGCTCCGCTAGTCTAACCGACCCTCCAATGCTACTAATTTGACTCATGTATTTGATCTGACGGTCATTCCAACAGGATATTAGATAAACTGAATTGTTTTGTTTTAAAGGCTCCACTGGCAGGATCCTATAACCGAAAAAGCTCGTTTCTAATTGAGTTTGTGGGTTTGAATGCCAGCCACTTTTATTCCTGCCTTGTTAGGAATTCCACGTAAGATTTCCGAGGTTCCTTCCTTGTATGGAATTACCATAGATGATTTAGATTCCTTATTGTTGGTGTCGTCTTGCGCATGTTTGAGATGCTGTCGATTGACTGGACCATAGTAGTGCTCGGTCTCAGGCTGACATGTTTGCTTCTCATGCAGATGCTTCGACGATGTCAGGGCATGTAATTAGAAGTTAACTGGTGGGTGGTGACTAACAGTGAAATCCAGTCAGATTGCGCATTTCACCCTATTTGTGACTCACCACCAACGGGCCAACATGTCATCCTGAGACCGAGCACTACTTCAGTTCATCAGTCGACGGGAAAATGTAAAATTGAATTAAATAATTAATATGACCCGTTGCACAAGGGGTGTTTGTCATGGCCCAAGTGGTGCAGTGGATAACGCTTTGAAGTTTGAAACTATGGGCACTGGTTTCGAGACTCGGTGGGAACATCATCAATTACTCAATGTGGCATACAGGTACATCCAGATGACGGGTCCCGAATGGGACGAAACGTGCATCCTTGATTCCACTGCTAGTTGTTATCCACTAATTAATTACAAGGTCAGTTTAAACGTCTAAATAAGTATAAATATTATAAGTAGATCGTCCAGGAAGGATTTTCCAAACAATTATTGCAATCAAATCAGATCAATGCAAACCAGCATTTGAAGATGTGGCCGTTTGGCTTTCTAGCACTCGACTTTCAGCTAAAAGGCCTTGAGTCCCTACTCTGACCTGGTCAGCTACATTGTAGGTATCGTCAGTCCTCTCTTTGCACACCACAAACTATGTTTAATAGTCTGTCTGTTAGATGAGATATTTCGTAGGGGCAATCGACTTCTAGCGAAGATAACTAAGCACATAATGGTGACCACATACTGAAGGTGATGTTAGGTTTGTAGAGGATTTAAATCATCCGTCCTTCGAATTTTAATCACATTAACATGATGGCACAGTGTTTTAACGTCATGTTTAATGGCTCAGAACCTCATGAAATCATTATGCTGATCAAAACATCTGATACTGCTTGTTCATCATTCTTCTACTAGTTGGAGTGGATTATAAGATTTCAGGTGGCGGTAGCGTTGTGCTTTTACACCCGATGTTGTTGTCAACCTTACATCCAGCTTTCCCTCTTTACTGCCAAGATTGCCATCGGAAATTAAACTTGTGGAGGTTTATATCTTAACGGAGAGTTAATGATGTGTATGGTTGTCAATTAACCTGACTAGAATACGCCTCCTCCAGACACGAAACTATTAAACCACCTTAATACCTGAAAATATTCACCACCCACCCACTGAGACAGACATGATAATCAGACTTGGCTGCGACAACAGTGACAATCTCTGCAACCTTTTATTATTCCAAATACAGGGTATATACAAATATATAGTTCACAAAACCTCAGGAAATTAAGCCATAAATGAATAAGCAAATCTGACTGGTTGTATGGTCCTGAAAATCCTCGAAAATTCAAGCCAAAAATTAACCAATAAAAACTGTCCAGCCACTGCATACATCAATCATAACTTCACTAACGGCTAACAGCGCGACCGGTTGTCCATACTAGCATTTTAAAAGTGCATCAGCCGGGAATCTAACCCTGAACCATCAGATGATAATTAGGCTACCTGAAAGATGAATGAATTTCACAATTTGCATGGTACAGAGTTAGATGGGGTGAAATTTTCACCATTGCTTTCTTTGCAGGCCAGATGTGGTTTGGACTTATTAAGCTCTTTTAGCTCTGTCTGTCTGTCTGTTTTCGACATAGAACTTTGCACTGATGTGCGACAGTTCAAGTCGCCACACTCCCTCTATGTAGCACACAAAGCAAGAGAATAAAGTGGGAGAAATGCATAATAGAGACAGTAAACAGAGGTGCGAGACAAAGGAATAGTAATAACGAAGAACAAAACAGTTTAATTGGAAATCATCAGTCACAAGGAGGGGATGCATCTGCGTCAGCCATCGAGAATGATTTTGAGCCATGTCACCAATTGTCTCCAGCCGCCATTGGTGTTTACCGTCCCGAGGACCCCAAATAGTCAGGAAGTTTACACCATCCTACGTGGTTTGTAGATTTCATTGACTGGTGCCATGTTTTTGTTTGACCGCCGCTAGCTCTTTTCCAGCCTGAACCTATGTCATCTAACATTGTCCACTGTCGAGGAAGGCGATGACCAGGCATACGTAACACATGTCCTAACCATCTCAGTTGGTGTAATTTCACAGTCTCGTCGATTGATTTCCCCTCCTTACCTAGCACTCGACTGATACCTAACCTTAATATTTCTCACCTTATTATACCACTTCACGCGGGAAATAGAGCACAGGCACCTATGATCAAAGAGAGACAGCCAGTCTTTTCATGTCTTCTTTCTTAGCTGAATAAAACCGAGTATGCCGCTGGTGAGCTTGGCGTGTAACGACTGAAACAGCTGTCCTGTGGTATTTGGACCATCTCGATCTGGCTGGTTGACAAGTCGTACTGATTAATTCAAGTGTTATTCACCTACTCATCTCAATTCATCAGTAGTATATATAGTTTTAGCTAAGAGATAATCACCGAAACTGTGAACCACATGAACGTTTCAAATAAGTTCATGGCATCATTTGATGTAACCTCTTTGTTCACAAGGATCGCGATCAATGAAACTATTGAGATCATTTGTCAACAGTTTGATCTTCTCCCACTTCCAGAGTCGGAATTCAAATGCCTACTGCTAATGTGTACCATGAGTGTACAGTTCCAGTTTGACAACACTCTTTACCGATAAATAGATGGTGTAGCTGTGGGTAGTCCAGTTAGCCCTGTTTTAGCAGATATCTTCATGTCCAATCTTGAAAGAAGAAAGTTGAAGCATGTAATGGACGAAACAACTTCTTATTGTTGATATGTCGATGACACATTTACAGTGTGCAAAGTTAAAAGTCATGCTTTCTACCTACACAGATTATTCAACGATGCACATACGAACATTGAATTTACTATGGAACATGAAAATGATGGAAAGTTCCATTTCCTTGGCATTTTCTTGCAACGCCTACAAGGTGGTAGTGTCCGGAGGTCAATTTACTGAAAGCCTACATGGAATGGACAACACCTACATTTTAATAGTTTTTGTACAAATAGCTTCAAACGAGCACTAGTCATAACTGTATACTGTACAGCTAGGAGAAAATGCTTTACAGAGAAATTAGAGGAAGAATTTATGATTCTCCACGCAAATATGTTGAAAAATAACGCTTACCCTCAGATTCGTCAACAAATATTCAAGACATGAAGGCTCAAAACTTCAAACAAATCATAGTGGAAAAAACGCCTCGATTTGAAGGGTGAAAATATTACAGCGGTCGCCAACAGAAGACTAAAGAAGTCACTAGGCAGAGCCTATCCTGGAGCTAGCTAAGTTGGTCCCCGTCTATATGATAACAGTCAAAAGTCGACAGATATCCTTCTCATGTTAACTCCAATTGTGTATCTGAGGAAGCAGTAACATTTGGGAAAACAGAAAGAAGAAGGGCATACCTCTGATTTTCTGAACATGTACCAAAGAGCCAACGTTGTCTCAAAGAAACAAACGCTTTCAATGCTGCCATTACCAGGCATCTCCTTGGTACTGGTCATGAGGTTGAAATTGCTAGATCCTTCAAATTCTCAATAGGAGAAATAGCTCAATTCTTTTCAAGTTTGCCGAAGCGATCTCTGTCAAACGCCTGAAACCCGATTTACATGTGTGTTCAGAAAGAAGTGAAGCGGAACAAGCTGCAGGCAAAGGAGACCTCGCAACACTCTACCAAGCAACTAGGTACCTATCAGGAAAACTTTTGACACAAATCAAGCCGGTGAAAGATGACAACGGAAAGTCGCTCAACAAAGAAGTGGAGCAAAGAAAACACTGGGCTAAACACATCATAAGATTCCTAAATCGACCACCACCGACAACGCGCCCAACAATACCAACAACGGAGACAGAGCTACCAGTGAACACCAACCTCCCGACGAAATCAGAAGTCCTGAAGGCAATCAAGATGCTAAAAGCTGGAAAAGCAGCAGGACCAGATGGAATCCCAGCAGAAGCGTTGAAAACGGACCCAGAGACAACAGCGGACTTGATGACGCCACTACTGGAGAAGGTGTGGGAAGAAGGCAAAGTACCTGAAGATTGGAAGAAAGGATACTTATTCAAACTATCAAAGAAAGGAGACTTAAGTCAATGCAAGAACTGGCGCGGAATAATGCTTCTGTCCATCTCAAGCAAAATACTAAGCTGCATCATCCTGGAGAGAATCAAACAAGCCCTGGATGAAAAACTTTGACCGGAACAGGCTGGATTCAGCAGAAACAAGTCATATATTGATCAGATCGCAACACTAAGTATCATCATTGAACAAAGCCTGGAATGGCATTCACCTCTCTATCTCAACTTCATCGACTTTGAAAAGGCCTTCGACAGCGTCGATCGAGAGGTGCTTTGGCAACTACTTCGCTACTACGGTAGGCCACTGACAATTATACATCCCATCCAACAGCTGTACGACAATACTGCATGTCAAGTAATCCACAACGGGAAACTTACGGAATCCTTCGAAGTAAGGACAGGAGTAAGACAAGCTGGCTGCCTACTATCGCCAATTATTTTCCTGATTGCAGTAGATTGGATAATGCGACAAAGAGTGGGCAATGAGGAAATAAGAATAAAATGGAGGATTTAGACTTCGTCGATGATATATGTTTGATTTCCCACAAACTGGAAGATATGCAAGCGAAAAGCAACAAGTTGGCAGAAGAAGCATCAAAGATATGGCTTCACTTCAGGTGAACATAGAGAAAACAGAGGTGATGAAGATTCCTGGGAAACACCACCAACAGCAACAACAACAGACAACAGTCAGCATAAATGGGAGGAACCTGAAAGAAGCAATCTCCCTTACCTACCTGCGAAACACCGTTTCAACTACAGGCGGACGGTACTGATGAGGATATCAAAGCAACGAGGATCGGGAAAGCATGACAAGCTTTCACTACTCTCAAGTCTGTGTGGAGGTAAACGGCACTCAGCATCAAAAATTAGATCCGGATTTTCAACTCCAATGTGAAGTCAGTGCTACTTGCTATACGGATCAGAAACTTGCACTGCGCGTCACAAAGAGCATCTCAAACAAACTACAGACCTTCATTAACAGCTGCCTTCGCTCAATATTCAAGATCAGATGGCTGGCCAGAAAAGATCAGCAATAGGGATCTCTGGCAATGGGCGAACCAACCAGGAACCAATTGTGAAACAAATATGCAGGAAGAAATGGAGATGGATTGGCTGGCCATACTCTGAGGAAACCATCAAGTGGCATCATTAGGCAAGCCATAGCTCGAGTGGAACCTGAAATGGAAGCGGCGAGTTGTTCATCAGTGCAAGGGTGACTTGGAGGAGGTCATGTGAAGAGGAGATGAAAACGTGTGGGCAGACTTGGAGCCAGGTGAAGACTCTGTTAGAGAACCGAACGCAATGGAGACTCACGGCTGAAGCCCTACGTTTCTCTAGGAATTAAAGGGTATAATAATATATAATAATCAGAAGGAAGGAGTTATCAGTCTTACTTTGCCCATCCTGGTAACTGGATGTCTTCACTGTCTACCTCTTCCTTTCATTTGACTACGTAGTCTTTAACTGTAACCTCAATCCCCACTTTGATATAGTGTATTTTTGCTTGTCTCTTGTTTCTATGATTTGAGTTGAAATCAGTATATTGTCAGCCAATTTATTATACACTCATCATCTTACACACCTCTTGTCTTCACTACTTAACTCCCTTACCATTGTATGCATTCATTTACTTTGTGTAAACTTGAATTCCTTGTGTAAAAGCTATATAAGTGTAATCTTCTGAGCACTGTTCACTAAGTCCTGTACCTCCCATCAAATGTAAATTCAACTTAATAATTTATTTAGGCTGCAAGCAGCTGAGCTGATGAGAACTCGACGAAATTAAAAGATAGTCGTGTGATGAACGAGTTTAAATGTTAACGAATCAAAACTGCAGTTTGGAAAGGCTTCAGTTGTAATATTATCAATATAACCTCCCCTTTTAATTTACAGACGAATAGAGCCCAGATATTCTCAAGTGAATGCATATCTTCTTTGCCCCAGGAGACTATATTATTGTAGCATCAATAGTTTTGGACTCCTGAAGTATACCTTAAGGGGTGAATGATGTTCAGTATTATAAATATAAGGCAGTGATGTCTACTTAGCTGATTAGAGATTGATCACGAAATACCGAAAGTAGCTCGAGTGTGGGCTAAAATAGCAAGGATGCTTCACTGTTAGCGTAAACAATGAGGTTTTAGCGTCAGTGTTTACCGCTAAAATATGATTATTTATTTTTGTGATAATTATGTCCACTTTGTCCTGTCGTGAGACCCGGACCTCGTGCATAATTGACATTCTAACCCTGGCCCACCAGCGTAAAACAGAGAGGTTATCTGGATACCTCTTCACTAGTAAATGCCAGGATTCCAGTGAGCCCAACTGGGCATAACTACAAGTTTCAACATGCAGAAGTTCAAAGGTTGATTGGTCTCCATCTAGAGTTAAGGTATTCATGATCAGCCTGATCCCAGTGCCAAGTGACTTTACCATTATTGGTAGTCATGGGATCAAAGCATTAGACTTAAAAGAAAATGAAAGTTGAGAGAATGAAAATTTTTTTAATACTCTGACCTCCCTTTTTACCAATGACTCCACAAAGATGCCACATATCTTATGTGAATATGAGTTTCTTCAAGATTACAGACACGCCTTGTTGATGAGTCCCCAACAAGCACGAAACCTAGGTGGTAAAAAGCTTCCTGCTGATTGCCTCCAGCCATCTAAGAAAGAATACAGACAAAATACGTGATTCACTGACCAATGATAACATATTTACAGTTTCAAAAGACAGTAATGTTATTTCCACTTGTGTTATATAATTATCTAATTGATTTTATCAACATGGGAATCGGTTAGGAGTGGCGTTTCTCAGGGTACAATTCGAGGCCCACTTCTTTACCTGATTTATGTTAATGAGATTCCATCGGTATTTAAGTCATCCTTCTTACTGTTTGCTGATGACATCAAGATATGGAGGGCTTTACACGATGACAGTGATCAACTTGCTTTGCAGGAAGATTTAAAAATGTTAAGTAACTGGTGTAAGCACTAGGCCTAGGAGATTAACTTAAGCAAGAGTGTAGTTATGCATGTATCTCATAGTCACGTGCACAATTACTCAATGAATGGCATTACTCTCCCAATGGTCACTGAGTACAAGGACTTGGGAATGGTTGTGCAGCATGACTTGAAAACAGCAACAAACTGTAGAGCTGCAGCCACTAAGGGTTTTCGAATATTATGGGCCATACGCAAGGCTTTTGCGAACTTTGACGCTGATATATTTCGTATATTATATCCGACTTACATCAGACCTCATTTGGAATATGGGATTCAGGCAGTGAGCCCGTGTTTCAAATACGAAATAGACTTATTAGAAAGGGTGCAAAGAGTAGGAACTAAGCTAATAAAGGGTCTCTCAACCCTCTCATATGAAGAGAGGTTAAGTCGACTGGGTTTATTCCCACTGTCATACAGACGACTTAGGGGTGACCTAATACTAGCATACCGTATCCTAAGAAATGATTTTGGAGCTAATTTATCTAATTTATTTCTTCCTTCTAGCACCAACCAATTGCGAGGACATCACCTCAAGGTTCAAAAACCACGGTCGAATCGTCTTCGTTTGGAGATCCGTTTTTCGCATCGAATTGTGAACCATTGGAACTCCCTACCGGAACACGTCGTATCAGCGCAATCCGTTGATTCATTCAAGGCGAGATTGGAACTCCTGTGTGTAACAAATCGAAAGGATTAACACAGGCATATAGCCTACTATCCTAAATAAATTGTAAACTGTAAACTGATTGAAGTAAGAAATTTGAGTAATATGAGAATAGTTCTATTGTTTTAAACATTAAACTATCACTCAAATCCTGAGTAAACTAGTAATCAATCCTAATACAAATCGTTACAAGAGTATAGTAATTAGCGACCTTATACTATATGACACATTTATCGATTCCTTTATCTCAACAAATCATTATAAAATAAGAGGCACTCAGTGAAGAGTTCCTCTTTTCCGAGCTGTAATCATTATAATAATAATGATAATAATAATTTGCTTCACTCCAAAAGAGTACATATGATAAAACATGGGATTCTCAGCATTTGGTACAATAATATTGCAGCAAAACCAAAAACTAAAAATAATTTTCAAATGTTAGTTTGCAGCGATTTCATAATGAACTGGCATAGGTAATAGGACCACTGGAAACCCAGCAAGTAATACAAGGCAGCTATTTCGTACTAGTCTGTCGGGACTCTTCATCAGTACGCCCCCTACGGATGTTCAAACCTAGGACCCTCTGGATACAAGGCGGGCTCGTAGACGATTAAGCCACTGGGACTCGACCTGACTGTTCATGAATTCCATCTCTCCGGTAACATTCTCAGTGGATCTCCTTGTTATGTATGTGAATATTAGGACCTTGTAGACTACGAGCGAATCTAACTAATGCGCTGGCTAATCTGTCTTAATTGCACGACAACAACAACAACAATAATACCGCCGGGCACGCAAGACAAATAAAAGAGAAGACTGGACGTTGATATGAGAGCTTTTACTGTCTCAAACAACAGTCGAAAATGTTAAACAACAACTCCGTATTTATACAATTAGAAAAATCAATGTCACATTTTAAAAATATTAACGACCTCGGGAATTCAGTAATTTAAATCAATAATCACGCAGATGCGTGAAATCAATGATTATGCTAGTGTGTGAAATAAATAATGAATATTAATGATTCACCTGCGTATATATTACCTCCCCCTTTTAAAAGGAATCTTGCAAACAGTTTAGTATCTTTTTTCCTTGGGGTCGATTTGGAAATGAACTGTTTGTGTTCGTTTGCGCTGGGATCGTCGGCTGGGTAGCATCTCTTGTTTTGCTTCTGATTTGACTGGTGGTATTTTGAAGGTTTCCAGTAGTAATTCCAGTGGCAATTTAGGTTCTTGGGATGTAGTATATCGACGTCGTATCTGATTTTTATGTCTAATCCACCATTCATCCCCAACTTTAACCTTGTACATTAAAGTTCCATGTCGACGTTCTATCAAGTCTTCGGCCCATTTTCTGTTCCTCGGTCGATAGTCGCGCACATAGACAGTATCACCCTTGCGGTAATACGTCACACTATTTCTTCGTTGATGTGACGAAGATGGTAACATGGAGTGGTGATGAGTTCGTAGCATTCGACCCATTAGAAGTTCTGCAGGGCTTTTCTTCTGTTCTGTCAGTGGTGTAGTTCGGTATACAAAAAGAAAGTTTTGTATTTCTTCCGGTTTTGCCCCTCCCCCTGCTTTCAACAACGCTCGTTTGAAAGTGTCGACAAATCTTTCTGCCTGACCGTTGGATTGAGGGTGATAAGGTGGCGTCCGCACGTGTTGTATACCGTTTCTCTTGCAAATTCCTGGAACGCTTGTGAGGTGAACTGACTGCCATTGTCAGATACGATGATTTCTGGTATACCGTGACATGCGAAGATCTTTTCCAGGACTGATACTGTTCTGCTGCTAGAAGGTGGTGTCACTTGTACTACCTCCGGCCATTTTGAGTAAGAGTCCACAAGAACCAAGTAGTATATACCTTCTATCGGCCCAGCAAAATTCACATGTACGCGGGACCATGGTTTTGACGTGGGCCATGCTCTCGGTGGCGGATCTTTGGCTGCAATGACAGACATTACTTTCAGTTTTTGAGCAGAGCCTCTCTTACTGGAGCTAACAGTTGCTACTTTGTTGCTACCAGACATCGAAGCACTTTTGGCACAGCCATACTCACTGTGACGATTCGAAGTTGGTTTTTCATTAATCACGTCATTCTTTCTAATGGGCTTAGGTCTAATATATCTGTCTCTGATTTCTGGCTTTCTTGTTGAGGGTTCAGTACTTTCGATCTTTTGGCATACACTGCTTAACGGAATCTCTGACAGGTGCAGCTTCTCGAACCAGTCTAAACCCAAGAGGTCAAGGTTTGAATTATTGATGTAGCATGTGCCGACGAAATGACTATCGCGAAAATAAACGGTGCATTTTATTTCTCCATTCAATCGAAGTTTTCCACCACATGCACTAATTGCTATCTGATTTGTCTTCTCTATGGCAGGGCATCCCAACTTCTGCCATAATTTCTTTGATATTATTGTGATATCGGATGCTGTGTCAATTTGTAGGCGTGCCGGCTGTGTATTAATTGTCAGGTCGATATATTTGCGAGGTACCGGAGTACTAATATGATATGTGGCAGTAACACCCAAAGACTTGAGCTTGTTGCGCCGTCTGGGTCGACTACGACATCTAGGTCGGTTGTTGCGTTTGCAGCAGCCATCTTTGTGACCAACAGTACGGCATCGACGGCATTTATGCTGTTTGAATGGGCACAAGTTTGCAAAATGCCAGGAGCCACAGTGCCAGCAGGCTGATGGTGGTTTATGCTGAGGATTAAGCGGTGCGGTTGATGTCGACGGTACTGGATGCACTTCTGCTGCATTTTGGCTGCCAGACTGCACCAAGACGGTATCGTTGTGAATGTTGATTAAACGCTGATATTCTTCACCGACGTCTTTCAAAGTCATTCGTGGATCTTGTTCCAGACGATTTAATAGACGTGTGCGTATATCAGCAAATTTGGGAGACTGCAAACCACAGATGAAAATCAATACCTTGAACTGGTGTTCTGAGAGTGATTTCAATTTAAAACGTTCACACGTGCGATTGACTATACCCAACTGAGTATGGATATCATCATTTTCGTTCAGAACAAGTTTCATGCAATGATATCGAATGTTGAATAACGATCTCTGATCACCAAACTGATGACGAAGGGTATGGATAGTTTCATCGAATGACCTTTCACTGGGCTTCTGTGGGAGAATTAAGTTGCAATATTTATCCAGCTCATCTGATCCCAATTTACGAAGTAGAAGCCGTACTTTCCAGGCATCATCTTTATCCGCAAAGTCTACAAGAAATAGGTCTTCATATCTGCGAAACCAGGTATCAAACGTTACGTTCGCATCTGGATCATAAACAAATTCTGAGATGCTGCTACCAATGCTGTCGTTGGCTGTAGATGAATCAGTAGAGCGTGATATTTGTAGACCAGCAAGCATTTCCATCAATTTTAGCTGCTGTTCCATTAGTTTCTCTAAACGCAGTGGGTCCATCTTCAGCAAACCCGTCGCCAAATTTGTTATGTATGTGAATATTAGGACCTTGTAGACTACGAGCGAATCTAACTAATGCGCTGGCTAATCTGTCTTAATTGCACGACAACAACAACAACAATAATACCGCCGGGCACGCAAGACAAATAAAAGAGAAGACTGGACGTTGATATGAGAGCTTTTACTGTCTCAAACAACAGTCGAAAATGTTAAACAACAACTCCGTATTTATACAATTAGAAAAATCAATGTCACATTTTAAAAATATTAACGACCTCGGGAATTCAGTAATTTAAATCAATAATCACGCAGATGCGTGAAATCAATGATTATGCTAGTGTGTGAAATAAATAATGAATATTAATGATTCACCTGCGTATATATTACTCCTCTTCAGCCGTCCATACGATTTCCTATAAGCCCTAGTATCCTCCACACATGATATCCTCCAGTCTCAACTTGTCGCTAGCTTCAAATTCGGGTGTTACTCAAAGGCTCACCTACGGTGTTATGTCACTCAACGTTTTTCTCATCGTGTTTTGGACAAAAGGTTATGCTGGGTTCCTTCACAGAGTTTAATGTTGCTAATTCTTTCTTGCTGGTGTATCATATGATCTTCAGCATATAGCCAGTGAATGGGGCAGTTGTTTATAGAAGTTTTCAGTAGCCTGTACATGCGATTGTACAGCTTGAGAATGACAACTTTGAAAAGAGTAACTCTTCTCTGAACACCTCTTCTTTTAAATGCCTTTATCTCAGCGTAGATTCCGTCACACACCTAATTTCTTTTGAGATTCATTAAGAACCATGGGACACAGAACATCTTTTTTAGTCTAGTTTTATGCTGTCCAGCAGTGTGCACCCATAATGCCTGCTAAGAATCCAACACAGAATATTCAAGTTATGTAGGCAGCTCCATATTAGTTTGTTTATTAGATGTATCACACAGTAAGTGAAACAGTATGATATGATGGATGACTATGCCTTTCGAACACAATTCATTTATTGTTCATAACCGTATTGATTATAATCACACAACTTCGAAACTTGAGTTTTATAGCTTTCTTTATTCTCTCATATTTGTCGTCGTTGGGGTAGTAGAATTTTCCAGATATCCGGGTGTACAGGTGTTGAATCATTCCCATCACATGTGTTTGCAGCTGATTCGATAAACAAAGCTTCCGTTATCAATTGCTGTCTCCACCCTGATACATTAGATTTTAAAACTGTCATCTTATCCCATCCTATCCTATTGTATAGTTGTGTGTAACTGCATGTCGTGAGTGCTATAGCTGAACTATTCTACAGATTTTTTATCTTATTCGGGTTAACCAATCTGGAGTTTGCTAGGTTTCCGTGCTCCGCTAGTGTAACTGACCCCCCACTCCCATGCTACTACTCTGACCTATTTATTTCACCAGACACTCATTCCAGCAGGGTATAAGATAAACTGAATTGTTTTGTTTTAAAGGCTCCACAGGATCGATGAGTTAAACCGACAAAGCTTGTTTCTAATTTAGTTTGTGGTGGGTTTAAATGGCAGCCACTTTTATTCCTGCCTTGTGAAGAATTCGATGTAAGGTTTTTGAGGTTCCCTCTTTGTATGGAATTACTACTGATGATTTAGATTCCTTATTGTTGGTATTGTCTTACGCATGTTTGACATGCATATCGTCATTAATATAATTATTATTATTACTATTATTATTATCACTATCACTACTATCATTATTCATTTTGTTTTTACATTCCGAGGTGGAAGGAACCGCGGAAACCTTACGCAGAATTCTTAACAAGGCAGGCAGGAATAAAAGTGGCTAGCATTCAAGCCCAAAAACTCAATAAGAAACAAGCTTTGTCCGGTAAAGGATCAATCCTGTAGAGCCTTTACAACAAAACAATTTAGTTTATCCAATACCTTGCCTGCAATGATTATCAGGTCAAATGCATAGGTCAAACTAGTAGAACAGGGGCAGCGAGAAAGACTGACAGAGCATAAAAACCTAGCAAAATCTAGATTGGTTGACTCAAATAAGATAAGAAATCTAGAGAGTAGTTCAGCTATAGCACTACATGCAGTTACACACCACCATACAATAGGATAGGATGGGATAAAATGACAGTTTTAAAGTCTAATGTAACACCAGGGTGGAGAAAGAGATTGATAACAGAAGCTTTGTTTATCGAATCAACTGCAAATACGTGTAATAGGAATGATTCAACACCTGTCCAACCAGATATCTGGAAAATTCTACTACCCTAACTACAACAAATAGGAGAAAACAAAGAAAACTATAAAACTCAAGTTTCGAATTCGTGTGATTATAATTGATGATGGAATGATTATGAATAATAAATAAATTTTGTTCGAAGGTTTCTTCAGTCAGTAAATAATACTGTTTCACTAACTGTGTGATACACCTAATAAACAAACTGATATGGAATTACTTACCACCACAATGCCCAAGTTTTACACATATTCATAATAATAATTTGCTTTATTCATATGGGCAGCTCGTCGACTATTCAGTTTTTGGGTCAGAATTCAACAACTCATGAATTTCACCCTCTAGAAGTTTGTGATGCAAACCTACCACCTCTATCTTTAACGCACAGCGATACTCTGAATAAAGACTAATTGTAGCCATAAAAAACAGAAATTTAGAATAGCCCTTCATAACAGTTTTTTTATGTTAGAAGAAATCGATGATATTTTTAGGTCGACCAATCTGTTATTAATACCACTATCTCTATTAAAACGCAGTATTCATGCCAATACATGTTTTATTAGAAGGCAAAACAGATTTGATATAATATATACATGAGTAAAAGGAATCACTTGAAAGAATTCATTTTGAAATTTAATCAATTAATTTGTGAGTAATCTTCTTAGCATTAGGCCAAAGCGTAGTGTCAATTCATGAAGTTATTGACTGCTGGTAAGAGGCAGCCAGCTAGGGAGGTTTAAACTGCCGGATTAGGGTTTATGGGATGCTAATACCTAATGATTGGAGACTATTGGTAATATGGCTTAAAATCTTCGTTAATAGTTCAGATGCATTCACTTTTTGTAATTGCCCTGATACAATAAACCTTTCGATGATATGAGATAGTTGGAGGCAATCGGCAGGAAGCTTTGGACCTAGGTTTCGTGCTAGTTGGCACTTACCAATGGTCAGCAAGGAGTATCTGCAACCTTGAAGAAACCTATGTAGCTTCTGAGATTCGAACTCACGTCACCCAGTGCTGCAGTCAAGGTTGCAGATACGCCTCGCTGACGAGTGCCAACCAGCACGAAACCTATGTGGTGTCCAAGGCTTCCTGCCGATTGCCTCTAACTATCTAATATCATCAAATCAATGTGCACCATGATGGTGAGCAACCTAGAATGGTAGCCACATTGCAAACCTGACTGATAGAATTCAGTCTACACCAAGGAAAGGACTAGACACGTCACACTAGTTGCTAGTGTCCAGTGGCAATAAAACTTTCTGTCTTTTCCTTGTTACTATTATCTCTGAACAGCAAAGAATGGTAGTCATATCTCTGTCTTCGACCAATTTTAGACATGGAGAGATTACCATAGTATCCGATTGCCAAGCAGTTGTCCGAAATGCTAGAGCCTGTGAGACAAAAACTCTCTAGGGACTCTCTCCCTGAGATACGTTTGAATTTATTGGATGCATAAAAAACTTGAATGTAAATGGTAAACGAATGGAAAATAAGATCCGGATTTTCATCCCAAATGTGAAGTCAGTGCTACTATACGAATCACAGGCTTGCACTGCGCGTCATGAAGAGCATCTCAAACAAACTACAGACCTTCACCAACAGCTGTCTTCGCTCACTACTATTCAAGATCAGATGGCTGGTCAGAAAAGATCGGCAACTGGGATCTGATGGAACCAGGATGGGGTTGCTAGCCTCATGCCCAACCTTTCCTCTTCACCAGTATTATTTCTGGATAAGCGAGGTAAAGGAGTGCGTCGGCCGGGGATCGAACCCCGGACCATATGCATGGTTGGCAAGCGTCCTAACCGCTGTGCCACAGGAATTTAATAACTGTCATCCTTCAATTAAATTCACAATGGAAGTTGAAAATCTCTGTCTACCTCGTCTCTGTCAACTTTGAAGAGGCATTCGACAGCGTTGACAGTGAAGTAATTTGGAAACTACTTCAACACTATGCAGTGCCCGAAATATTTATCAGTGTCATATGTCAAGTGAACCCAAGCTGAATACTCACTGAAGCCTTTGAAGTGAAAGTGGAGGTGATATTCGCAATTGTGGTAGACAGGATTATGCCGGACACTGTATGTGGAAATTGAAAAGACAGGAATACGCTGAGCCGAAACCCAGACTCTAGCAGATCTGGAATTCGCAGACCAGTTATGTCTAATGTCAAACACACCCTATCGACGGAAGAAATTCGAGGTGGATCGCGCCCTTCAGTTATCTAGTTACCATCGTTTTATCCGCAGGTGGGAGCACAGATGAAGGTGTTACAACCAGCCACCATCAGGTGGAAATCGAATCCACACACTACAAGGAACAAATTCAGATTTCCAACACCAATGGTAAGTCATATAATTCTTCTATATAGGCCAGAAATTTGTCACATGCGTCGGGAAGATCATTTCGAACAAGATACTGCACATTCTGTCTGCATACTGAATATCAGATGGCTGGTCAGGAAGAACTAGCAGCGAGAGAAAGATGGAGATGGATTGGACACACGGTGAGGAGGCCTTTGGGTGATTTTGCACGCCAGACTATCGTTTGAGTGGAACCCAAATATTCCGAAGGTAATATGGAGGAGATAAAGGAGGGAGGAGATGGAACACAATGAAATGTAAAGGGGCTTCTGAAGACCTATGTTCTCCTCGGAATCCGACAGAATAATAATAATACGTGGAGTGTGGCAACTTCCGTTGATGTGAAGATTTGAATAATTTAAAAAATCGTCAGTCACGTACGACCCACGCAAATACTCATAATCAAGAACAGTCGATTAACTCAAGTGTAGGACTCTTCAGCAGTACTTATCTGCAAGCCCGATAGGAAATCCAACACAGAAGTCCCTAGTCTTGAAGCCAGTAGGGTGGTAGAGTCTATATACCAATAAAAATTAATGGATAAACTTATATTTTAAAGTATCAGCTATAAATCGAGCACCATTTTAAAAATTACCTACATCTTGTATTGTGTTTGATTGTACGAATACTAATAATGTTAGTAGTATAGTGTGGTAGTTTATGAAACTAAGAGGTTAGTGAACTTGATAGCCTAAAATTAAAAAACTCTGATTTCTGTTAGAGAACCACTGAAAACCGCATGGTATTGGACACCTGTTCCATCCTACTTTGAGACTGTTTAGTAGTATGCACCCAAGGCCGAACCAAGGATCTTTACGTCTCTCAGTCACTCCCTAGGTTGAAATTCAATGGCCCATCAATCGTAACTTCCGTCAGTGCACTATATATAGCACAGCCACCAGCTGATGTCACAGACAAGTACTTATACAACTTAGTGGATCCCACCTGTCACAACTTCCCGTGAGAATTTCAGGAAACTCCCATCTATTGTCGGTCACCAGTGAGCACTAGGTTAATTTTCAGTGGTTTGACCATACGGTAATGCGAACTGAACAAATTTAGAATTGATGGACTATTATTGGATTCGGTCAAAGTGACTGCTGTGTGGTCAAAGAGCTCTCCTTGTAACATCACTGTCTTGGTCTCGTTTCATGTTGGGGTCCCTGTTGCGTACTCTTGAGGTGTCACAAACAAGGAAGTAACAGCTGTCTAGTGATACTCCGTTGCCCTCCAAAAGAGTTTAGTGCAAGATCGAAATTAAAATTAATCAGTTCCCTCCCAAACTCCCATTTGAAGATTTATAGTCACACTAAATCGTGAATTGGCAGAAGTTGGAATTCATGGGCTGGTTATTTGATCGAGTCCCAGTGGCCTTATGGTCTACGAGTTCACTTTTCAAACAGAAGGCCCTGCGTTCGAAACCTGGTGGGTGCGTACTGATGAAACATTCCTAACTGGGAAGAAATATCTGTCCAGTACGCCCAGGTTTTTCAATGCCACTCTAACCGATTGAAGCTCATGATGAAATCCTGTAGCCAAAGTAAATAAACTTACGGATTTCTTTGAACTGCATTTGACTTAACTGCAAAGCCTTCGTTAGCTTCATAGGTCGGTCGGTCGGTTTTCGATATAGAACTTTGCACAGATGTGCAGCAGTTCAGGTTGCCACATTCCATGTAGCACACAAAGAAAGAGAAAGTAGAAGAAATGCATAACAGAGACAGTAAACAGAGGTGTGAGACAAAGGAATAGTAATAACGAAGAACAAAACAGTTTCACTGGAAATCATCAGTCACAAGGAGTGGATGCATCTGCACCGGCCATTGAGAATGATTTTGAGCCATGTCACCAATTGTTTCCAACCATTGGTTTTTACCGTCCCGATGACATCGCCAGTCAGGAAGTCTACACCTTCCTACGTGGCTGGCTGGCTGAATAGCTTAAACTAAGTCTTGTGGATTTCATTGACTGGTGACATGTCTTCGTTTGACCTCCGCTGGCTCTTTTCCAGCCTGACCCTATATCAGTTAACATTGCCCATTGTTGAGGAAGGCGATGACTAGGCATACGTAGCACATGTCCTAACCATCTCAACTGGTCTAACTTCACAGTCTCGTCGACTGATTTCCCTGCCTTACTCAACACTCGACGTCTAACCTCAATATTTCTCACCTTATTATACCACCACACCACACGGGAGATAGGACGCAGACACCTATGATCGAAGACAGCTAATCTTTTCATGTCTTCTGCTCTCAATGGCCAGGTCTCACAGCCATAAAGGAGGACGCAGCGGACTGTCGAGCAGTACACAGTTGAGCTTCCTAGACAAGCCCTTCAAAGATCTATCCAGGGTGAATTAAGATTACTGAAAATCCTCCAACAACGATACAGTTAACTATCCCTCCTGATGACATTCACTGTTTTAATTCATGGAAAATTCCCGTTTGAACCTGCTGAAAATATATCTTCGTGTTTATGCGCATTATAATCGATCGTCTCGTTGATCGGATAGTTGACCTTTCTGACACGTGATTTGATTTTTATTAATGCAGAATTTTGACATATGTGAATATGACTGCTGTGTGAAAATTGATCCAGGTACTGGGCTTCTAGGGGTCCACTCGGTCGGCAATGAGAACAAATACTCACTGATGGCGTTAGCTGGTGCCAGTCGCGCTAAAATCCAGAACTAGTAGAAGTTGAAATCCACGGCCTGGCCATTAGTTGAATGGTGTTCACGCCTGACTTGTAACCGGAAAGCACTGGATCCGAACCCCTGCATACAGCCTATGAGTCCCAAACTGGGACGAAACAGCCCTTCAGAACTCCCCGTTGGTTTTCACTGGTTCTCCAACAGATATCAGTCCAAAGACAAAATTCTATGAAATCTCAACATTTCTCTAGTTAAATTGGATCGAACGAATGACTGCCTGACTGACTGGTTTCAACATAGAATTTTACACAGAAGTGCACCAGTCCTAGTTGCCACACCCCTACATGTTCCACACAAAGAAATATAAAAGAGAGGAAAAATGAGATTCAAAAGAACGGCAATAAGGAGAAATATAAGGGAAAAAGAATAGCAACATGGAAAAACAGTAGGGTTTTATTGAATATGGCAGATCATAGTGAGTGAGTGAGTATATCTGAGCAACTGAGAACAATTTTGGTCCATATCACCGAATGTCTTACGGAATCCTTCGAAGTGAGGACAGGAGTAAGACAAGGCTGCCTACTATCGCTTATGATTCTCCTGATTGCAGTAGATTGTATAGTGCGACAGACACACAGTGGGCAATGAGGAAACAGGCATAAAATGGACTCACACAAAAAACTTGGAGGATCTGGACTTCGCCGATCATATATGTCTGATTTCCCACAAACACTGGAAGATATGCAAGCGAAAAGCAACAAGTTGGCAGAAGAAGCATCAAAGATACGACTTCAGGTGAACATAGAGAAAAGAGAGTTAGGTGATGAAGATTCCTGGCCAACACCACCAATAGAAACAACAACAACAACAAGAGACAATAATCAGCATAAATGGAAGGAACCTGAAAGAAACAACCTCTTTTACCTACCGACCTGGGAAGCATCGTTTCAAATACAGGCGGAACTGACGAGGATATCAAAGCAAGAATCGGAAAAGCAAGACAAGTCTGTGTGAAGGTCAACAGCACTCAGCATCAAAAATAAGGTCCAGATTTTCAGCTCCAATGTGAAGTCAGTGCTAATTTCTATACGGATCAGAGAATTGGCACCGCGTCATGAAGAGCACTTCGAACAAACTACAGACGTTCAACAACAGCTGTCTTCGCTCAATACTCAAGATCAGATGGCCGGCCAGAAAAAGTCAGCAACAGGGATCTCTGGCAATTAGCAAACCAACCAGGAGCCGATTGTGCAACAAATAAGCAGGAAGAAATGGAGATGGATTGGACATACTCTCAGGAAACCATCAAGTGACATCACTAGACAAGCCATTGCTCGAGTGGAACCCGAAATGAAAGCGGTGAGTTGGTCGTCAGTGCAAGGGTAACTTGGAGGAGGTGATGTGAAGAGGAGATGTAAGCGTGTGGGCAAACATGGAGCCAGGTGAAAATGTTGTCAGAGAACCGAACTCAATGGAGACGCACGGCTGAAGCCCTATGTTCCTCTAGGTATTAAAGGAAACAATAATAATAATAATAATCACGGATTGTCTTTTAGCATCCGGGAGACCCTAACCAGTCTGGTAGTCCTCACCTCCCTACAGTAGTAGGGGAGTAGTATAATGCGAGTGATATAGATAAGGTTGGGTGATAACTGGTGGCAGCTTCGTGTGCTTTGGGAATTATGCGAGTGGTTGTTACTTCCCAACTGCCCACACTACGGAAGTCGATTTTTTCCTAAGGTAGATGAAACAGAAAGAGAATTAGTTCTGTGTGACCGCAAAGCCAAGGGGACAATTTCTTGAGGCCACTGATGACACACAGCCCGTCCAAGCTAGTTTTTAGAGTTGTTCCCGTATTAAATTAAACTAGTGTCCACAGTTGTGCACATGTAGGTGTTGATATGAAGGAATACATTTAATGTCTTTTGATAGCTTTATGTTCTTGGATGTGAAGCAGTAGGGGATGTCTACTTCGGTGAACACAGTATTTTGATGTGGTTGTGTTCTCTGAGCTGGACAGCTGACTTGCAGAGCTTTCATCACCCTACTAGGCAACATCTTCAGTGCATACTTCAATTTGTTGAAGTGAGCATTTAGCTTTCTCCATGAGTTTATTAATCATCTCTCCTGGTGACCTTGGACTTGATTGGTTGTTTTTGTGCGATTTCACACCTTCTAAGCTACTTGTATTTTTTCTTTGACTTGAACTTTAACCCTTTGTGTGTGAGGTTTCTTTCTTATCGGTTGATAAATTTTGTCTATCTCGAAGAAAATCGCCCTGCCATATATAAAGGATATATCAGAAATCACTGCAAGACACTTCAAACCTTTAGGAATTGACGTCGCACACAAACCAAGAAAATCACTTCACTCAGTTCTATGTCAACCAAAAGACTCAACAGCGAAAGAAGATAAAACCAACATCATCTATAAAATAGATTGTATCAACTGCGAAAAACAATACATTGACCAAAGTGGACGTCCCCTTCGTCTTCATATCGACAAACATAAGCTAGCCGTCAAAAAACATGATATCCACTCCCTCATATCACTACATACAGACAACTACGGGAGTCAATTTGACTGGGACAAAGTTCAAATTTTAGACAGAGGAAACAACAAGAATGCTAGAGAATTTTCGGAAGCCTGACTGGTATTCCAGTGAATCGTCAATCAATAGACACATCGAAATTGACAATATTTATCAACCGATAAGAAAGAAACCTCACACACAAAGGGTTAAAGTTCAAGTCAAAGAAAAAATACAAGTAGCTTAGAAGGTGTGAAATCGCACAAAAACAACCAATCAAGTCCAAGGTCACCAGGAGAGATGATTAATAAACTCATGGAGAAAGCTAAATGCTCACTTCAACAAATTGAAGTATGCACTGAAGATGTTGCCTAGTAGGGTGATGAAAGCTCTGCAAGTCAGCTGTCCAGCTCAGAGAACACAACCACATCAAAATCATCCAACTGAGCTACAAATCTTCTCCATCATATCTTCACAGTATTTTTCACACTTGTTGTGATGTTGACTTCTTTTGTAGTTAAGCCATTTTGTTGAAATACGATTGACTGAAGTGATTGTGTTGATTTGTGCGTAATCGTTTCAGTGTTCTGCCAGTTATTTTAGAAGATAAAGGAAAGATAGCTCAAGCAAAATTCTTTTCTATAAATTCCTCTCCTAGCTCTATAATTATATATATAATGGAATTACGGCTCAAAAAAGGCGCCGAAATTATAAATAGCGCAAAAATGTAATATTTAATAGAATATCAAAGAAAATTAAGGAGATTTATATTACAAATTAAGGATCCTAAAAACCTTGATAGCCAAAGTAGGGAAGGCATAAGTTAGGCTTCTTCTTAAGTGGATTCCGATGGCTTCATCAGCAGTATGTAACAAACAAACGAACTCTTAATGTAAAATTAAATCCCATCCACGCGGTAATTAAAACAAAACACGCAGTTCATCGAAAAGTCTCTTTTCGGCGAATTCATTTTCTTAGATGTACAATCGCAAATATTTATGAGTTATTTTGTATGTATGTGTACATTAAGTTTTTCAAACAAAAATACAATCAGTGATAGTAATTTTAACTAAAAAGGTAATAATTAGTAAGTTTTGGGTGGAGTAATTATTATTATTGTCCTTTGGGTTCCTAGTGGAACATAGGGCTTCAACTACACGTCTCCACTTGTTCCTCTCTTCTGCTGAACTTTTCACTTGCATCCATGTTAGTCCATACTGTTTCAATTCCTCTTCACACGATCTCCTCCATGTCATACTTGCACTGACGACCAACTCGCCGCTTCCCTTTCGGATTCCACTCGAGCAATGGCCTGACACGCGATGTCACCCAGCGAGTAGCCTCCTCATTGAGTGTCCAATCCATATCCACTTTCTCCTGCATATTTGTTGAGCGATTGATTCTCGTTTTGTTTGTTTGTTCCCATAGTTTCTTGTTGGTGATTCTTTCCTGCCATCTGATATTGAGTATAGAACGAAGACAGCTGTTGATGAAGGTCTGCAACAGGCTGTTGGAAATATTCTTTGTGACCCGCCAAGTTTCCGATCCGTAAAGCAAAACTGACTTGACGTTTGTATTGAAAATCGGAATTTTGTTGTTGATGTTGAGTGACGAAGATTTCCAGATTGGTTTCAGGTTGATGAATGTGTTTCTCGCCTTCCCGATTCTCGATTTGACATCCTCGTCCGTGCGTTCCTCGTGTAGTTGAGACAATGCTCCCTAGATAAGTGAATGAAGTAACCTCTTTCAAATCCCTCCCGTTGATGGTGATTGGCGTTGGATGTTGCTGCTGTTGTTGTTGTTGGTTGGTTATTTTCATGACCTCCGTCTTGTCTATGTTCACCTGGAGTCCTGTCTTCTCTGGCTGCTTCTTCGACCAGTTTGTCGGTTTTCGCTCGTAAGTCTTCGATTTTGTGTGACATCAAACATAAATCATCCACGCGCGAAATCCAGGTCTTCTAGGTTCTTCACTTCGGTCCAGGATATCCCTGTCTTCTCGTTTCCCACTGTCTGACGCATAATCCAGTCCACCACAATTAGGAATATCATTGGTAATAATGAGCACCCTTGTCTGACTCCTGTGTTTACTCCAAACGCTTCGCTGAGTTTTCCGTTGTGGATCACTTGACATGTGCCGTTTTCGTACAGTTGTTGAATAAGGTTGATGAATATTTGCGGTACGCCGTAGTACTCGAGTAGTTTCCAAATTACTTCGCGGTCAACGCTGTCGAAGGCCTTCTCAAAGTCTATGAAGTTGAGGTAGAGATTTGATTGCCATTCCATGCTTTGTTCGATGATAATGCGTAGAGTTGCAATTTGGTCAGAAGATGATTTGCCTTTCCTGAATCCAGCTTCTTGTGGTCGGAGTTCTGTATCCAGTGCGTCCTTGATTCTCTCCAGGATGATGCGACTCAGGATTTTACTTGGCGTCGACAGGAGCATGATTCCTCGCCAGTTCTTGCATAGTCCTAGGTCGCCCTTCTTTAGTAGTTTCACCAGGTAACCTTTCCTCCAGTCAGTAGGCACCTTTTCCTCCTTCCAGACCTTTTGCAATAATGGAGTCAGCATTTCTGCTGTCGTTCCTGGGTCCGCTTTCAGTGCTTCCAGGGGTATTCCATCTAGTCCAGCTGCTTTTCCAACTTTCAGAAGCTTGATTGCATTCAAGACTTCAGGTTTCGTTGGAGGATTGGTGTCAACTTACAGTTGTGTACGTGCTGTTGTTGGTATTACTGGACGGGTTGTAGGTGGTGGTCGGTTCAAGAGTCCTTTGAAGTGGTCCGCCCATTGTTCAATCTGTCTTTCTTCTTTGGTAATTGGGTTCCCTTGGCTGTCTTTTATTGGTTTCACTTGTGTTTATCTCTTCTCGGATAGAGACTTGGTTATCTGATATAGTGCCCTGAGGTCCCTTTTGCCTGCTGCATTCTCAGCTTCAGTAGCCAGGTTGTTGTAGAATTGTCTTTTGTCCTTCCGTCAGTACTCATGGGAATTTACAATTTAAACTGTTCCTGCTCGACATTGTAGGGCGAACAACAACCATGCAAGTTACCAGTCACATTGCTAAACACCCAATCTCGTCGAAACAGGTAAGTTTAGTGAAGTTGCAGACATCGCCTTCATCTTCTGGATTCGAAACATAGCAGTCATACACTGGACAGAAAAACAGGCATTCACAGTTTCGAACGGAATGTGAACTCGTTATTGTTTACACCAAAGTTCAAGTGACAGGAATTTGAAGAAATAACAGGTTCTCATCAGCTGCAGACCACTACCTGAAATTACAATGGTTATAAATTATGACATTTCATGCTTCAATTTTTGAAAGGTAAAATAGAAAACATTATAAGATGAACGCATCTGGAATGGTAAGTATTGCAATTTTTAGTTTAAGTTACCATCAATTTATATGCTTTCAAACTATCAAAAAAGGGGGTTGCGTGAGAGAAGACATAAAACAGAAAAATCGAATGAATAGTGTTAGTTTGCACGTTTGAAAAGCAACTGAAGAAGGTTAAAGTTCACCCAATTGAAAACTTGCTAAGTGAGCTGACCTCACTAGTGTGTATGACTAATCAGAGTAATTAAAGTAATACGGTTACCAAGGGAGTGAGAGATTGACTACACTTTCTTTCTGTGTGCATAAGTTTGGTCTGAGACATTTGATTGCGATTGCTTCAGCAAATTGTAGTAAATTTGCTATCCTTTGTATGTTTGATGTTTTGGAGGATTTGGAAATCTCGACTAAATGACCCGTATCCACAGGGTGGGTGTCTGGTAATTGCACTTTGTAAATATCTACTTCCTTTTAAGCATAAGTTTCTTAGAATATGCTCAGAAAACCGGATAGAAGCCCTTCCTTTTGTCCTTCCAAAGTACTTGTTGCCACAGGTGCACATAAATTTATAAATGCAGTTCCCGGTGACATCAGTTGGGTAATTATCCAGTTTCGATTGGCTTATAGAGCATGTGGTGTCGTATATCGTCACCAGCTTAGCTGCACGGAAGCATCCTTTTATTGCTCCTTTCATCTTCTTGTCAATCTTTTGTGATACTGCTGCTACTTTTCAAATGTTGGCTATTTGGCTTACTCATCTTTTTCTCTGCTGTACTTCGGGATAAATCCCTTTGGATGCCAATTTTCTTTGAGGCATTTTTCGATAAAGCTTAATTCTTCTTCTACCTTGTAAGGCAAACACAACTTCTTGGCTCTATCATACGGTATCCTTACTAATCCACGCTTATAGCTAATAGGGCAGAAGCTGTTATAGTGAAGATATTGTCCCGTTCAGTTTTGTTTTCTGTAAATGGACTTTTCGAGTGTTCCATCGTTTCTTCTTTTTAAATTAAGGTCCAGGAAATTGAAGTCATCGTTGTGTTCATATTCCACGGTGAATTTGTTATTTTTACGGGTTGATCACGGATTGATATCAGTTAGAGAACCACTGAGAACCAGCTATGGAGTACTGGACAGCTGTTTCATCCAACTAGTTTGGGAATCATCGGCAGTACACACCCACCGACACGGTTCGAACCCAGGACCTTCCGGTTACAAGGCGAGCTGGCTCGTATACCATTCAGCCATTGGGACCCGATTCAATGGCCAGTGCATGAATTCTAACTTCTACCAATTCGTGATTTACCGCGACCCCAACCATTGTCGTTTGTGGGACATCCATCCACACACGTGACATCTGGATGGACCTCACTGGTCATGACTTCTCACTAGACCAGTGAGGTCCATCCAGATGTCACGTGTGTGGATGGATGTCCCACAAACGACAATGGTTGGGGTCGCGGTAAATCACGAATTGGTAGAAGTTAGAATTCATGCACTGGCCATTGAATCGGGTCCCAATGGCTGAATGGTATACGAGCCAGCTCGCCTTGTAACCGGAAGGTCCTGGGTTCGAACCGTGTCGGTGGGTGTGTACTGCCGATGATTCCCAAACTAGTTGGATGAAACAGCTGTCCAGTACTCCATAGCTGGTTCTCAGTGGTTCTCTAACTGATATCAATCCGTGATCAACCCGTAAAAACATAACTAACCCTTACAAACCAAACTACAGAGAATTTGTTATTACTATGATGCTCATATTTGCTTCACACATGAACACATTCAGCAGAAATCTTTGAATGTTTAGCATGCGATTTGCTTCTGTCAAATGTAAGATGATCCTGTGGGACTGGACTACATCGACTCTTACGTCAAAGATGAGATGTGAAGTGTTTGATGGAGCATGTTAAGCACTTCACTTATATGAAAAGTTGTATAGGACCTAACAAGCTTATTCCTACCGAAATCTAAGCACCGATACAAGAGGTTTAAATGGCATATACCAACTTTCGCCATCTCTGGAGTAGACACGATATCCGGTTGGCTATCGATTGAAAACATGTGTACTGAACACCAGTTCACTCCACTGTCCTTTATGGCTGCGACACATGGCAATTGAAAATGAAAGAAATGAAAAGGCTAACTGTCTCTAATCAAAGATGTCTGCCCTCTATCTCCTGTATGTGTTAGGTAGTATCATGGGGTGAGTAATGTCGAAGCAAGGCGTCAAGTGTTAGGTAAGGAGGGACAAACGATCGATGAGGCTGTGGATATTCATTGGTTGAGGTGGTTAGGATATATGTTACGTACACATGCCTAGCCTTCGCCTCCCTTGACGAACAACGTTAGCTTGTAGTGAGAGCTGTTTGCAAGCCAAAATTGTAAGCATTAATTGACGTCAATGTGTACGTTCCGAATCGGGGTCATGAGAAAAAACAATAACAAATCTTAACCTTGAGAAACTCAACAACCAATCACAGCAGACTTAGCGTGTGCAAATACGATTCGCAGATATATGGCTTAGCTTTCTGCGAAACGGCCACAAAGAGGTGTCAGAATAACCTTCAGCAAGAAAACAACCAATCAGAAGAGGGTGCTTCTCTGCTAACAATAACGCTAATAATAACGCACATAAAAATCTATAAATACCTCTTGATTTTCTCAATAAACGATCTGTTGCCTGGCCCTTGTCTTCTGTCGTTACAAGCTGATATAGGATGGCTCAGGTTGGAAAAGAGACAGCTAGTGGTGGTCAAAAACAAAACAACGGCTTCGTCAGTTCATGAAATCTTTGACAGATTATAGGATTTCATCTTGAGCTGGCATCGGTTAGAGAGGCACTAGAAAACCTGGGAGTACTGGACAGCTGTTTAATCCTATTTTCGGTAGTACGCACCCACCACAAGGTTTCGAACCCAGGACCTAGGACCCAGGTTCTCCATCTTACATCAATCTGTGATCAAAATCCTACCACCTAACTCTTCAAAACCAGGCTGGTGCTTGCTAGTGGATGGTTACCCGACGAAGTTACCTGGAGTTCTAGTGAGAAGTCGTGACCAGAAGGGTACAGTAGGTCGAGTGTGAGGATAAATACTCGCCACAGATGACACTGGCTGCTGTCAGTTGCTCTATATCATGAGTTAGCAGAACCCGGAATTTATGGGTTGGCTAATGGACTGGCTCCCAGTGGCTGGTGAATGGTCTACGAGACAGCTCGCCTTGTAACCAAAAGATCCTAGGTTCAAACCCCTGCAGTAGGTGCCTACTGATGAAGAGCCCAAAAAATTAGGACGAAACAGCAACCTGAAGTGATGGACTTCTTCGCAGAATTCTACGTTGAAACCAGTCAGTCAGTCAGTCAATCGGAATATCTATCTGCCTCATTCTCAATATTGTCCAACTTCTAGTGTTATAAGATATTGATCGACTTTGATCACCTCAATATTCATATATATTATCCTGTTGATACTTTTTTTATTCTTCCATAATTACGAATCATTCTCGTTGCTAATACCAGCATAAATTAAAAAATAACAACGATAATTGAACAATGAATATTCTTACTAACTACTTCTTCTTCATCTGCGTTCTACATTTGATATAACCAGAATAATTAAAGAAATAATTTCTTAATTGACAATATTAAAGTTTACTCTTTTAAATTACACCGGATCAATCAATAGTATGGATACGTGACTATTGTTCATTAAGGCATCATCAGTAAAACAGAGAGAGAGATATATTATGCATTATTACATAACACTAAAGTGTTTGAATGTATCAAAATAAATAAAGGGAAGTACTAGAGAATTTATGAATTTAAAAGTTCAACAGCCGTTGCTCTAGGAACTTGATTTTTCGTGCTCTCCCAGTATGGCTAAGTAAAGGTGTAGTAAAAACTGTCACCAACAGTTTGATATTAGATAATCTGGTCCAAGCCGGCCAGCCGCAAAGGTGGCAGTCAAAAATCCTTCTCTGTCATCTTTCGGGTCTGTCTGTCTGTTTTCAACATAGAACTTTGCACATATGTGCGGCAGTTTAAGTCGCCACACTCCCTCCTTGTAGCACACAAAGCAAGAGAAGAAATGCATAATATAGACAGTAAACAGAGATGTGAGACAAAGGAATAGTAATAACAAAGAACGATATAGTTTCATTGCAAATAATGAGTCAAAAGGAGTGGATGCATCTGCGCCAGCCATTGAGAAACATTTTGAGCCATGTCACCAATTGTTTCCAACCATTGGTTCTTACCGTCCCGAGGACCCCAACCAGGAAGCCGGTCTACACCTTCCTACGTGGCTTAGACTAACTGTTGTGGATTTCATTGACTGGTGCCATGTTTTGGTTTGACTGCTGCTAGCTCTTTTCCAGCCTGGCCCCATATCACCTAACATTGCCCATTGTCGAGGAAGGCGATGTCTAGTTATGCGTAACACATGTCCTAACCATCTCAGTCGATGTAATTTCACAACATCGTCGACTGATTTCCCCTCATTACCTAGCACTCGACGCCTAACCCAAAATATTTCTCACCTTATTATACCACTTCACACGAGATATAGAACGCAGACACCTATGATCAAAGACAGCTAATCTTTTCATGTCTTCCACTCTCAATCGCCAGGTCTCACAGCCATAAAGGAGGACGGAGCGGACTGATGAGCAGTACACTCACCCTTTGGTGAACAACCAGCTGGATATCACGTTTACTAGGCCAGAGACGGCGTAAACTGGCGTATGCGAACCTAGCCCTCTATATTCGTGCTGATATTTCGTCAGAGATCAACCCGCTGCCGTTGGCCGGTGCAACTTCCTACATAAGTGAAGCGGTCAACGTGCTCTACCACTTTACCCCCTATTTCTAAACTAGGAGTCAGCGTAGTCCAGTCCTGTAGCATCATCTTACATTTGGCGGGATCAAATCGCATGCCAAATATTCGTGGTAGACTCTGCATTTTGTCAGCGTCCTCGCCTAGAAGGACTATGTCATCTGAATATTCTAAGTCAGCGAGATTATTACCTGGTGGTAGCAAGTCAATCCCTGAGTCTCTTAAGTGAGTTAAGGTTAAATCTACTAGTACATCTATGATGAAAATGAATAGAAATGGGCATCCCTGACGGACGACACCACTAGTCGTCATCACTTCAGATGACAACTCGCCAAAAGCCCTCGCCTGGCTGCATGAGTTCGAGTAGAGTGAGTGCCTTGATCAGTGCAATGTATTTTCTCGGCATTCCCTTTACAGCCCAACATCGCCAGAGAACCTCTCGGTCAAGAGAATCGAATGCCGCCTTTAGGTCAAGAAATATAATGATTGTTGGACGCCGGTAAGAATGCCTATTTCTTCTAGAATCTGTCGAAGTGTGAAGATATGATGATCAATACACTCTCTTCCTGGTCTAAAGCCCGTCTCTCTGGTTCTCTCGTGTTTGTGTCTCCCGAGCAGCACTTTGTCTACGCAATATTATTGAGCCTAGGACTTTAGATACCACCATATTAGTCAACCTAATCCCTCTGTGATTATCACAAGAAGACTTATCTCCCTTCTTGTATATCGGGATGATCAGTGACTTACACCAACCCGATGGGACTTCCTCTGATTCCAGACGCTGTCTAGAACCTCACTTAATGCAGACAGTAAACTGCCTCCACCGTACTTAAATACCTCTGGAGTCAATAAGTCAGGTCCCGCTGCTTTGCCTTGCTTCAGATTAGTGACAGCTTTAGTAACCTCAGTTAAGGACGAAGGACCTGTGTCTATCTCCCATTCAGGGAGGTGTTGGATGTTCGGCAGGTTAAGTGTGGCTGTAGGCCAATTAAACTGCTCCTCATAGTGTTCTTTCCAGCGTTCCAGTCGTCTATCCTGTCAGCTAATTATGGTACCATTTTTCTCCAAGATTGTTTCACACTTATCATTTGCCTTTTGCCACCTGTTTCCCTGATAAGCCTGAATAGTTGTCTGGTGTTGCCAGTCGCCGATGCCTTTTCCATCTCTTTCGCTTTTGTCGCCCACCATTGTTCACGGTCCTAACGAAGACTTTTTGTTAATCTTCGTTTAAGTACCTTTCGCTCTTCATCATAATCGGAGCTCGCTGGAATCAGTCTTCTTGCATCAATCAATTCGGATGAGTCGGTAGAGATCCAATGGCTTTTACTAATTTTAGGTTTTAGTTTATTAACAGCTTTCACAGCTGTGTCTACAGCTAACTGTATGTTGTGCCAGGCTACCTCAGAGGAAGTCCTGCTGTCAACCTCAGAAACTCGTTTCGCTCTTTCTTCCTTAAATAAGGACTCAGTGTGTCTCGATCTAGTTGGGGACGTAACTGTTTCGCTGCCGTCAATTTCTTATGTTCATTTAGTCGTAAGCATAAACGTGCGCGAACCAGAGCGTGATCAGAGTCTACGCACGTGTTCCAGAAGGAGCGACAGTTTTCTACTGACCCTAGCCAACGATACCCTACGGCTATGTGGTCTATCTGAGTCCAGCGTTGATTCGGTGATGGAGGTCGCCAGGTTACACAATGTTTCTCTTTGTGCCTAAAGTTAATGCTGACTAGGAACAGATGATTATCTGAGCAAAACTGTAGAAGACGATCACCGTTGTGGGTTCGTCGGCAGGGAACTCCATACGTACCACCTACATACTTCTCAGTCTGGCACAACTTCCCTACTTGGGCATTGAAGTCGCCTGCTAAAACAACTATATCTGAACGTTTTGCTTTTTGCAGCAAATTAGACAGTTTCAGGTAGAAGTCATCTTTTAATACATCCGAACTGCAGTCTGTTGGGGCGTAAGCGGAGACTACGAAAAGGCAACGACGGGTAGCGCCGTCTTTCCTTCTTTTTACGGACCCATTCAGACGGACCGCACACACACGACTATCTACTGGGATCCAGTCAAGAAGTGATTTTTCCACCCTAACACTCAGTGCTACCCCTACACCTGCGAGTCCTCGTGAGCTAGCTGAGGGGTCTCCCGACACCCTTAAAGTGAATTTCGTAGATTCACCTTGTTGACCGGGTGAGGCCAAGTGAATGACCACACTCCTCGGGTCTTGTATGCGTGTCTCCGAAACACAACATACATCCATGGCTCTAGATTCCAGATTTCTTGCTAGTGATGCCTGTTGTCCTATTTGGCAGAGGGTCCTGACGTTAAAAGCTCCTATATGAAGTTGGCGGCGTGGCTTTAAAAGGCTATCTGTGGTGCTTTTATGGCTCTCATCGTTGTTTGTGGTCGCAGAGTGAAGTGAAGATGACTCACTAGCCTGAAGAATAGTGCTAACTGTAGTAGAGAAGCAAGATAAGGAAGATGATGTGAGTAAGGGAGAGTGATGTTCAGGTAAGCTTCGTGTGCTTTTGGAAGTGTGTAGGCGATTGTTACTCCCCGGCTGCCCTCACCGCGGAAGTTGATTGAGTCTTCGGGTACCTGAAACAGAGAAAAGGTTAGTGTTGCATGACCGCGGAGCCCAGGGGACAACTGCTTGAGACCGGTCACACACGGCCTGTTTCTTGTTTGTTCTTTTTTGTTTGATGTGTCTCAGTAGCATATTTATCACTTCTACCCTGTGACACGGCAGCAGGAAGCGCGGTCGTTGTTAATCCGGGCTCCGACCGATCCGGCATGATATTTTGTGAATTTGTTTGAATCATAGTATTGGATTGGGTAGCTGCTTTTTGTCTAACAGCTATCCAAACAACCTTTCTGGCATGGTAGGACCTACAGGAACCTAAGTTCCAGCCAGTGTAGCTCGTTGGGTCATTGCGATATGCAAGCCCGACCACCACGTCAAGGTAGAAGCTATCGGTCAGGCAACCTTATCGTACAAATATCTATAATCAAAGACAGATAACCAAGCGTTTCATATCTTCCACTTCCAACAGCCGTGCCACTCACAGATATAAAGAAGATCGTGGTGGGACTCGAGCCCGTGACGCATTGCTTACATACACATACACACACCAAGATCTTAAGCTCTAAGCAGCCATATACGTATAGGGAACGTTAAACAGCATTAAGAGAAAGCCAATTTCACAAGATAATCAATCGTATTTATTTATTCGTATTTATACCATGCACACAAATAAAACATAAAACGCTGGAATACACAGACTACAAGTTATGCTTTCATCATCATCATCACGAACATCAGCAGGACATATTTCACAAAAACGATTTCAGCCTTACCAATCAATCAATCAATCACAAACCAACAACGAGTAACTCCACAACAGCGACACCAACAGTGACAACAACAACAACAATGGGAATAGTGACAATAAAAGAATCTGAGATCGAGAGATAGACAGACAGAGGGTAACCCCTCAAAGGAAAACAAACAAAATCTATATCGTTTCCATAGAAACAAGTCAAAGAGAAGAACGAAAATGAGGGAGGGAGGGAGAAGAATAAACACCACTGAATATATATCACACATGCATATTATAGAGAAATATCTGTAGATATTATTATTATTATCTAACTGACTAACGTGGAAATAAAAATAAAAGAAAATGTACATACTACTAAAATATGAAGTTGAAGAACTAATAGAATACACGGAAGTAATTGGGGGGAATCACACAAATTACAAGTCAGCGGCATACCTAAAAGCATATAGGTATCTTTGTATGTATGTGTGAGTGTGTGTGTGTGTGGATACTTGATTGCACTGAAGGGAGTAAAATAAAAGATCATATTATTATCATTATTATTATTAACAAGGATCATGAAGACTATTCATAGAGATTGTACACAATGAACTACGGTGGTGGTGAGTAGGAACATTGTTGTGAGAAGAAGAAGAAGACGAAGAATTCATTCCAGATGTTGTAGGTGATGTTACCATGACAACAGTTTCATCAGTCATTGATAAACGCGGTAGAATGTAACAATCTCGACCGGTAGGATCACAATCAGCCATAATTTCATGAAGTCTACAAAACAAATAATGAAATGAAAATATATGTTTCTTTTTTATTCAAAAGTTAAGTAATTTTAAACTAATTTTTAAACTTTATTGAAACTCAGAGTAATTTTAATAGATGGTGACTTTTTTTATGCAGCCAATATCATCTATCTGTCTGCCTGTTTTCGACATAGAACTTTGCACCGATGTGCGGCAGTTCAACTCGCCACACTCCCTCCATGTAGCACACAAAGCAAGAGAAGAAAGTAGGAGAAATGCATAATATAAACAGTAAACAGAGGTGAGAGACAAAGGAATAGTAATAACGAAGAACAAAACAGTTTCATTGGAAATCATAAGTCACAAGGAGTGGATGCATCTGCGCCAGCCATTGAGAACGATTTTGAGCCATGTCACCTATTGTTTCCAGCCATTGCTTTTTACCGTCCCGAAGACTCCCACCAGCCAGTCAGGAAGTCCACACCTTCCTATGTGGCTTAAAGTGTTGTGGATTTCATTGACTAGTGACATGTTATGGTTTGACCGCCGCTAGCTCTTTACCAACCTGACCCTATGTCAGCTAACATTGCCGGTCGAGGAAGGCGATGACTAGGCATACGTAACACATGTCCTAACCATCTCAATCGATGTAGCTTCACAACATCGTCGATTGATTTCCTCTCCTTACCTAGCACTCGACTGATGCCTAACATCAATATTTCACACCTTATTATACCACTTCACACGAGATATAGAACGCAGGCACCTATGATCAAAGACAGCTAGCCACGCTTTTCATGTCTTCCATTCTCAATGGCCAGGTCTCACTGCCATAAAGGAGGACGGAGCGGACTGATGAGCAGTACACACGCCCTTTGGTCGATAGTCGGATATCACGTCTATTAGACCAGAGACAGCGTAAACTGGCATATGCGATACTAGCCCTCTGTATTCGTCCTGAGATTTCGTCAGCGATCAACCCGTTGGGGCTGATGGTGCTTCTCAAGTAAGTGAAGCGGTCAACGTGCTCTACCACTTCACTTCCTATTTCTAAACTAGGAATCAGTGAAGTCCAGTCCTGTAACATCATCTTACATTTGACAGTAGGAGCGAATCGCATACCAAACATACGAAGATTGCTGCTCAAGGTGTTCAGAAGACTCTGCATTTTGTCAGCGTCTTAGCCTAGAAGGACTATATCGTCTGCATATTCTAAGTCAACGAGATTATTCTCTGGTAGCAAGTCAATCCCCGAGTCTCTGAAGTGAGTTAGGGTTAAGTCCATTAGTACCAGTAGTACGTTGACCACATTGCAAACTTGACTGACTGATAAAACTCAGTCTGTACCGAACAAAGGCCTAGACACGCTACACTAGTCCAACTGAAGTACACATACACTAATCAGTTAATGCATTCTATGGCGCAGATGAATCTTTATCAAAGCCCGGATGGGGGAAGCAAGATATGACAATCATTACTTTAAATATGAAGATCTAGAACAGTACTCAGTCAGTAGTTAGAACAAGACTCAAATTTTCAAAAAAAAATAAGAAGTCAGGGTTTTTTATAGGGTTTAAAGGCTTGATGCGCTTGTCACAACAAGGCTAGCGCAGATTTTCATCAACAGCTGCCTTCATTGCCTGCATATTGATGATAAGATAGCTGATCGGAAACGCTAAGCAATCAGGAACAGATGCTTCAGCACGGAGATGTCTCTTCAAGAATTTCATTTTATACATTTGAACAGGGAAAGAACAAGAACATTGGTGCAGAATAATCACTGAAACAGATTCTGATGTTATGTGTAACAGGGATATGCAATTGCAGTTAGACAATAAAATGTATCGCCAAGTTGTTGCTGTGGCAATTGGGAGTCCATTGGGTTCTGTATTAGCAGATAGGAGGCTCGTTCGGTATATTCCAACTTACGCCGCTTCCGGCCTAGTAGACGTGATATCCGGCTGTCAACCAAAGGGTGTGTGTACTGCCCAGCAGTCTGCCCCATGCTGCTTTATGGCTGTGAGACATGGACATTGAAAGTGCAAGATACAAAGAGGCTAGTTGTCTTTGATCATAGATGTCTGCGTTCTATCTCCCGTGTTAAGTGGTAGAATAAGGTGAGCAAAATTGAGGAGGCTACTGATCAAAATCTGCAGTGTCCTGTTGGAAATACTTTTTGTGACGCTCTGGCCAAGTTTCTGATCCATATAGAAGAGATGACTGACTTCACGTTGGTATGCTGAGCGAGTGCAGAAGATTTCCGAACTGACTTCAGATTGACGAAGGTATACCATACTTTTCCGACTCTGGTATTGACAAGCCAGGTGCCTTTAGTTCAAACGACACTTCCTATATAAGTGAAGTAAGTAATCTCTTTCAAGTTTACTCCGTTAATAGTGATTCGTGCTTACTCTCGCTGTTGGCTGGTAATCATCTTCATCACCTCTTTCTTCTCCATGTCCACTTGAAGTCTACTCTTTGCTGCTTCTTCAGCTAGCAATTCTGCATATATCAGGACAGCCTTACTACGTTTTCATAAAAGTGATCATAAGCTACTCTTTTTAGAGCTGATCATGCTATCTATTTGCTCAAACCTCGATAAATAGAGACAGATACAAATGGGAAAGGAAAATCAAACGAACACTAGAAGCAAACTTCTGATCCTACCTGCTGTCAACTACTTTACACCATATCGCATAGTCCTAAAATGACGTTAATTGACACTCCCATAATTTTAACCCAATTACCTCCCACACATTCATATACAACACGCAGACAAGGGGGTTTATGGATTAATTTGACAGATAACTTTTTTCCAACCTTATCTTTATCTAGTCGGTGGCACAGGGATTAGGACTCTCGCCGACCATGCACATGGTCCGGGGTTCGATCCCCTGCCGACGCACAACTGATATCTATGGTCAGCCTGCAAAATTTGGGCTACCGATATCATATGCAGAAAATTCCATACTTGTACCAAAAATACTGTGTGGTTTCAAGCTATAATAAAAATAAAAATAAAATAGTAAATCCTGCTATTGGTAGATGGTGGTATCTCGGCATTTGAAATGCATAACCTAGTAAACTCAGTTGGTGAAGGACTGTGGAGTCTCTTAGTCGATGGAATCAAACGCCATCTTCAGATCAAGAAATATGGCAAGTTCTAAACCCGGTAGGTATGTCTATGTTCCAGAATCTTTTGAAGGGTGAAGATGAGATCACGATACCATCTACCAGGTCTAGAGTCTGTTTGCTTTTCACAGTTCCGTTCCTCTCAAACACCAACTGGTCTAAGCGTACCGAACCGAGAATTTTATGTGTTATGTTAGTCAAGGTAGACCGCTTACGATTTCCATATGGACCATAGTCGTAGAACACTTCAAAGACAACAACTTCCTATTTTTAACCTTTGATTAGCGCGCATGTAGGTGGACAGTTTTGTAGCACGTTGATCAAAATACCGTGTGAAACTACTTGATTTGATGAAAAGGTTTCATGGGATGTGTAAGTTGTGAAGTGTTCTAATCAGTGATTGTACTGATGGACATGACCTAACTTAAAATAATGCAATATGAATTAGCAAAAAAGGGTAAAGGCAGCACAAAATGATAGCAGTACACATGACTTTTAAGCGACAGAAGAGTGAGATTCTGTGACCGGCTAATATTTAAAATTAAGTGTGCAGGATGCTAGGCCTAGAAAAAAACAGTGAAATGAAGTCATGCAAATATAAACAAATTACCTAATGCCTTAAAACTCTTCTTAACTTAATCAGAAAAAGTCTCCTTACCAGTCTTTTAAGAAAGTAAATAATACCTCAAATATTAAGTGATACATAAACACAAAATGAAAACGGTTATTTAAACATACCTGCTTTTCTCTAGACAACGAGAAGCATCTTCCTTAGCTTTTTCAACCCTTTCTGAGAGTTCTTTAAAATAAAGACTGGCGGAAGCTATTTGTAATGCATCTTCATTTTCTGTTTCTATTTTTTTCTTGACAGGACACAACTCTATTGCGTTTGTTCCACTAAAACTGGTTGATTCTGATTGAGATTTCACAGGAATCTTGAGTGTAGTTATGTTAGAGATGTCAGAACTCCATAAGCGGTTTATCCATCTTAAACGTTGCACCTTACCAAAAGTAATGATGATAATAATATCACTTACTGTTGTACCATTTTGAACTGCAATTGAGACAAGAGTATCTCCAGGTTTAACTGTGTATAACTTGTGAGCATTTTGAGGTGTAGTTGTAGATTCTAGTGTGCCATATTGTCTTTTAGGCCCACACGACAATATAGACGAACCTTCAGACATAAGACATAGACGGAATGTGAAGGTTGACGCCAGTTATGACCTTGACGGTCAAAAGGACGTACGCCAGTTAACAACCTTCACGGTTCGATTAAATAAATTTGATAATCTTCAAGGATGAGATATTAGAATTTCATTTATTATAAGTCATTTATAGGTATTAGTAAACTTGATATAAACCCGAAAATAAATTCCTAGGGCCACCACGAAATTCGTAACTTTTTTAATTATATGATTGATAAAAGTAGTATAGAGAAAAACACCTGGTATTGAACTGCATTCGTGTATTAAACACAGGACTAAAATTAGCAGTTTCATATCGTCACTGGCAAGCAAAACTGGAGAAGCGGTTGGATCAGATGAAGCGAAGACGGAAAACCTTTCTGAATACTTTTGGGATACATTCACGTCTGGTGATAGAATTCAGGGGTTTAGTGAGATCCAGTATGCAGTATCGCTTTACGACGTTGCCAGCGTAAGCCAAATCAGTTTATTTGTGCTCGCTTCTTGATTGAAAGGTGGAGGTTTCTGGTCTTCGATATACTTCTGCATTGTTTGCCCCGCCACTCGACTGTCGTAGCTTTAGTTGACACCAAAAGGAGTGGTGCTGGGATTGGTTGTGTGGTTTTTAGTGTACGATGTGTTTATACCATGTCGCCACCGTTAATGGAATTGATCCTTGCACAGTTGCTGGTAGGGAGCTTCAGGGGCGGCAAACTCAGAGTGGACAGAAAATTGAGCTCACTGTGTAACGACAGAAGGCAAGAGTCAGGCAACAGATCATTTATTAAGGAAATCAACGCATATTTATATATTTTCATGTACATTACTATGGATATTTAAGCAAACAAACACAGTCTTCCGATTGGTTGTTTCTCACGTAAAGTTAATCTTTCATCTATTTGTGACTGTTTCTTGAATGTCAAATCCTCTATATGTTAGCTGCATCCACCTACGCAAAGTATGCTGTGGTCGGGTTTGAATCAATCTTTGTACACATTTTCTCACGACAAATCTTGGGAACGTAAATATTGACGTAAATTACTGTCTACCAATTTGGCTAGTAGACAGCTCTCACCACAACTGGAATCTCTGCTCTCTGGTCGCCTATTATTCGTGGATTGTCATGAGGAAGTCCACAAGTACCTAATGGAAGAATGTCTTTATTTGGATAATTCTGGTCATTTGTAATCCTACAGGTGGTAGCTAAGTCACGTATCAGCCGACAGTAGCTAAGTGTGATAACACCTAATTTCTTTAGCCGTTCATCATATGGTTTCTTTTTCGGGGAAACATCAAACGTTTTGTCCAAAATCTTCGAACTCTTTAGGAAAGGCTGCTGTCTCCTCCAAGTAATGGAGAGCAACGATACTGTACAATTCAAGGTGTTGTCTGGCACATGTTTGCAAAACTTCAGAAACAGCTGAGGGTTGAACACACCAAAGTGTCTATGCTTAAAGTGTATAACCCTCGTTACATCTCCAGTATAATTCAAGTCTGTGTCAATTTTTCCGTTAGAACTAGACCCAAGCGGCTCTCCAATGTTGTGCAGGACAAGTTTTGGTTGCAAATGGTGTAACTTGCATTCTGCAGCCTACGGATAAGCAATTCCACCACTGCGCACCTTTTCGGGTTGTAAGCCATACCACTGACTATTATCCAGTCTTACAGAATTTTTAGGTCTGCCTGTAGCCTACCGGAGTCTTCCGAGCACTTTATTGTCCTAAAATTCTCACATCGTCAGCGTGAAGAAGAGCCGGACGGCTTAGACGACATGGCAGGTCGCTGATGAAAGTCCAAAGCATCAGTGGTCCTGGAATACGATCATGCATTTCTCCTGACACCAAACTGTGTTAGAATGATTGGACACGGTTGATCTTGATGCAGAGTTTCCTTCCATCTAGGTAGTCCTCTAACCGCAACAGGACCGCGCCACTAGCAAACGCCTGACTTATTTGATGTATGAGGAGTTCATGGTGAACTGCACTGAATAACTTTCCGAAGCCATGGAAGGTCACGTGAACTGTAACATTCATATCCCAGCCTGATGTTCAATAATCCCAAGGTGACAGTAAGTCTGTCACACAGGATCTGGCTCTCCTGAAACCATTTCGCGCTCCATGGAGTATGCTAGTCCTGTTGAGGTCTCACCTGGTAAGATCATCAATCGGACACTCTAGTACTCCTGACATCACTGGTATTAGCGCTACTGGTGTATAACACCCTGAAGATAGGAAGAAGGATGATTCTCCTGCACGTTCTTGGCAGCTTCCTGAATCCAGTGAGTGTTGGAGTCGATTACAAAATGGCCTACGGAGAGCTTCATTGCACTGTTTCGGAACGAAAGGCCTGGTGTCGTCACAACCTGTGAGTTCTGCAACCTCTCTAGTACCATTGCCTGATTTCTCAGGAGCGTATGCACTGGGTTTCTTCTTGTCTGTCAGAGACTGAGCTGAGTGCTTCAGCCATTTCCAGTGAGATATCGACCATTTAGATCTGCTATAGCACATGCCTCCTTGTTATCAGGTCCACTCTCTGGTATAAATCAGCACAGGTCTATGCGGTTTGACAAAAGATTTCTGGTAAGATTTGCCTGGAATGACCTCCTGTCACTCCTGACTTTTGCGTAACGTAGGCCTATAAGTTCTAGATATGACTCGTGGTCAGTCTGACTCTTGAAGAGTCTGAAGGAGGGCCAAACTTTCCGCTTTGCTAGCAGAATACGCTGCGCACCTCTCTTCAGCGGTGAGGGTTGTTTCTTAGCTTGAAGAGTGACTAGAGGGGTGGCATCTGAGACTACTGTGTGGATAGTTCCCTTTACCAATTTGCTGGTACTTCCTCTACAGATAACTTGGCCCAGTCTGTGGACTATTCTGCGTCAAACAAAAGTCTCCGGATTTCGGCGTGCTCGACTTCGTTATAACCCAGACAGGGTCATGCAGAATCTTACTGTAATCATTCACCAAGAACGAGACCAATCAATATAACCGTAGGGCCAATGCTAAATACTAAAATAATCCAGTTTTGATAACTTACCACTAGGGCTGCACGTAGTGTTGCCTCAAGTATTCTCAGTCAATCCTGCCATCGGCTCTGAAACCTCCTTAACTGTGGGAAATCGCGCAGTAGTTGTTAAACTACTACCTAAATTGAACTCAGGTAAATTGCCAGGTCCTGCGGACTCAAACCTTCACTGTTAGTCTCGTTGGCGGATATAATATACATTCCACTTACAGAGATTTTCAAAATATTTCTGATTCAGGCTAGGCTACCCAGGGACTGGAAGGACTTAGCCGCAGGCCCACCTCCAAAGAGAGGAACACTCCACCAGCATCTAATTACCGGCCAGTAATTCCGGTATGTATTACAGCAAAGATATTAGAAACAGTTACAAGGGGTGGGCCATTAGTCTATATGGAGAAACATGGACTATTGACGGATAAACGGCATGGATTCCGACCAGAACGAAAACTAAGTATAGGACAGGGATAAAAACCTGCTGCTGGACGTAGCTTATACCACCTCCAATAAGGCATCGATATAACGTTCCACTTGGGTCTCTTCAGTAGACCAAAAGGTTTTGGATTAGAGCAGTCCCTGTATAAGTGGTTTAGGGGATATCTAATGGACTAAAGGCAAAAAGTTAGGGTTAATGATATCCTGTCAGTGAGCAAAACTGTATCAAGTGGAGCACCTCAGAGAACCGCGCCTGACCCTTTACTACACCTGCTATGAGTATATGAAATTCCGAAAACCATTAACTCATCTTCGCTATTATTTGCGGATGATATCAGTTTCTGGAAAGCTGTAAATAATAATGATGATAAGGCAGTCTTACGAAATTATTTATGTAAATTAACTAAATGGCCTAGTCTCCAGAGTATGGAAAATAATTCCAGAGAAAGCGCGGTAATATACTTAGGTCAGGGATCTTACACATCTTATTCTTCGGGTACAGAACTCCTCGGTGTTAAGGGTAAAAGGACATAAGAATTATTGTCAGCCATGATTTCAAAACAACTGTATATTTCAATGCAACTGCAGCTTAGGCTTATTAAAAGCCTTTCACTTCCTCTAGAATACCACCGTAAGGTCACCGGGAAAAGTTGCTTAAATTCCAGGCCAATTAAATATATGTAGAGCTTAGATTCTCTCATAGATTTGAACTGCTTATTCGGTGAAGTACCTTAGCTCCATTGCTAGACGCCTTCAAGGAGAAATTCAATTTCTGTGGAGATACATTAAGTAAGATCTAACACAGGCCACGACAGCCTGCTATACCTATTATTTGAATCTGAATTAGACTATGAAAATTTGTCTTGGTGGTAATTTAGGGGCGATTACAAGGCATATCTCCTTTATGAGATGGCGCCACCTGCTTTATTTCGCCGATTACTGCATGGTTTAGTTGCTTCGAGTCAAGGCTAGTTTGCTTTGCTTCGTCCGGAGTAGTGAAGTCAAGATAGAAATCAAGTCCCTACTTAAATGTGCATAGAAGGAGTGTTTAACATGAAGATCAGCGTCATCTTTGTGGGATATCATATATCAGATTTGTTTCTTCAGGCTAATTGCTTCTCAGAGAGGTAACGCTGCTTTAGCTTTGGTAACTTCTCAATGGGTCACCTCATTGCTTGTCTGTCGAAACCATACCTGGCCCCATGGGAAATGGCTATATCGAAAACTGGACTTAGTCAACGTGACAACGCTGCTGTCGCGGCTAACCCTTTCACCCAACGGTCGTGGTTGACACGAGAGATAGTAATGAGAGTGTAAAGACCAATCTTAAAGAATTATACTGGAGACATTTAAATGGCTGAATAGGCAGGGCAAGCAGAAAACTAAGTGAAGAAGCAGTCTGTGGGTGCCAAAATCGATTTTAGTTGAAACCTAGGGATATGGCAGGGTGCGTCAGGGCTACATATACTTTTGATTGGAGCTACCACATGGCACCACACGATTATCCAGTCTCCAGTGAAGACTTTCAACCGATGGTGCAGTGGTCACAGGTGGTAATGCTTTCAGATGACGAAGACAGGTGCAGCACATTTGAGTGTCTACTATATGATGAATAACACATTTCGTCAAGTGGCATTTTCCCTAGTGGATAACCCGACTTGACGAAATTATACGAATCTCTTAAAGAAGTTAGCGTTTCTCCCAAATAACATTTGAGTGATGAAAATGTGCGCCTGGTGGTAACGTCGTGCGTACATGAATGAGGGCGTGTGGATACCAGGGCATGTAGTGTATGTCTACATATGTTCTAGCCATATCGCCCAAGTAACTGATACTTGTATCTCATTCTCCATTATATCCACGTCTAAACCACGCTATGACACCAAACAGGACAAGTGGAACATACGGCTTCAACAGTACGTCTCCACTTCACTTTAGACTCTGCAGCCATTTCTATCTGCCCTCAAGATTCGCCGTATACATTCGTCTCCCCGTCACGTGATCTTAATGTCCACGTTCAGCTTGCCATCTCATATTCGGGTCCCACTCCAGGTCCTGGAGCGTGATATCACATAACTGACATTTTACAATCTAGTTTTTAGAACTGTCCATGACACAACAATCGCAACTTGCTTTCTAATCTGCATGAACATGGCCAGTAAAATTCACCCAATAAATGGTTGACAGCCATGGAACTGCACCACGTAGAGGCTTGGGGGCCACTTAGCCGCGAATCCGTTGGTTGAATCCGTCTCAGTCGCCTGGTGGAGTATGTTTCATCACATCCTCCTTTGTGATCGGAGGTGTACTTTATTATCCTTTTTTCGCACAAACAGAACCGTATCGCGTATAAAGAGTTTATGGTCGTTGATGGTAATAGTCTCCAATTTTTCCCTCAGTACTATAAGTTTGGAATTTAGGAAAGACTGTGAGTTCCTGAATAAGCTCATTTTTACTCTCGGTCAGCTCACGTTATCATAAAAGCACTTGATGATGAAATTCACCACTGTTTTATTGTGACGCGGCCCATGGAAAGGTTTCTATCAATTTGGGAGCTCGTGGTGGAACAAAATGGCTCGATGAAAGGCTTCTTTTAACAGTTCTACTTACTAGAGACACATAATTTTCTGCTGTGACTGTATTCACCCCGTTTAGTCTAAAAATACTCGGTAGCAAGATAACGGACTCAAGATTGAGACGTAATTGTTAGTTATGATAGGGTTGATTAGGGTAAGTAGCTTGGGGAGATTGTTGAGACTCACTGAAAAGTACTAGCAAGGATTTCAGTTATCATACTTTCAACAGACTGGCTTCCACATAGCGTAACTACATAAGGTGTGGCTTTTGAGTTCTTTTGAAAAGGACCCAGAACTTTGACAGCGAAGTTATCTACAGGGCGAATTAAACTTTAGCAATTTCTCGGAAAACGGTGCTAAAATTCTAGTGAAATACTTTGTGACGTGATTCATTTGCATTGCAGTTAACTGCCAAGTAATGAGTTCAGTCTATCCGCCTTAGATCTTCGGCTCAGTGATCATGTAAAGATCAAATGGAAGTAAACCCCACACGGCCAGGAAGCTTTCAAGTTTGTTGGTGTTTAAAAGATAAGTGGATGCTAGGGTCTACGCGATATATGTTATATATAAAGGCGAGTTCCTATCCCGTAAATAGCAGATTATTGTTCCGTTTAGACAAGAGACAAATCAAGACATCAGACAACATCAAAGCATGGCAGTGTGCCAAATCGCGTCGACACATGACAGGAAATCCTAAGTCTTATGAGTTGGCTGAGACAGTGAAGACCAGTTGAGTGAAGGATGCTGCAGACTGGTCATTTTGGGGAATCAGTCATTGCTACAAGTGTATTGACTGAATAGTTGTCACCCAAAGTAATAAAGACAGTGGCAAATACTTCTTCTCCTGTTTCCACTTGTCAGTCATGGGTACTGGAGGCGCAAGACATAAAAGCCTGGGGGATCTCAGAATAAAGTTCTACAGAATACTTTCTCATATCTGTGTAAGAAGGTATAAGCTGCTTGACATGCGTCATCAGTATGCCGAGAAATAATTTTCAGATCACCTCGATGGGCCGGATAAAAATCGTACGAAATCCAGAAGGTTTGCTCATTTCTTGTCGGATTCCAGGTGCGAGATAACTTCAATTACACACGGTGCATATCAACTGTGTACTTTCTATAGAGTGTGTGATCCACTAAAACCTGAATTCTTTTGTGGTGTGGGTGGAGGTCAGTCTAGTAAAGAATAAAACTAGAAGGAACCCACATGTTTATTTCTGATTCACTGGCTGAAAGTTGACGAAGTTAGCATGGTGACCAATAATGCCTTTGGAGTTTGCTTTTGTTGATTCCATAGGTTTTCTCTTTTGTGCTTTTCTATCAAAACTTATAACGTAGTTTCTCAGCTTCCATAGTAACGTTATATTCCCTCTCAATATGTATGACGATGACTCCACAGAACAAACGTGACTTTACTGTGTGCATAAATAGTCCTCATCATACAGCTGAGAAAACGTCCATTACCTAGTGCCGTAACTAGATCCAGCAGTGTCCCGACTGTAAGACCTACGAAAGGTCTTAATACGCAGTATCACATTAAAAGTGATCGCCGACGAAATAGATGTAATCCTAAGTTGAATTCCATTTCCAGAGGAAAGCTTTCACCCAAGCGAGACTGTCCTGGTGTAAGCCATTTATTTTCTTCGATATAAATTAAAGTACTCCCTCCAAATGCATACATCAGAGATACAGCACTCTGCTGAACAGGTTCCGTATACCAGAATCCTCCAGATTGAGTGCTGTTTGATAAAACAACACAGAATCACAAAGTTTCTTAAAGCTCGTCGGAGAGATATTTGTTTTTAAGAGCCAATTTTCGGGTATTCTCTCCATCTGGACAATGAGTGCACACCGATAGAAAGAAAAACTCTGACTTGCATGACTTACAGACTCAAGGTGGTTTAAGTCATATTTAAACCCCTTTTTTCCTAACGTAGTTTAGGAGTCCGTTCAAAACGACTATAAAGTGATATTGTGGCGATATTTTGGGAAAGCTTGTGTATCACCGTTCTAAGAAGGAGGTGTCACACAAATTTCCTGGGACGTTGAACATTTGGACTATTGACTTGATCGATTGTGATTCTAATTAGTACCCCGAGGAATTGCTCTCTTATCTAATTTCCAGTTGACAAGTACATATCTCCCCACATGAGGTTCCAAAGGGTAATCGCTTGGCGAAATTTCCAGGCACCTGGACATTTTCGTGAGTTTATTGATAAGTCTTCGTACAGGAAGACCATAAGTCATAATAATATATGTGTAAAACTTGGGCACTGTGGTAGTAAGTAATTCCATATTAGTTTGTTTATTAGATATATCACACAGTGATATGATTATGAACGATAAATTTTGTTCGAAACGTCATCCAGTAAATAATACTGTTTCACTGTGTGATATATCTAATAAAAAACTAATATGGAATTACCTGGACATTTTATTGACGATATTCTGTTGAACCAAACATTTGGAAAAGCTGCTAAGAAGTGTTTAACTACCTTTTCTACTTTGAAGGCAAAACACTGCTGATAAATGAAATTTTGGTTTCCACATAAGTCACTTCATGTTTTGGCAAAGGTGTGGTGTTTCTGCTCCAGCGGCACGTCCTAATGGGTCTTTTCTTTAATTTGTTTTAATGCATCAAATGAATGTTTCATCGTTGGACTCTTTAGGCCGTTGCTTATTACCGTTGCTTATAAATGCATATTTACTTTTCGTATAATTTGAGGAATAATAAAATAAATAATAATAAAATAATCATAAAATAGCGAAGAAAGAAAAAAGCATCAGCATTTAATTGTTGTCAAATATGTAACTGAAATAATTACTTATTAATTGAAGTGTAATAATTCCAAAATGAACTTGCATTCATTAAAAACATGACTTCGAAATGAAATTCTGCTCAAACATATCGGGGATTCCTTTTATTTGAAATATGTGCGATTATGAACATAAATATACATTAAATTCTTACAGAAAATGAAAGTCACCGTTTGCATTAATGATGTTAAAGTGGTTGTTCCATGTGGGAATGGAAGCATTCTAATCAGAGAATTAGCAGAAATGGCTCTTTTAAGATTTCAAAAGTCCACTTCCTCCTTAATGCATGTAAGTCAGTTTGAATTTTTTCAACGTCGTGCTGTTTTCTCTATTTGGTTATTAATTTATTAAATAATGACGAGAGTTTAATGAAGGCCAACGCTTTTTTTAACTTAATAAACCATTCCCGGTGATTCTTTTGTGCTTTATCTACATTTAAGGTGTTTTTCTGGAATTTAACTGCTTATTGTACTGTACCCAGCATTCGCTAAGCAGGAACATCAATTTGTTGAAAGACTTGCGGCGGACCTTAGACTTACCTAGCTTAATATCCCGGATTCGAATATACATTAAAATACAAAATCCGTAAAGTTATTGGAAGAGTATCATTGACAAGCTAAGCGGCCTATGAGTAAAGGATATCCAGTATCCAGTTCTCCGATGTCATACTTTATTTTACTACTTCATTTCTTAAATTTATAAGTGCAAAGCTCATAAATTATAATTGTGAGTATTCCCATTGGAGCTAAGGCTTTCATATTCTAGTCAACACACTTTCCTACAATAAATACACAATAAGATTGCATACGCCAAAAGATACTCATGTATTAACCTTATAATTATACAAATCCAATGAATTTAAAAATAGGTTTTTTGAAGTGATTTGGATTTGTTGGCTGATGAGAGACTGCAGAATTAGGTGGATATTATTGAAAGCGTATAACCTTATTTTTGTAAAATTGGAGTCCATTGCTTTTGTCAGACTTATCTGAATATGGCAGTGCCCATTGAGAATGAGCAGACTGACGAATGTGTTTTCTGCTGAAAAAAATGGTTTTGAGCTACAGTTATTAATATCTTGTCATACAGTGTTTAGAATGTAGTTAAACCCATATTTTGAAATTATTGTTATTCCTTTAAGTATTTTGAAATAGTTTCAAATACCTATCATCATTTGTTTAAGGCTATTGTTACTCTTTTTGTGCAAATTTTTATGATGATCACTTCAAAACACTCTACCATGACTAAAGGCTATTGCTGATACTGTTAAGTGGATATGTATAAGGGTTTTGTCTGTGTAGTGTGCATGATTGCTAATTTGAACTATAGAACTGTTCATGCTGTTTATATTTTAATCGGAAATTATTAGTTCTGTTATTAGTTGTCTTAAGAATCTAGTACTTCTGTATCTGAAAGAAATTTAGGATAGTTTTAATACCTAAATATTTTCATATTTCGAGCATTGGGGAAGGCATTATGGTATTTAACTCTTATTTTTAATACTAATGTGTAAATCAGGTACACACATATGCAGAACAAATGAACGGAAATTTCGAGAGGAACAAACTCATCTTAATTCCATCAGCTTACTCTTTAACACTATGTAAACGATTATTGTTTAAATCGAACACAAATGAGTAAGTAACTAGTGTCATGCGTCTAGTCCTTTGCCTCGAACCATCCAACAATAACAATGCAGAATGCACACATGATGGTGAGCCACCTGGCATAGTGGCTACATTACAAACTTGACAGGCAATAGAATTCTGTCAGCACCAGCAGAAACAACAGGATTCATGAAATTAGTTACTTGCCACTTAATGTCCAATTATAGCATCTAATGCAGTCCTACAGGAAGTCAGTCGCAAGCCCGAATAGCTCAGAGGTGAAATCTTTGACTGCAGGAAGCACTGGGTAAAACAGGTCCGAATCCCAGAATGGACAATAGTCCCTTCAGTGGTTACAGATACGTCTTGCTGACTGGTGAGTGCCAGCAAGCAAAAAACTTGGGTGCAAGACAACCTGACGATTGTCCCCAATCATCTAAAAATGCTTAAATTTTCCAACAGCTACTTTATTTAGTTATGTTAAGTTGGATAGGAATAAATTGGAGTGAAGCCTAAAAGAGACCACACTATAGAGACTTCCGGCTGCTTGCATGAATTATGCAGGCAGTCTGTAGTCGACAGATATCCGGAATCTTGTGAGAAATGGTCTAAAGCCATATTTTCGAACTGTCACAGCACCCTTTTTTTGTACAACTCTCCCGTTATCCCGCTTGCATCTCATCAGGTAAGACTAGAATTCGTTATAAAAGATTAGTTGCTCGCTTGCCCGACTCAACGAAACCCTATCTGGCTTGCTCGCGTCCTACAAGAAAGGGATAGTGTTAGGCGTGAAACTTATAACAACTTGCCATGTAATTCACAAAATAATTGGCTTTTTTATCCTCTCCTGTTCATTTAATTCTAGCCATTAATATCACTGTCGTTATTATCTTATAATTGTTGTACAGTTTTGACTTTACTGTCAGTGCTAATACATTAGGAAGCTGCTATTATCAATCCCTGTTACGTATACCCTGTAATAAAATTTGTAGTTTTTGCTTTTGCTGCATAGTTGAGTAAATTAGATGCATTAACACGCAACCTCACAATAGGATGGGTAGGACAGAGTCAAAATTCTAAAAAGTAATATAGTTAGGTGGAAATAAAGAGAGATTGATTACTAAATCCTACTTCATCGAGTCTACACCCAACGCAACACATGCAATAGAAGTGAATAAACGCAGATACCAGAGATATGGAAGATATCATTACCACCAGTCAAATCAGAGGATAATAAATAAATCATGTTAAAATGTATTCAATTCACGTTATAACATTCTAACAAGTTACTTATTTATTTTACTATGAAAACATCTTATTTCCTACCTTATTGTATTTCATTGACAACACTAATATCACTTCCGAATGTACTTCATCATATACTGATTTTATTCAAATGTCTAATCACTAGTATTTACTCATGTGTATAAATGAAGTGATACTGCACATGACCTTAGCTCAGAGAGGCGAGAAGTGTCGGTGGCACTGCGTTAGAATGCTCACCGACCACAGATATGGTCCGGAGTTCAATCCCCGGGCGCAGACGCATTCTATTATCTCACTAAGCCAGTAATAAGACTGGTAAAGAGGCAAGGTTGGACATGAATTGGCTAGGAACCCCATCCCGTAAAAATAAACACCACTGCTACTGAAACTTCAAGCCTCCAACTAGAGGCTCTATGTTCCACTGGGAACGTGAAGGAATTAAAAAAAATATATGTAAATGAGACAAGAAAGCTGTGTGGGTAGTGCCTTGATATGATGATGAGCAGTCATAAATTGTGCTCAAAACATGGTCATCAGTAAATATTACTCACTGTATAACACTACACTGTGTGATTTTATCAAAATGAAATTTTATCCATAATGGAGTTATACTGTACCACCACCACAGTGCCTAAATTTTATCCTTAGATACATACAGTAATATCGTACCAAATGCTTAGACTCCCATGCTGTATCATAGGTTCTGCTTCGTAATAAAGCAAATTATTATTATTATTAACTCGATTTCAATTCCGATTGAAAATTAAAACCGCTAACTATACCAATAATTTAATTAATATTATAATTTATTAATTAAATTTTAAAAATAGTTTTTTAGTTGTTGTTATTTCAAAATTAAATGGAATTAATTTCGCTCAAAAAATAGCAATAGAGAATAAAAGTTATCCGACCGTGATTTAACACTGACAAATTTAAATAATTTCATATCTAAAGCAAATATGTCACAGGCATTATTTAGTGCTCTATTTATTATTATTGTTCCCTTGGGTTCCTAGTGGAACATAGGGCTTCAACTGCACGTCTCCACTTGCTTCTCTCTTCTGCTGTACTTCTCATCTAACCCTGAACCATGTAAGGCGTGGTTGACGAGCATTTTACCGCTGTGCCACTGACGCACAAGAGGTTGATGCATGTTCATGTGTTTAGTTTGGAACGTTTGATTGAAATCGCTTCAGTAAATCGTAGTACATTTTCTGTCCTTTGTATGTCTAACATTTACTGAAGGATGTGGAAATCTGAACGAAATGACCCGTATCCATAAGGTGATTTCACTTTGAGAATACCAGCTTCCTTGTAGACATTAGTTTCTTGGGATATGCACTAGAAACCGTATAGAAGCCCTTCTTTCTCTGCTTCAAATGTGCTTGCTCCCTCAGTTGCACATAAATTTAGAAACACAGATGTTTTACGAGTTGATCACGGATTGATATCAGTTAGAGAACCATTGAAAACCATCAACAGGGAGTACTGGACAGCTGCTGTTTCATCCAACTAGTTTGGGAATCATTGGCAGTACGCACCCACCGCCAAGCGGTTTTGAAGCCACGACCTTCTGGTTACAAGGCAAGCTGGCTCGTATACCATTCAGCCACTGGGACTAACCCGATTCAGTGGCTAGCCCATGAATTCTAACTTCTACCAATTCGTGATTTAGCGCGAATGGCACCAATCAATGTCGTCGGTGGGACATCCATCCTCACATGTGACATCTAATTGGACCTCACTGGTTACGACTTCTCACTAGAACTCACCCCAGGAAACTCCATCCTGTAGCAAGTCACTAGTGAGCATCAGATTAATTTTCTATAGTTTGGTTTGTAAGGGTTAGTTATGTGGAAGTGATATCAGCAGGGTGCTTATTCAATCTGGATTGGCTTATTGAGCATGTGATGCTGTATAGCATTACCTGCTTAGCTGTAAGGAAGTATCTTTTTATTGCTCCTCTCATTCTCTTTCCAATCTTTTATTTCATGGTTAATTAAACGGTTTCATCTGTATGAACATGAAGAATGCAGAGGGTAATTATCAAATACCCTAAATCTAATCCTTACCTTAACCCTAACCCTAATGTGTTAACAACCCCATTGTCCAAATAGTGCTTGAAAAGGAGATCATGATCAAAATATGCACATTAGTATTCATGCACAACGTTCATTACTGTTGGTGTAATAATGACAGATTCTGTCATCATCCAATAAGTGGTGTGCGTTCAAGGTCATTGGTGCGTTCGCACCTTATGGTCGCTATTCTTTAACCTATACCAAGTAAAGTTAACATATTCTTCATAATTAATTGTAAAAGTAATTATTGATAGTTTAAAGGATTGATTATTAAATGATTAACTGACTGCAGTGTGTTTCACCTCATTTTATTCCATGAATAAAGGAAAATCATTCAGTTTGTTTGATCCTTTGATGGTTATTGCTTTCCTGTTGACATTGTGACCTGTAACTAAAGATTTTGTCATTGATCGTTGAATGCGATTATGTGCTATGCTATGGAGTTTTATCGAGTTCGATTTGTCTCTACTAGTGATATTCAGTGCATTTCTGTGGTATGAATGGGTTTTTCTTTACCTTAGTAATAAATGGGGGAGTGTTTATACTACTTAATTTTTAGGCAGTAGTTTTCCCAGGGTGTTTTCAACAGATACAAAGAGATTCAAGTGTTGGTTTGTAGGGATTTGATTGGTTACAGGATTTTCATCATGAGCTGACATTGGTTAGAGAACCATTGGAAAACTAACAGGGAGTACTGGACAGCTGTTTCGTCCTAGCTTGGGACTCTTCAGCAGTATGTACCCACCGGGGCTCGCACCCCGGACCTTCTGGTTACAAGGCGAGCTCGTAGACTATTAAGCCGCTGGGACCCGATCCAATGGTTCATGAATTCTAACTTCTGCCGATTCACGACATAGCTCGACCCCTAGCCAATGTCTTCAGTGAGTATTTGTCCTCACACCCGACCTGCTGCACCCTGCTGGTCACGACTTCTCACTAGAACCCCAGGTAACTACCTACCTGAATAGGGTGAGTTTGTAAAGAATGCATAAAGTTTACAAGAGAATGGTTGCTGGACAAAGAATATTCTTTTCGGAAATCTGCTCTTCATCAGGTTCCACAGTTATATATACATAATAGTGAATGAATTGATGTTATTAACAACACTGATGTCGTTTAAATAACATCGAATCAATAGCAATAGCAGTATCAGTCAAATATGCTGATGACCTGACTGTATTATCTTTGCCTATCAAAAGTCAAAGTGACTGCTCCAAACTAAATGGCTTTCTGTCAGAAATCAGCCAGTGGTCCAAGGAAAACAGTCTTACCTTAAACCCCTCCAAATACCACAAAAAGTCAATTTCACCTTTAGGCATAAATATGACCTAAACAAACTGGTTAGCACTCACACGAGGTGTGCAACATAGATGGCACTGAAATAGAAACCAAGTCGGAAATTAAATACCTAGGTGTCATTCTATCTGCTGATCTCTCCTGGTCGTCTCACATCTTGGCGATTTCTAAGAAAATATTCCGTCTTACCTTCTACATCAAGAAGTTAAGACATTCTGGTATAACCCCCCAACCCTTACTCCTACAATTCGTTAACTCTCGCATTCTGCCTATTATTTTCTATTGTTCCCCCTTAGTTTCTCCCGGGCTACTGAAGAAAGACTACACCTTATTACTCAGGATGTTAAATGTAGTCAGCAGGGTAAGCAATGTGCCACTTAACCAGCTTGTTAATATTCTGGTTGACAGGCAGGCACTTGGACTCACGTGAAAAATGGGCCAAATCCATTTTATCTAACTCACACCACCCTCTTCACTCACAACTCTCCCCTTGCATCTCATCAGGCAGGAGACCAGAAGCCTATATAAAAAACTATATGCTCGCACCAGCAAGTTCAAAAACTCAACCATACCCTACTTAGCTCGTGTTCTGTGCGATAAAGAAAGCATTAGGCGTGACACCTATAATTCATTAAATGGTCAGTAGAAAAACTGGACCTCATCTTTCCAACTCATATCATTTATAGGTACAACATTTTCTTTCTTTCTTTTTCTTTTCTCTCTCTCTTCTCTTTTTTTCCCTGTTATGTGCTGCTTTGTTTCTTCCTTCCGCTTACTCCAGTAAATATGACAGCACCTTCTTTTCCAACACCTTCAAACACTGTTCAACTTTGACTTTGCTACCGACATGCCAAAGTGTTGTTGTCATAATGAACTGAGATTACCTTAATCTATGTAGAATTCTATTTATTGATAATGTACTAACTGGGTGCAATACTGTAGTAAAAATGCTGAGAATTCCATTCTGTATCACAAGTACTGTTTCGGAATAAAGCAAAATTATTATTATTATTATTACAGCTCGATAGCATCAAAATAACAATACACTGAATATCAAACAGGGAAATTAGGAAAGATAATAATTCAAATCCATCAATTTATGGTCTTCACTGCAGACCAGCCAAGGTAGTAGTAGTGGCTGGTTGAACTTGCTTCTTCTGTACACAGAGCACTGGTTGTTTCACGCGAATCGCGTTGTTTGTTACCCGAAATATGATGGAGAAAGATTCGTCAATGCCTGCTTAGTGGCTGGTTTTGACCAGGTGTTCTAATATGGAGCTGTTGATGCTTCCCACTACACCTTTATTTAATCACACAAGTAGATTTTGCCGAGCGAGCACGAAAAATCAGGTTCGTAGAGCAACGACCAATATAGCTCGCTCCACCACAATTGCAATTGAATTGTTAGATACAGTTAGAGATGACTAGTCTAGTCTAGGTGGTTCGTCTTTCAATTGAGGAATCACAACCGGTTGTGGTGTAGAAAATAAGACTTGTAGTTTACCAGCACCAAAAGTTCTTTGAACTGATTTTCTTAACTTCTTTGTAATTATTTCTCAAGGTATATCACCCTTGAATTGCAGTCGTATGTATAAAGGCTTCTTGTTTACGGATAGTGAATAGTCATTTTCTAATTTCTTGATCGTGTGTTTCCTGATGAATTTTTCTGGATAACTATTTTCACTCAGGGTATCACACACAATGCTTAGTTTATCTTCAATTACCTCTTTTAAACACATAGCTGTAACCACGTGGCTGAGGGCCCTTACTAAATTTCTTTTGTACTATAGAGAAACGAAGCTTCGAAAATGTGTATATTGTCCTGTCCATGTACTTTTCCTATGCAAACTTCTCTTTCTACTACCATCTGGTTTTCTTGTAAGAAGGACATCTAGGAAGGCAGCAATTCTATTTTGGGATTCCTCTTCACATGTAAAAATTGATAGCAGAGTGTACTGCATTGAATTGAGTTATTATTGTGTTCCTATCTGAATCATTATCACAAAAATTGAAGGTGTCAAACACATATAGGTTTTTTTCTGTTTGATTGTAGTCATTATTTGTTCACCGGTGACATTTCGAATCGATATTATTATTGCTCAAAATCCTACGAGAGCACTCACATAACTACTGTAGTATACACCTAATATTCAGCTTGTAACCATTCAAGTTCCTTTTTATCCTTCTTTATGTCTGTGAGACAAGGCTCTTGAAAGTATAGTATTGTTATGATATCATCAGTATCATCAGTCATTTACAAGGAAGTGTCAGCTGCCTGATCCAAATCCTCAGAATGATAAGAACCAATTATTATTATTATTGTTCCCTTAGGTTCCTAATGGAACATAGGGCTTCAACTGCACATCTCCACTTGCTCCTCTCTTCTGCTGTACTTTCCACCTGCATCTATGTTAGTCCATACTGTTTCAACTCCTCTTCACACGATCTCCTCCATATCTCCCTTGGACAAACCACTCTCCGCTTCCCTTTCTGGTTCCACTCGAGCAATGGCCTGACTTGCGATGTCACCCAGCGGCCTCCTCAGCGAGTGTCCAATCCATCTCCACTTTCTTCTGCATAGTTGTTGAGCGATTGGTTCTTGTTTTGTTTGTTCCCATAGTTTCTTGTTGTTGATTCTTTCCGGCTGTCTGATCTTTAGTAGTATAGAGCGTAGGCAGTTGTTGTTGATAAAGGTCTGCAACAGGCTGTTGGAAATATTCTTTGTGACCCGCCAAGTTTCTGATCCGTAAAGAAGAATTGACCTGATTGACGTTTGTATTGAAAATCCGAATTTTGTTGTTGATGCTGAGTGACGAAGATTTCCAGATTGGTTTTAGATTGATGAATGTGTTTCTCGCCCTCCCGATTCTCGATTTGACATCCTCATCCGTTGCTCTTGTAGTCTAGACAATGCTCCCTAGATAAGTGAATGAGATAACCTCTTTCAAATCCCTCGCGTTGATGGTGATTGGCGCTGGATGTTGCTGTTGTTGTTGGTTGGTTGGTTATTTTCGTAACCTCCGTCTTGTCTATGTTCACCTGGAGTCCTGTCTTTGCTGCTTCTTCGACCTCGCCTAGATTTCTAGCTCACTAGCTTTCTAGCCGGTCCCAAGCCCGGATAAAACGGCAGGGTTGAGGCATGGTGCTAGCAACTCCACCCGCAAACTTAACCAAATTGCTACAGAAACTTCAACGCACAAATATATTAAAAAATACTAAAAATAAGAACCAATGGTTGTAGACAACTGTTGATATGGCTCAACATTGTTTTCACTGATGGCAGAGATGCATTCACTCACACTTCTTCTTATTGTCGTTCTTTCAAATCCTTTTTTCACCCTCTCTCTCTTGTCTTCCTTCGTGTGTGTGATACATGTAAGAAGTATGTCAAATTGAAGCGTAACACTCCTGTGCAAGACAGTTCTATGTTGAAACCAGTCAGTTATTGGTGAAGTTCTATACATTCTACTTAGCATAGAGCATGTGATGTAGTGTACGCTTATTCAGTAATTATGTAATCATGCCAGATTCTAAGTTAACAGACAACTTTATCTCTTATCTTATAATCGCTTCAAAAAAGAAATATGATACCTGCAGTAAATTTAAATCTAATCAATTAATTTTAAACAAACTAGTTTTTGAACATGATTGTATACAGAGAAATGAAACATATTCATATCTTTATATATGTTTTTATATACATTTAGTTTATATAAACCATTGAAAAAAAATACCCAGAAAAGAAAACAAGATACTTGTGGACATCAATTAAAAAAATTGGATATAAAGTTTAATTTCCACTCCTAGTTGCATCATTGCCACAGTGTGTTTGAATTATTGATTTCCCCGCCTTTCTTTCAATGCCCCTCCCCCCCCGCACCCCCTTGGAGTATTCCGTTTTTTATTTCCGTGTATTCCATTTTTGTTGTATTCATTATTTAGATGTACTGAAGAACTGGTTGTGTGGTAGTGTGCGACCGATGAAAAGTAGGAGGGATTTCATGCATTTATTCCCCTCAATGAACTTGAATAAATAGGCAAGAACAACGTTGGTTTTTGAGGAATAATAAAATGATACCACATGATTGTTTATTTCGTTGTGTCGCAAATTAGTCAGTGGTCCTCTTCAAACAGTCTTAAGCTGAATCCGTCTAAATGTCAGGTAGTAAATTTCACCTTCAGACGAAAATGTGACCTACAACAACTAGCTAGCTCACATGGTCCCACTATCATTGACAGCATAGAGGTTGAAATTACATCTAATTTCAAGTACCTTAGACTTAGTATTTCTTCCGATCTTTCCTGATCCTCTCACATCTTGCTAGTCATTAGAAAGATGTTTCGCTTAGGAAGTTAAGACAGTCTGGTATAAAGCAGTCTTTGCTTTCTCAGTTTGTCAATTCTTGTATTTTACCTATCTGTCTTTACTGCTCCCCATTTATCTTTCCTGGACTATTTAAGAAAGGTTTTGCTTTGCTGCGTAGGGCACTAAAAGCTGTTAGTAGGGCAAGTGTGATTTCGTTAAACCAACTAGTTAACATTATTGTGGATAGACATATAATGTCATGTAAGAAACTAGCGAATACTATATTGTCAGACCCCAAGCATCCTATCTGTACGCAGCTCTCTCCTTGCATTTCATCTGGTAGAACTAGAAGCAACTAGTGGAGGCTATATGCTAGGACTACCAAGTACAAAATCTCCACAATACCTTATCTGGAAAAGCTTTTATGTGATGAGATATCCGTTAAGTATGACACGATCAACTTACTGCAGCACTCTAACAAATAGTTCCCATTAGCTTTTGTTCTCCTTTCTGTGTTACTTTTATATTGTTGTTCACATCTGCTATTACACACTAATTTAATATTTCATATCCTGTGGTGCATTGTTTAAATATGTGAATACAATGCTGTTCTTTTTCATTTCTTTTCTTTTTCTTTTTTTCTTTTTTCTTTTTAAAATCTTATAAAATTTATGAGGTAATTAGATGCAATATTGTAATGCACGCTGAAAATTCCATACCTGTACCACAAATACTGTTTGAAATAAAGCTGTTATTATCATTATTATTATTACTGGCTTCTCATCAGTTCAGCTGCGCAGAGTCCAAAGAAATTCTTAAGTATATCTACAGAAACAATTTTAACATACTTGTATAATAATAAACACCTTATCTGAAACAATAAGAATCATACACAATGGAAACTTTTGACATTAAGTAATCAGATGAAAAAGAGGATGGAAACATCCAGTTGCCAGGTGGGCAAGAAAAGACTGATTAACGCTTCTTTCTGAACGCATAAACGGAGAGATTGCTTTGGCAGACTTAGGCAGGATTGTACTCTTCTGCCTATTGATAATTTTGAACGATCTTGTGACGTACACCTCATGACCCGTATCAAGGAGATGTTTGACGATAGCAATGTTTGAAGCATTTGTTGCCTTGAGATAATGTAAGCTTTTTGGTACATGTTCAGCAAATCGAAATTGTGCTCTTCTTCCATCTGTTCTTCCAATGTAACTGTTCCCTCAGATACAAGTAAATTTGTATAAACGGTTATAGTTAACACGGGAAGGGTGTCTGTCGTTGACTTTTGATTGCACCAAAGAGCAAGAACAAGTTCGATAGATGGGAACCAGCTCAGCCAGCTGAAGGATAGGCTCTGTCTAGTGACGTCCTAAATATTCTGTTGGCAATTGCTGTAATATTTTCACCTTTAAAATCAAGTTGAAGGAAGATGGCCTTTTTTCCCATTGTGATTTGTTTGACATTTTAGCCCTGTTAACTGTGTGTTTTCACCCTCTCTTTCATCTGATTACGTAATGTCGAAAGATTCCATTGTGTATGATCATTATTGTCCGGGATAAAGTGTTTGTGATTATTACATATATTATTACTGTATGCATATACTGATCGATTGATTTTTGTTTAAAAATTAACTGTCTGTGCAGGTATGTTAAAATTGTTTCTGTAGATATACTTGATAATGTCTTCGGGCTGTGCGCAGGTGGGCTGATGAGAAGCCAACGAAATAAACAGTTATGTGGTACCATTTTATTATTCCGCAGAAACTGACGTTGTACTTTTTTTCCTTCACGTTACCCAGTGGAACATAGGGCTTCAAGCTAGTGGCTTGAAGTTTCTGTTTGTTTAACAGGATGGGGTTGCTAGCCTCATGCCCAACCTTTCCTCTTCACCAGCATTATTTATGGCTTAGCGACGTAAAGGAGTGCATCGGCAGGGGATCGAACCCCGGACCATGTGCATGGTCGGCGAGCGTCCTAACCGCTATGCCACCGATGCAACGTTGTTCTTGCTTTGTCCAAATAGAAAGGATTATTTACAACTGTTTTATTTATCAGTAATGCATTAAGTCATACGAAAATGCGCATTATTTAATTATAAAAAGATTGAAATTAGTGAAGAGGGAGTATCGCTTTTCGATAACCCCTTCGTCATCACCAGATTCTATGACAGTAGTAACAACTAAATCAACTAAAATTACGAAAATTATACAAACATTGAGGATTATTCAAACCTAGATGGCCAAGGTAACGATAATGTCTGAACTAACTTCTTTTGGACACGTAAATTAGGCTTAATGTGGATCCCAACAGCCTCAGCAATATTTAGTAGTCGAACACTTAAGGCGAAATTAAGATTTTTTGATATGCGGTAAATGACTTTGAAGGCCTCTTCGTTAACATCAATCTTGTGTTCTGTATCCACAAGATAAGATAGAATAGCGCTTTGAATAGATTTTGTTTGTCCTTTACTTAACCACGCAGAGTGATGCTCAGAAATCCCGAGTTAAACACGCCTAATTGTACGGCCTATGTAACTGGCTCACTCCACAGCAGCAGTTAAATTGGTAGATAAACATGGAAGAGGCGAAATTAGGCAGTTTGTTTTTTATTCCTGAACGCAGAAGAGGAGTGGTTTTAAAGACACAGCGTAATTTAGCAGCAGGAAATGCTCTTTTTACCGCATTTCTAAGGCGCTGTGTTAGTATCTCACTGGTGTTGTCTCCTAGGAACTGCATCTGTAAGAATAAGGCCTTTTTTGGAACTGTTGGTAACTTGGACTGCTTTGGTTTCAGATTCATATTCTTATCAATAAGCTTTTCAGGATAACCATTTTCACTTACCAACTGTTTAATATTATTAAGTTCCTCATCAAGACATTCATCTGAGCGAATTGCTCTTGCTCTGTGGACTAAGCACTTTATCAGATTGCGTTTGTATTTCAAGGGCACGAAGCTGAGAAAATGAGTATACTGATCCGTTGATGTAGGTTTTCTATATACCCTTCTTCTTATTGAGCCATCCTCTTTTCTGGTCACAAGGACGTCTAGAAATGAAATACTAGAGTATTTTAGCTTCTCAATATTGAAATTTATTGCAGGATGAACATCGTTAAGTTTCTCCAGGATGTTCTTTGCTTCCTTTTCGTTGTTCATAATCAAAAATGTATGATCCAATAGAATTCAAGTTCATTAATAACATCCTTCAAAGTCCCATTTTCTAGTTTCGCCAGGAAAATGTCGGCAAGAATGGGTCCTAGTGGTGACCCCATTGCCACACCATCGATTTATCCACATAGTTCGTTATTAAATAAAAAGTGTACATTCATTGTACATTTCAGGAGAACCTCTTTCATAAAAGATATAGGAATGCTGACATCGATGTTTCGTCTTATGAGTTCTTTGCATACAAATTCCACTGTTTCCATAAATGGTAAATTGGTGAGTAGGGAAGATACGCAAGCAAATGATATCATGAATTTATTGTCAGCATTTAAGTATTCTATCCTTTCAACAAATCCAAAAGTATCCTTTACACTGTGTTTCACCAACTCGGTATAAATAGGCTGTAGGAGTTCGACTAACCATTTGGCTACGGGATGGTATGATGAATTTAGCATATCTAATACTGGTCGTCGAAGCGGCACACCATTTTTGTGCACTTTAGGCAAGCCATATAGTCTTGGTGGGAACATTCCAGTGGGTTTAAGTGATGTTTACTGACTTTGTGAGATGAAGCCTTGTTGTTTCAGTCTTCTCAATGTTTCCGCCGAATGCTTCTCTATCTTTCCAATCGGATCCAGAGAAGAGGAAATTTTTTGGAATTTTAGATTATCATTAAGAATAGTGGTATTCATCTTCTCAAAGTAATCCGCTTTTAAAAAGAGCAATAAAGGTTAATAAAGCAGGATTTAATGAATTCATCAAATTTCGGTAGAGTTCGTCAGCTGAATACTCTACATACACTAATATATACTTTTGAAATTAAATTGAGAGATATAGGACTGATAAGTAAATAAACTACATTGAATTAGTCATGCAGAAAGACAGGTGCGTATGTTTTTCAGGTCATGTTCAAATAGCTAAGGGGAGAGAGAGTATGGGAGATCAAAATTAAGATAAATTGCATTACGCTTCAATTACATCACTTAGATAAACAATTGGTCATTAGAGAATATAACAAGAATTGTAAACAGAGTAATATCGATAGTTATAATAACAATAATAATAGTGTTGAAGTGACTTAAGATAATGCTACTGATAAAGGATAGTTTTAAATGAATCAAGAATAATCATAATAAGAGGTAGAATTATAAGTAAAACGTATTACCATGGTAGATTCAGAGTCACGACCATCTCCTTTTGTACACAGAGACCTGGTTTGTAAACTCGAATCGCACAAGCCTCTGCGATTGCAAGCATCTTCCTGTTTCTTTGTCTGCTGACAACAGTGAATGACTTGACAGCGTCGATATCATGTCCGTAATCCACAAGATGCTTTGTTATTGAGGATTTTGGCACTTTGCACTCAGCTGTTTTCAACCATTTTGGCAAATGCTCCATCATGAGAGTAGACAATCTCCTTTCCGTATGACCTACGTATTTGCTTCCACTAAAACACTCAAACTGATACACGCAGTTTGAAGTGTCCAGGATTGGTGACTGGTCTTTCCCAGATTGTTGAAGCACTCGCTTAGTGGTGTGAAGGAAAACAGGTTTTGCAGCATAATAAGTTCTCTTGATGGCTTTGTCGAGTCTTCGTTTGACTACTTCCTGTGCATCATCTCCTTTGAATAGCAAACTGATGTAGACAGATTTCTTAGGAACTGTTTGGATAGTTTTGCAGGGGTTAATTTCTTTAGAGTATTTATTAATGAACTTCTCAGGATATCCATTCTCAGATAAAATATCCTTCAGAGATTTTATTTCATGCTCAGTTGTACTGTCAGATTAAATTTTCCGTGCTCTATTGAACAGTGTTCTGAGTTAGTTCTTTTTAAACTAAATTGGAACAAAGCTCTTAAAATGCATGTACTGTCATATCTATGAAGACTTTCTAAATATAGATCTTTCGATTGTGCCATCCGCTTCTTTGATGATAACCACTCCTAAGCCCTTATCCGATCTTGTTATTATTCCTGTTATCATTTTCTTCAGGTTAGCCGTTTTCATTTGCCCTGTAAGCCCATCTTCAATCACATCTTGTGAAAAAATAACTCTGACACGCTTTAGCTGAAGCTCTTTACCAAAGCTCTGCATCGGATTTTCATGGAAGGCATTAATGCGATCAGCCCTGTGTCATAAGTTGACAAAGTTATAAGACAAGAGTAAACAATAGACACAAAAGTCAAATGACCTTGATTTGACCAGTCAGATAGCTCAGCATGACAAATGGTCGTTGGTCATAATCCTCGTTGAAAATGTCTCCTAGATTTTTAGTTTTTGACTTCTCTTTGAAAAATGTGTTCATAGGGTGGAATAAAACACGCATATATATGGAGGGATAATGACTCTGAACAAGTATTACCGGGCTATTGATGGTTATACATATGGGTGCAACTACTTTATATGAGGAAGTGTGTATAAGTCGGTAATTCGTACATAATCAGTGATTTTTTAAACACTTTCTTCCCGAAATCAAAGCTCTCCCTTAGTAATATATTTCGTATATGCAACCAGTATCTGCTACAGCTAGAGAAATAGAGAATACATTGGTTTGATATGTCTATAACCACTTCTATGAGAGTCTGGGACTAGCTTTTGCAGCATATTTGAGATATATACCCTATTTGATTCATTTTTATTACATCTATATCGTAGATACACTTCTTTGTAAATTAAGTACCACTTTTCATCTGAATTTGGTGTCTATTCTTTACTGTTGCCAGTTATAATTCAGGAGAGTCATTGAATTCCCTGACAAACTGACTGAATAGTCGCCAACAAACTTAGTCTCGTAACCTAAATACCTCGACTTTGATCATTAGTGGGATTGTAGTTTCGCACTGATGAAGCACCCTTAAATTTGGGACGAAACAGCTGTCCACTGCTTCCTTGATTTTTCTCTTTTTGAATGATCTCTCCAACTAATGTTAATTCGTGAGGAAAACTGAACAATCCCACTTATCTGTGTGTTTTTTTTAACTTGAAAAGTTTTATTTTCACTGAATTGGGAGAAAATTTTCAATTCCTCATTTGTGTTTCTTTTTTTGCCTTATCCCCTTTTTGATTAAAACGTTTTGAGGTTGTTTTTTTTTCTGTTTGCTTTCATTCGCCTTCTTTTATTGTTATTGTTATTATTATTATTATTGAAAGTATTTTTATTATTCATGTCCTCTGATTTTTCTGTTTAAGTAAACTTCATTTGAATAAATACTAGTTCTTTTTTCGTCTTTTTTTGCAGAGTAGTGAGTATTTTTCAGATTTCTACTTCTCTCTCTCCCTCTCGGTAAAGATTTGTTTTATTTCTCAAAGTTATTTATTTATTTATTAAGTTTTACTATATCAGAAATGCTAGAAAAATAAAGTATGTTTCTTTCTCGGATCAAATGGGTTTTTCAAATTAGTTTATATCGCGAAGAGGGAAAGAAAATTAAGCCATACACTGGGACAATTAAATTCTTTTGATTTGGATTGGTTTTATCACAGGATTTCGTCATTAGCTGACATCAGTTAGAGAACAGCTGCTTCGTCCTAGTTTTGGGACTCTTCAGTAGTACGCACCCACTCACCACAGGTGTTCGAACCCAGCACCTTCTGGTTAGTTACAAGGTTAGTGAGCTCGTAGACCATTCATCAGTCACTGGGACCCGACCCAATGGCCAGCTTGTCCATGAATTCTAGCTTCTGCCAATTCATGAGGCAGGTCAACTGATTAGCAATGTCTTCTTCGATAACTTACTGCCTCATCTTTGACCTGCTGTATCCTACTGGTCATGGCTTCCCAAAAGAAACCCCAGGTCATCTGATTTTAGTTGAAACTCAATCATAGTATCAATGGATTAACTCCATTATGGATACGATTTTATTTTGATAAATCACACAGTGTTATACAGTAAGTAATATTTACCGATGACCATGTTTCAAGCACAATTTATTGCTGCTCATTATCATATCAAGGTACTCACACAACTTTGCTGTCTCATTTTCATATATTTTTTAAATTCCTTTACGTTCCTAGTGGAACATAGGGCTTCAAGGTAGAGGCTCAGGAGGTAAAGGAATGCATCTGTGGCCGGGGATAGAACTACGGACCACATCTGTGGTCGGTGAGCAATCTACCACTGTGCCACCGATGCATCTCAGCTTTCTGAGCCAAGGTCATGTGTAGTATCGCCCCATTTATATAAGTGAGTAAAAAGTGATGATTAGACATTTGACTAAAATCAAGATAAGATAAAGCACATCCGGAAATAACAATATTAGTGTTATCAATAAAATACAATCAGATGGGAATTAAGATGTTTTTATAGTAAAATAAATAAATAACTTGTTAGAATGTAATAGGGTATGTGAATTGAAATAAATTTTAACATTGTTTATTTTCCTCTGATTTGACTGGTGGTAATAATATCTTCCATATCTCTGGTATTTGCGTTAAGTCACTCCTGACGCATGTATTGTGTTGTGTAGACTCGATGAAGCAGGATTTGGTAATCAATCTCTCTTCGTTTCCACCTACCTATATTACTTTTTAGAATTCTGACTCTGTCTCACCCACCCTATTATGTGGTTGTATGTTAATGCATGGGTGCGTCGGTGGCATAGTGGTTAGTACGCTCGCCGACCATGTACATGGTCCGGGGTTCGAACCCCGGCCACTGGACGCACTCCTTTACCTCGCTAAGCCAGAAATGATGCTGGTGAAGAGGAAAGGTTAAGCATGAGGCTAGCAACCCCATCCTGTAAAAATAAACACTGCTACAGAAACTTCAAGCCACTAGCTTGAAGCCCTATGTTCCACTGGGGAACGTGAAGGAAAAAAATGTTAATGCATGCAGCGTGATTGCTGCTTTTTTCTAAATTACTTATCTTCGTGGGATCAATCATTCTAATGTTCTGATAATCTCACTACTACTGATCTACCAGGTGTGATCTATGTAGAGCTGACCTCACTCACAGTCACTGCCTTGATATGATTATGAACAATAAATTGTGTTCTAAACGTCGTCATCATTAAATATTATTGTATGAAGGTGTGTGATTTTATCAAACTAAAATTTTATCTATAATGGAGTTATACTCTACCACAGTGCTCAAGTTTTATACCCCTGTATCTATAAATGGATTAGTGTTTTGCCTATTTCCGTACCCTCGATGTTTAGAATCGTGGACTGGACGACTATATCGACTGCTAGTTGAAGTGGTAGATTGTGTTGACTGCTTGACTGACGAAATTACTGACGAAATCTCAGCTGAGATACAAATGTCTTGTTTGACATTTGCCAACTTACACCATTAAAGGACATGGGTACTGCTCAGCATTTCGTTCGATCCTCTTTTATCGTTGCGCGTGAAATACGACCATTGAAAGTGGGAGATAATGAAAAGGCCATCTATCTGTCTTGGATCATGTTAGATAGCTAGGGAAATTTAATCGATGAAGTTTTGAAATTACGTTGATTGACATAGCTAGAATAGGTGTTGTGCACGCCGAATCACCATTTTCCTTAAGGAGTAATGTTAACTGACATAGGGTTATATTGGAAAAGTGTCACGGGTGTGATCAAATTGAAAGCTTGCATCAGTTCATGTAGACCTAGAGAATTGGTTTCAGCTAGTCATGATGTGGGGAGGTATAGACTAAGAGTCTGGTTAGGGTTTTCGGGATTTTTTTATTCCATAACGTTCGCAGTGAAACATAAGGCTTCAGACTAGAGGCTTGAAGTTTCTGTAGCAGTGTTGGTTATTTTTACGGGATAGGGTTGCTAGGCTCTTGCCCAACCTTCCCTCTTCGCCACTTCTATTACTGGCTTAGTGAGGTAAAGGAGTGCGTCGGCTGGAGATCAAACCCCGGACCATGTGCATGGTCGGTGAGCGTCCTAACCGCTGTGCCACCAACGGGATACTAATGACTAATGATTACAGACTATTAGTGACATGGTTGAAAATCGGTGTCATCACTGGCACAGGTATAATTCCTTCCCGTGATCCTCCATATCCCTGACGATTTTGTATGTCACTATTCTTTATCTCATGCACTTATGCCTACCGTAGTTTGTAGTGAGCCCGGATAAGAATTATCTATGACTAACCATAGATGAACCCTATCTCTACAAGAGATGCATTGATGATACCTTAATTATTTGTGATACGAATGTGGACCCCTGAAACCTACTCCAAACCTTCAGTAATGCCCATGCAAATATCGATTTCCCTGTACAAGTTGAATCAAACGCAATGTTCCATTTCTTCGATGTTCAACTGCAAAGAAATGCTGACAGCTCTCTGAGAAGATCCTAGTGCAAAACGCCCATATAAAATGGCCAGTTTATCAGTTTTTACAGTTGTTTTCCTCCAGAAAGAAAGGAAAACCTCAGATATTATCTTTCCTCGAAGATCTTGAAGAAATACACAGAAGAGTATATTGAAGAAGAACTGCAAATCTTCAAGGAATCATGATAGAAAATGGTTTCCCACCAAGATTCATAGAAAAGAATCTAAAGCTAAAAAAACTTTTGAACAGGTTCAAGTCATCCCCTCCCCAAAAATGGTGATGCTTACAGCATTTCATCGTGAGCTGACATTGGTTAGGGAATCATTGGAAAACCTAGGAGTGAAGTACTGAACAGCCGTTTCGTCCTAGTCGTAACCAGTAGGTCGTGAGGACAAATACTCGCCAGAGACATTGGCTAGTGGTCGCGATATGTCGTTAATTGGCAGAAGTTAGAATTCATGGGCCATTGAATCGGGTCCCAGTGGCTTAATGGTCTACGAGCTCACTAGCCTTGTAACCAGAAGGTCCTGGGTTCTCACCGTGGTGGTGGGTGCATACTGACGAAGAGTCCTAAACTAGGAAGAAATAGCTGTCCAGTACTCCCTTGTGGTTTTCTAATGGTTCTCTAACTAATGTCACCTCATGATGAAATCTTGTAAGCAATCAACCAAATCCCTGCAAACGATCACTTGAATGGTGATGCTTGGTCTGAAATTCGAAAGTGGTGATGTGGCAGAAATTCTCGCTTCATGGCTTTCAAAATCCTTCAGTAAAACACACTTCGCCACCAACCTATGAATGAGATTTTCTTGCAAGCGATCATTCAAACAGTACGTAAAAGGTAGGAAGTCGTATTGGGCCACTTTACCAGTTCACTTGCTCTTGTGGAGTTGAGTATATTCGCTATACATTTACGGCTACGAAATATGGCATAAAGGGTGGAAGATATGAAAAGGCTACCTGTCTGTTTTGGATAACGTATGTCGGTGTTCTATCTTCTGTGTTAGACTGGGAGATAAGGTGGGTAATATTGCTATAAGGGTTACAGTGCTATCTAATAAACGAAGGGCAGTCGATTAGGTTTTGAAACTACACCGGTTGAGATGGCTAGAATGCATACACTGAGCCACCAACGTCGTTAACAAGTAATGTTGACTGACATAAGATTAGGCAGGAAAAGTGTCAAGGGTCTGGTCAAACCAAAACCTGGCATCAGTTCATGTAGACCTAGACAACTGGTTTCAGCTAGTCATGACGTGGGGCGGTGTAGACATGGTGATATGGCTCAAAATCATTCGTTGTAATCTCTTACTTCCATCAAATTCTTATGTCCTCCAATACCACTATCCCTTCTGCCTCACAGTTATGCTTATTCTAGTTCTTTTGAGGCTCATTTATCCTCTCTTCTGTCTGGGTTTGTGACGTCATTGAAGTGTGATAACTTGAACTACTGCACTCCTCTTCAAAGTCCTATGATGAAGCTTAACATTAGGGATTCGAATCCGAATCGCCAAATCATGAGTTCACAATACGGTGAGAATCCAGTATGAGTTGAAAGATAGCGGTAAGCTATGGAATTGCAAGGGAGGGATTTTCTCCTCTTTTTCTTTTGAAACTCTTCAGTTGGAGTGTGCATCTTCACTCCAGTGGATGGTAGTGTAACAACAGAAGACAAGGGCCAGGCAACAGATCATTTATTAAGGAAAATCAACACATATTTATAGATTTTAATGTACATTATTGTAGATTATTGTTAGTAGAAAATACAGTTTTTTGATTGGTTGTTTCTCACAGAAAGTTAATCTTGCATCTCTTTGTGGCTGTGTCAGATCATCCATGTGCCAACAGTATCCGCCTACGCAAAGCCTTTGTTCTCATTTTCTCACCACCAATATTGGGGACATAAACATTGACGTCAATTACTGTCTACCAAGTTGGGCTAGCAGCCAGCTCTCACCGCAGTAGCATCTCCACGCTTATTGGATTCAACACTGGTTATGTCAAACACCCAGCTTAGGCTTTATTAGCAACAAAATGGTGGGTCTGACTATCACTGCAAATGAAACAACGAGGAATTCAACACGCCTTATGGTGTGATGATACTTGATGGTCTCTTCAGAATGGATCCGATCCGTCTACATGTTCTTCTGCATTCTGCTGGACGCTAGGTTGTTGGTTTTTGTTCGTTTCCAGTGCTACTTCTTGCTGCTAATCCTTTCTTCCCCTCCATATGATTTTCAGTATCATGAAGTGAAGGCGGGTGGTGAAGAAGGTCTTCAGCACCCTGTTGGCAATGCTTTTAGTGACGTGTTCCTCAACTCTCTCCGCTCTCTAAAAGCGGTTGCTTGCCATTAGTATTGGAGAATTAAAAGTAGTAATAATAGTAAGAGGAGGAGAGCGAAGCGAAGGTTTAAAGACTTAATGCTTCAATATGATCAGCAGAATATCTACAGCGGTTTATACTACTCATGAAAATGGGTAGTTGAAAGCCCTTTTTACATCAGAATAATAGTGGTTCCTAGTTAGATAGAAGTGGATGTGAGTGAACTTCAGCTGACGTGGTATTTCCATCGTTTTTTACCTGAGATCAGCAGTTGCATAATTGATTTAATTCATGGAAAATTCCCATTGTAACTTATAGAAAATCAAAAAGAAGTGATTCAGCAAAGAGACTCTTTTCAACAACGAATTTATCATCAAGCTGTACAACAGTATATATATGGTTTTTAAGAAGTTATATCCAGTGAAGGAATTGAATCATAGGTGTGAATGCATAAAATAATAATAATATGAAATGCAATTAAAACTAAAATGTTTGTGATTATAATCATAGGTAAATGTCAAGTGGCAAAGCAAATTAATGTCATATATAGAATAATTCATAGGATGGATAGACCTTGAAAAAAAGGGTGTGCAATTATAGGATTAGTAGACGAATCGAATAAAATAACATAAAAATAGTAACAGTAGTAACAATTGACGTGATAAAGGAAGAGAATACAGACTGAATAGATAAAATGAAAAATTGGTAGAGCCAAAATAAGATTAGGTAATATCATACTCTAGCATAGTAGAGGGATTAAGGCCATGAAAGTTGGAGGGATTGAACGAACTTTTTCTATACATTGACATCTGTCTTCAGCAATACACATAAGTAATTTTCCGAAATCACTACGTACCCGACTCATCTGTTTTACTGAAGCTTCGGCTTTCGAAACAGAAAAGCCAGATCTCTGTGTACAGAAAAAGTTCGTTCAAATCCTCCAACTTTCATGGTCTTAATCCCTCCATGCTAAAGTATGATAATCCCTAATTATATTTTGGCCGTACCAATTTTTTCACTTTGTCTATTCTATTTGTATACTCTTCTTTTATTACGTCAATTGTTACTACTATTACTATTCTCACTTTGAATTGTCCTGTTCTATTTCATTTGTTCCACTACTCGTCATTCTAAATCAATTCTGTTTTGCAACATTATGTTTTCTGTTATCAGATTTCACACAGTGTTACTTAACGGTTTTATTTTTATTCTATTTGCCTACTAATCCTACAATTTCACACATCTTCCAAGTTCTATCCATCCTATGACATTAATTTGCTTTGCCACTTGACATTTAACTGTGATTATAAGAGTACAATAATTACTGAATTCAATGAAGTACATTCGGCTATGAAATTCACATGCGAAGAGGAATCCCAAGACAGAATTGCCTTCCTGGATGTCCTACTTACAATAAAACCAGACGGTAGCATAAAAAGAAATTTGCATAGTTAGAGCACTTGGACAGGACAATATACACGTTTTCACAGCTTCGTTCCCATCAATTACAAAAGGAATTTAGTGAAGACCCTTAGCCACAGAGTTAGAGATATATGCTCTGAAGAAGTAATTAAAGATGAATTAAGCATTGTATATGAGATACTTTGATGAAAAATAGCTATCCCGAAAAATTTATCAAGAAACACATAACAAAGAAAGTGGCGGAAAAGGACTACTTACCATCTGTAAACAAGAAGCCGCTGTATATACAACTACAATACATGGGTGATATACCAAGTGAGATAATTACGAAGAAATTAAGAAAATCAGTCCAAAGAACTTTTAATGCTGGCGAACTACACGTATTATTCTCTACATGACCGATAGGGCAACCTCGATTGAAAGATGAAGTATCTAGACTAGCCACTTCAAATTGCATCTACCAATTCAACTGCACTCGTGGTGGAGCGAGTTATATCGACCGTTGTTGCTCTAGGAACTTGATTTTTCGCGCTCGAGAACATCTCCCAGTATGTCTGAGTAAAGGTGTAGTGAAAACCATTAACAGCTCGATATCAGACCAGCTGGTGCAAACCGGTCACAAAGTCAGCGTAGAAGAATCCTTCTCCATAATATACCGGGTACCTAACAAATTACCAAAATCGTCGAAGCATCGCATGCTCCAAACAGCAGAGGCTATTGCAATTCGGCTCAAACAACCAGTGCTCTGTGTTCAAAAGAAGCAAGTTGAGCCCCTACTACTGCCCTGGCCTTCAGTGGAGCCTATTAACTCATGAATTTGTAATATTATCTTTCCTAATTCTTCTGACATTCAGCTTATTTTATGTTGATGCTGTTCAGCTGCAATCTATCAATATTATTGATTCGATGTTATTTAAACAGCATTAATGTTTTTCATAAGACTAATTCATTCATTCATTATAATGTATATATAACTGTAGAGCCTGATGATGATGAAGTTATCGAAAAGAGTACTCTTTGTTCCGTGTCCATTCTTTTGATAATCACAAACATTTTAGTTTTAATTGCATTTCATACTATTATTATTATTTTATGCATTCACACCTATGATTCAATTCCCTCACCAGATGCGATTTCTTAAAATAAAACCATATATATACGGTTGTACAGCTTGATAATAAATTCATCGTTGAGAAGAGTCTCTTCGCTGAATCACTTGTTTTGATTTTCTATAACTGAATAAACTCAATTCATACGGTTGATTCAGTTCAAATCCCTCACAAAATGTCTGACCATCTGCCTCACCAAAATGAAGATAAAGAAAATCACATTCAAGTTTTTGGTTAGCAGGAGATTTTATTGGTTACAGGATTTTATCATGAGCTGGAATCGATTAAAGAAACATTGGATAGCCAGTAGGCGGTACTGGAAAGCTGTCTCGCCTTAGTTTGAAACTCGCCTACTAACCGGAAGATGCTTGGTTCGAACCCCTGGGATGGGTAAGTGCTGATGAAGAGTCTCAAGGGACTGGGACGAAACAGTTGTTCAGTACTCCTTGGCAGGTTTTCCAATGATTCTCTAACCGATGTCAGCTCATAATGAAAATCGCATTCATCATATTGCAAACTGCGCAGTTTGGAGGTGTCAAAATTCAATGAAGAGAATAGTTAAAGTATGAAAGGCAGAAACTCCTAATAAGCAGGAGAATGCTGAACTGTCAAATGATTGAAACATAGGCGAATCTCCATTTCTTCATTTAACCAATTACACATAGTTTGCTGGATGGCGGAAATAATGAATACAACTGAATAATGAAACTCATAGATGCTGATGAAAAAAAGTGGGTTTTGCATTAGCTAAGCTGTAGAACAATTCTTATTTTTGATGTGGTTGTGTTCTCTGAGCTGGACAGTTAATTTGTGAAGCTTTCATCACCCTACTAGGTGACATCTTCAGCGCATACTTCAATTTGTCGAGGTGAGCTTTTAGATTTCTCCACGAGCTTATTAATCATCTCTCCCGATGGGCGACCTTGGACGTGATTGGTTGCTTTTGTGTGTTTTCACACCTTCTAGGCTACATGTATTGGAACTGATTGTTTCTTTGACTTGAATTTTGACCATTTGTGTGTGAGGTTTCTTTCTTATCGGTTGATAAATTTTGTCTATCTCGATGTGTCTATTGATTGATGATTCACTGGAATACTAGGCAGGCTTCTAAAAATTCTCTAGCATTCTTGTTGTTTCCTCTGTCTAATATTTGAACATTGTCCCAATCGAATTGATGCCCACGGTTGTCTGATTGTAGAGTGATATGTGGGAGTGGATGTCATGTCTTTTGACGGCTAGCTTATGATCGTGAATACGAAGACGAAGGGCAGGGACGTCCACTTCGGCCAATGTAGTGTTTTTCGCAATTGACACAATCTATTTTGTAGATGATGTTGGTTTTATCTTCCTTCGCTGTTGAGTCTTTTGGTTGACATAGAACTGAGTGAAGTGATTTTGTTGGTTTGTGTGCGATGTCAATCCCTAAAGATTTGAAGAGTCTTGCAGTGATTTCTGATATATATATATATATATATATCATAAATCTAAAAGCTCACTTCAAATTGAGGTATGTCACCTAGAAGGGTGATGAAAGCTTCGCAAATTAACTATCCAGCTTAGAGAACACAACCACATCAAAATCGCCCACCTGAGCTACAAATCTTCTCCATCATATCTAATTCTTATTTTGTTCAAATGGTTCTTTGAACAATCTTATGAGAGAATTCTCAACTTATCACCAGGGTATTTGGATGAAACATTCATCGTTTCTGACAATCATTTCGACAGGAACGCGATAACATATTTCAGTTCAATAAGGAAGCACATTCAGCTTTCAAATTCACATGTGAAGAAGTGGAATTACCATGTAAAATTATCCTTTTAGACGTCCTGCTGACAAGAAAAATAGATGGTATTATGAAAAGGAATTCACATTAGGAAAGTTCTTGGATTGGTCAATATACACATTTTCCCACACCTTTGGTAAAGACCGTCAGCTATAGAGTCAGAGCTGTTTGTTCAGAAGATGAGATTAAAGATGAACTTACGTGTTGTACACAACACATTAATTGAAAAGACAGCTCCCCTGGAAATTCCATCATGAAACATGTGGAGAAGAGACTAGAAAAGAATCCTTCTCTATGTAATAAAAAGAAGCCTCTGTTAGATGGTTGGAGGCAATCGGCAGGAAACCCTACCTGACCTAGATTTCGTGCTAGTTGGCACTCGCCAGTCAGCAAGGTATATATCTGCAACGTTGAAGAAACTCATGTCCTTTCTGAGATTCTGACCCCCGTCTCCCAGTGCTGCCCTCAGTCAGAGATGTTAACACTAAGCTATTCGAACTCGCAATTGACCTCCTTCCTGTAGGACTATATTGGATATTTTTGATTGAACACTAGTCAGTACCCAGTGTAATGTGTGGATCTAGTCTTATCTTTGGTGCAGACTGAATTCTATCTGTCAGTGAAGTTTGTAATGTGGCCAGCATGCCACTAGGTGGCTGGCCATCGCGGTGCACTGTGAATTGTTGATGACTGCCAACTAGCACGAAACCTAGGTTAGGCAAGGCTTCCTGTGGCCGATTGCCTCCAACCATCTAATACCAACAATTCACAGTGAACTACGATGGTGAGCCACCTAGTGGCATGGTGGCCACATCACAGACTCATGTGAAATAATTCAGTCTGCACCAAAGACAGGACTAGACACGCAGACACATTAAACTAGTTACTGACTAGTGTCCAGTCAGAGAAGAAGCCTCTATATATACCAAGGTAAATCATTACCAACAAGTTGAGATAATCAACTCAAAGTATATTTAATGCTCAGTTAGCTGCACCCAATATTTACTACCCGACTGGTTGTAATCCCTCAACCGAAAGATGAGGTACCTAGACTAGACTAGCCACCTCTAATTGTATCTATCATAATTCATTTGCTCCTCTTGTGGAGCTAGTTATGTTGGCCGTTAACCTATAATCGGTCAACTCATCTAAACTGTTCACACAGCTAGTTAGAGTATTGAAGAGTCTTTCTCCATCATCTATTGGGTATCGAACAAAGTACCAGAAGGCCTGTAGATACTGAATACTAGAAACAACAGATAGGTGCAGCCACTATTGCTAATCTTCTGACCTGTTGTCGAAACTATAAATTCATTAATTCTGTGTTACTTCCCTTAATTTATCTGATTTATTCAATCTGTTCAGTGTTATGCATTAATGCTCATTAACTATTTCCGCGTTGAACATAGGACTTCAACAACACATCTCGACTTTCTTCTATTTTCTGCCATCCTCTTCAACCAGGTTCACGATTACCCAAACTCTCTCCCTTCTCTTCCTCACATGATCTCCTTCATGTAACCCTCGCACCAACAACCCACCTGACGCTTCTCATTTGGATCCCGCTCGAGCGATGGCCTGCATTGAGCGCAATGTCATTCGATGGTCTCGTCGATGTATGCACGATATACTTTCATTTTCTCCGACAACAAATATATTGAGTGATCGGCTCTTGGTTGGTTCTTCACCTCCCAGAGTTTCTTGTTATTATTTCTTTCTGGCCATTTGGTCTTCAGCATGCAGTCATCGAAGGTAGCTGTTGATGAAAGTCTACAACCTGTTGGAAATGCTTTCCGTGACATGCTGGCTATGTTTCTAACCCGTGTAGAAGAACTGACTGACTGACTTCACATTTGTGTTGAACAGAATCCAAATCATGTTGTTTATGCTAGCTGAGTGAGTGTGGCAGATTTTCAAACTGTCTTCAGGTCGATGAAGGTGTATCTTGCCTTTCCGATTCCGACTTTGACATCTTCATCCGCGCTGTCCTTCTGCCTGTAGCTGAAACGGTACTTCCAAGCCAGATAAGTGAAGGTGGTAACCTGTGCTACAAATCTCCCATTGATGGTGATTGGTGTTCGTAGCTGTTGTTGGGTGGTTATCTTCATCACCTCCGTCTTCTCTATGTTCACCTGGAATACTGTCTTCGCTTCCTGCCTCTTCGCTTGTAAGTCTTCGAGTTTAAGTGACAACTGACATATCATCTGTGAAATTCTGATCTTCTAGAGTCTTCTCATCAGTCGTCTAGCGTATTCCTGTCTTCTCGCTCATTGCCTGTACACAGTCTGACGCATAATCCAGTCCACTACAATTAAGAATATCATCGTGGGTGATAATAGGCAGTCAGCTTGTCTTACTCCTGTCTCCACTTTGAACGATTCACTGAGTTTTCCACTGTAGATCACCTGACATGTGATCGCATTGTCATACAGCCAGCTGTTGATTAACGGTTGATGAATATTTGGGCACTGCACGCTATAGTGTTGAAGCGGTTTCCAAATTACTTCTCGATCAAAGCTGCACATTTTCAGAAAATTCATACATTTATTCCCCTTAATGAATCTGAACAAAGCAAGAACTACAGTTCTGGCAGAATAAAATGGTACCATCTTTTATTTCGTTGCCTTCTCGTCAGCTGCTTACAGGCCGAAGACATTATTAAATGTATCTACAAAAACAATTTTAACATACTCGCACAGAGTTCATTTTAAACAAAAATCAACCCATCAATATACGGATACACTAATAATATAAACATATATATATGCAATATTAAACACTATTCCGAACAATAATAATCATATACGATGGAAACTTTTCAGCATCTCTCATTCGGATGAAAAATATTTAGTTACCAGGGCAAAGAAAGACTTATGACCGCTTCTTTCTGGACACATAAATCAGGTTTCAGGCGCTTGATGGAAATGGCTTCAGCAAACCTCAGGAGAATTGAGCTCTTTTGCCTATTGATAACTTTGAACGTCTTTTCGACATCCACCTCATGACCCGTGTTGAGGAGATGCCTGGCGATGATACTGTTTAAAGCATTTGTTCCCTTTAGACATAAGCTTTTTGGTACATGTTGAGAAAATCGTAGATATGCCCTTCTTTCTGTTCTTCCAATGTAACTGCTCCCGCAGATACATGTAAATTTGTATATACATTTAGAATTGTTAACATGAGAAGGATATCTATCGATTTTTGATTGCATCAAAGAGCAAGTTGTTCGAATGACGGGAACGAGATTAGCTGCAGGATAGGCTATGGCTAGTAATGTGCTCAGCCTTCTGTTGATCATCGCTGCAATGTTTTCACCTTTTTATAATTAAGTTGAATGTGGATGGGCATTTTTTCCACTGTGATTTGTTTGACATTTAAGACATCAGATCTTACATACTTGTTAATGAATCTTTGAGGGTAAGCATTGCTATTCAACATCTTTTCAAGAAACTCAAATTCTTCCTCTAATTTCTCTATAGAGCATATTCTTCTCGCTCTATTGTACAGAGTCTTGACTAAACCACGTATAAAGGTATTTGGACAAAAGCTATTAAAATGTAAGTTATCGAAAGAGGGATACTCTCTGTTCACTCATTACTCACTCTTTTATACTTTTTAATGGGGAACTTCAATGAATTTTCATGGTCATTAGGCAATGATAAGCTGTCCTAACTAAGAATAGTTTTTCTATATGTCAGTAATAATTATTGTTATTGTTATTACTACTATGCAAAATAGTAGAACTAATTTCAGAACAGAAAAAAATCAATAATTAGCTCAATTAATTCATCTAATAACATTTTATTTTCATTATGAATTAGTCAAGAAATTAGCGAATCAATCAGTTTTATGTTGATTTTTTCCCAATGGTCACCTTACTTATGTATACACAGATCTAACTAACTAGTGTTATATTCTGCTAAATGGCACTGCGATTTGTGATTAAGTTGTGTTCTCTCAGCTGGCTGGTTGTCCTTGTAAACAACATCATTTGAGCAGAAGCTTTAAAATGAAGTGAAAGTGTTTGAATTCTCCCTGCATGAACGATATAACTGTATCTCCTAACAACAATCATTGTCGTGATTTGTTGTTAATCTACGTTTCTATTGGTCATTTTTATTGACTTGGAATTTAAACTATTGTGTAATATGGTTTAATCTTTATTAGTTGGTCTTTTGATCACTGATTCATCCTATTACGAGGCTTATAGAAATTTTCTGGGCATTAAATTCTACATTCTAATAATCAAATTTGTGTCCATAACTATCTACATTTTTATTATTATTTTTGATTATAGCTTGATACCACACCGCAGTTTTTTGGTACAGGTATGAAATTTTCAGAATGTAATATTGGCAGCCTAAATTTTGCAGGCCGACCATATATATCAGGTGTGCGTCAGCAAGGGATCAAACCCCGGACTGTGTGCATGGTCGGTAAGAGTCCTAACCACTGTGCTACCAACGCACGTGCACTGGAATGAAAGAATACATATCGTGTCTTTTCATCACAGCCAATTTATATTCTTGAATTCTGAATCGAAGGGGATGGCCACTTTGATCAGTGTAATGTTTTTTCGCAGTTTAAGCAATCTAGTTTGCAAATGACATGCATCTTATCTTCTCCTTCTGTTGGATCCTTCGATCTGCCTCCTGTAGATTGAAGTGATTGTGTTGATTGAAATGTATGCTTTGTCTTTTTCAGATGGTCTTAATAATTGTTTATTTCAGACATATGGTTTTTGTATATCTGGTAGTATGAATTTTCTTGTGACCTTTGGGGATAGGTTGGATAAGCTGAAACATGCTAGTTACTGAATCAAATGAAACGCCTTTGATCATTACTATTTTGTCTTTGTGCCTCAAGTAGATTATAAGAACTCATTGGCACTTGGGTCTTGTATGCCTTTGTCTACTGTCAGTTTCAAGTAGCTGCGCGACTGCCTAGGCTTTTATTTCCTCCGTAGGCTAACTCCAACCCCACCCCACCCCAATGTAACCCTTAGACCTACGCCCAACTCGCCATTACTCATTTAAGTCTTATTCGGGTGTGTGTGTAACGTGTGGTACAATTTGAAGGTTTATTAGTATTGTTTTTCCCTGAAGGTTTCAAGCGGAACACAATAGGGGTTCTCTGCTGTATTCTTCAGCTTGCCACATGATTTTCTGTAATCTGTCGTCTTCTCCCATTCACGATCTCCTCCATGTCCCCCTCAGACCCACTCCCAGGTCAGCGGACGCCTCCTATTTGGTTTCAACACGAGTAGTGACCTGGGGTGTGATCTCCCTGGACGGTTTTCTCAGTGTATTTCCTATCTATTCAACTCTATTTTCTACAAATGTTTGTTGAGCAATATGTTCGCGGTTGGCTGGTTTCAGCAGTTTCTTGTCATTATTTCTTTCTGGCTTGCCATTTGATCTTCAGTGTGGAGCCACCTACTGAGGCAGCTGTTGATGAAAGTCTGCAGTAGCCTGTTGGAAATCCTTCTCGTGACGTGCAGTGCAAGTCTCTAACCCATATGGAAAAAGTGACAAGCTTGATATTGCTGTTGTATACCCTGATTTTGTTCTTCATGCTGAGTAGAGAAGACTTCCAGACCAGATTCAGAGCGATGAAGGTGAGATTTACCTTTCCGATTCAGGTTTCACCATCCTCATTGGTGTCGACTGTGAGTAGTTTAAACCGTTTCACCTAGATAAGAGTAGGAAGTGACCAATTTCAAATTTCTTCCGTTGATGATGATTAGTGCTAGTTGTTAGCTGATTATCTTCATCACCTCCGTCTTCTCTATTTTTCCTTGAATTCATGTATTTGATGCTTCTTTTTCCAACTTGTTGGATTTCATCTATAAGTCATCGAGTTTATCTGACATTAGATACAAATCACGCACGAAATCCAGAACTTCTAAAATCTTCCCGTCAATCCTCATGCACGATCTTGTTCATAATACAGTCCGCTACATTTAGGAATAACATCGTAGGTGACAGTGGGCAATATCCTTTTCTAACTTCGGTCTTCATTTCACTCACTTAGTTGAGTTTTCTGTTGTGCACCCCTCTCTAACTTAGAATACATGCAGATGACGTAGTCCCTCTAGGTGATGGAGACACTGACAAAATACAGCAGAGTCTTCTAAACACCTTGTGTTGCGAATGTTTGGCAGGCGATTTGCCCCCGCCAAATGTAAGATGATGCTACAGGATTAGAGCAAAGTGGTAGAGCGTGCTGACCATTTCATTTATTTGGGAAGTTGTACCAGCCAACGTCAATGGGTTGATCGCTGACGAAATCTCAGTTGAAATAGAGAAGTCTAGTTTCGAATATGCCAGTTTACGCCGTCTCTGGCCTAGTAGACGTGATTTGCGGCTGGCTGTCGATCAAAGGACGTCTGTACTGCTCAGCAGTCCGCTCCATCCTCCTTTATGGCTGACTGTGAGACTTGGTCACTGAGAGTGGAAGACATGAAAAGGTTAGCTGTCTTTGATCATAGGTGCCTGCACTTTATAATAAGGCGAGAAATATTGAGGTTAGATGATGAGTGCTAGGTAAGGAGGGGAAATCAATCAACGACGTTGTGAATCATGCCTAGCCATCGTCTTTCTCGACAACGGGCGATGTTAGCTGACATAGGATTGATCAGGTTGGAAACAACCTAGTAGTGGTCAAACCAAAACATGGTTCCATGAGTCAATGAAATCCACAAGAGTTATTTTAAACCACGTTGGGAGGCGTAGACGTCTGTCTGGTTGCAGTCCTCGGGACGGCAAACACCAATGAAGGTTGGAGACAATTGGTGATACGACTCAAAGTGATCGTTCTCAATGGCTAGCGCAGATGTATCCACTCCTTGTGACTTAAAATATCCAGTATCTCTTTTTACTTTCTTCTCTTGCTTTGTGTGCTAGCTAAGTGTGAAGTGTGACTACTCGAACTGCTGCCTCACATCGTTGAGAAGTTCCACGTTGAAACCAGTCAGTCAGTCCGTCAGTCAGTCAGTGACATGTGGCATAGCTATATTAGCTGTTCACTTATCTCATGCAGATATCTCTATCCATCTCCATTATGTAAATTCTAGTTCCATTTATATACCACTAGCTAGAGTGTGTCTTTATGTGTCATATGTCTTATCTAGAGAGCATGGCATGAAAATAAAGAAAGAGACAAAAAAAACCAAAACAAAAAACACGCGCGGAAGATATAAAAATAAAAGATGTATGATGGCATTTTGTGTGAATACTATACTACTATTTCCTCCAAAGACAACATACCCTCAGAAAAACTGAACAGTTGTTACTTTGTCGTCGTCGTTGTCGAACAAAACAAAAAATACATTTTGTACATGTATGTACGTACATTGAGGAAATGTATTTTTCTCGTCTATTCCCCGCCCCACCCTGCGTCCACCTTTTCTCTCTTTTCTTTTTTTGCCTTCCATTAAGATTTCCACATTGTGTCTTCTTTTCCCGTCTTCTTTTCCGTCTTCTTTAAACGAGAACATTAATTGTCAAACGATGTAATAGTTATCTGCTTATCGATTTTTTCAGTTGTGGAGGGGAAAAAAAAGGAACAAGAAAGCTGAACAACTGTTGTTCAGGGATGATACTGTTCTTCAAGTGAAATACTTAGTGAATTTCATTGTTTAATTGTTTAGTTATATATATACATAAATGACTGTCATGGTAATGATTGGTAATGACGATATTGCATATTTTGAAATTATTTATTGATCCGTCAATGAAGTTGTTAGTGACACAGTTAGGCCCTACCTAGGCCCTACGTAGGATTCTTAATATAGGCAGGAATTAGGCTGGTGGCAGCATTCAAACCTACAAACTCACTCAGATAGGACAAGCTCTGTGCGGTAAAAGACCCGGTGGACTTCCCAGTTAAACAAAATAATATTATTTACAAAATACATTGCAACGACTGTGAGTGAGGTCAGCTCTACATAGGTCAAACTAGTAGATCGGGTGCGGGTAATCACATTGTCGAAACGTAAGAATTTAGCTAAGGTAAGAATGGTTGACCCCGAGAAGATAAGTAATTTAGAAAAAGGCTCAGCGATTGCAATGCATGCATTAACACACAACCACACAATAGGGTGAGAGGCAGAGGGTTAAGATTCTAAGAAGTAATCTATGTAGGTCAAGAAAGAGATTGATTACTGAGTCCTGGTTCATTGAGCCTACACCCAACACAACATATGCAATAGGAGTGACTCAATGCAAATACCAGAGATATGAAAGATATTATTACCACCAGTCAGTCAAATCAGGGGAGGATAATAAGCAATTTTAAAATTCAATTTCAATTCAAGCACATAACAACATTCTAACAAGTTACTTATTTTGACCAAATAAAAACAGTCGTCTTATTTCCCATCTGATTGTACTTGGTTGATAACACTCATATTATTATTTCTGAATGTACATTATCCCATATTGATTTTATTCAAATGTCTAATCTTCAGTTCCACTCATGTATATAAATGAAGGAAAAGTTGCTTGAGTTACTTGATATGATTATGAGCTGCAGTAATAAATTGTGCTCGGAAGGTGGTCATCAGTTAATATTACTGTATAACACCACTGTGTGGGATTTATCAAAATAAAATCTTATCCATTATGGAGTTATACTCTGCCACCACAGTGCCCAAGTTTTATACTTATATCCCTTGGGTTCCAAGTAGAATAAAGGGTTTCATCAGCACATCTCTTTCTCGAATCCTGTTCTCTGAAGACGTCTTCATCTGGCTGCAGGCATCTATACTTCCATCTCCAATTTCTTCGGAATATTCCCCTTATTTCAGTAATAAGTTCTTGATTGATTCGTTGCCTCCCAGAGTTCCTTGCTTCTTATTCTTTCTGACCAGTTGGCCATCTAGTTTTCAGTAGGGAGTTGGGGAGGAAGGCATATGTTGATAATAGTTTGCAATGGTTTGTTAGAAATGATTCTCTTGATGAGTAGTGCAAGTTTCTCATGCATGCAGAAGGACTGAAAATTCAAATTTTGTTTTTTATATTGATTGATGAAGATTTTCAAACTTATTTCAGAGTGATGAATTTCGCTGCTGCCTTTCCGATTCTGGTTTAGACAGCTTCATCCATTTCAACTGCCTGTAGTTGGAACAACGGTGCCTAGATAAGTGAAAGAAATAACCTCCTACAAGTTTCACCCTTTGGTGGTGATTGGTTATCTTCACTACTTCTGCCTTTTCTATGTTCACTTGAATTCATTTATCTTCGGTGGCTGCTTCTTCTTCCGATTTGTTGGTTTCCCCTTGTAAGTCTTCGAATTTATGGGGCACTAGACAAAATCGGCCATGAAGTTCAGACCTTCAAGATTCTTCTCACTGATTGATTGTATTCCTGCCTTTTCGCTCCCCATAAGTGGTCTTCCCCATAATCCAGTCCATCACAGTTATGAATATCATCGTTGGTGGTAGTACGCGGCAGCAACATTTTCTTACTTATATCTTCACTCATTTCAAAAGCTTCCCTGAGCTTCCCGTTGTAGCCCACTTGACATGCAGTAGCTTCCTTTTACATTTGCTGAATGAGGTTTATAAAGGGATAGGGCGTTGCACTCCATAGTGTTGAAGTACTTTCCGAATTACTTCGCGGTCAACGCTGTCGAAGGCTTTTCTAAAGTAAGTAAACCTGAGGTAGACAGAGATGTGACTACCACTCTATACTCATTTTTCTTCAGATCTCACCTATGAAACTGAACAGAATTCAAACTAGGCGTCCTTTGTTTAATCCAATTCGGACTTCGCCGTTGATTGATTGGGCGGAAGTGCTCAGCGTCTGGTTTAAAATTCGGCTCTTTCTTATGCAGATGCTTGAACAATGTCTGATTATTTTTAATTTGAAGTGAATTGGTGGATTATGATTAGCAGTGGAATCCACCAGGATGTGCATTCCATCCTATCTGGAACTCGATGTCTAGACGTGCCTCGATTTCCCAGTGAATGATGATGTTCCCACTGGGGCTTGCTGCTCAAACTGTCTGGTGGACAATCTTTGGCATGTAAAATCTGTGGGTTCTTGATTCGTGCTTTTGTGGGAAAGAACGAAATCATTCACTGAGGAATGTAGGTACACACAGATGACGAGTCCCAAATAGGATGAAATGCGAATCCTGGTGGATTTCAAAGCAGTTAGTCATCTTTCACCAAATGAAAACGTCATTTCGTCACAAATCAACTAAGCTAACATCCATTCATTATTAGATTTGATACCGATAGCCTATGATTGCGAATTTCAACCAGTCTGACAATCTTCTGTCGTCAATCTTACTCTTGATGAAAGCTGTAGAACTAGAATGAGCTATCAAGTTTGAAATCAATTAACTTTTTTATTTTACAAATTCAGTAATTTAGTCTCTCGAGATTTTAGACAATTTCACGAACTAACAATCAAGAAACAAAAAAAATCAATCGATTGTATTCATGGAAAAACGATAGAAAAATTTTGAACAGAGAGAAAAAAACAAAATAGGACTGACTATGCTTTCTATAAGAGACAGGAAATGCAAAAAGTTTCTCCTCTTTTTTCTTCCAGTTCAGGCAGAATATTTATTCCATTTCATTTCTTGATAAATTTTATTTTAAATTGAGTAGTATAACTTCCTCCGTATTTCTGACTAGTGTAGTTTTTTTTAAAGTTTTTGAAACTGAGAGGAGAATGTAGTTTTATTTCAAAATATTAGTGAAAAGATTAGTTAGCTAGTGAGTGAGTGAGTAAGTAAGTAAGTTAGTTAGTTAGTTAATTATTAATAATATTGTTTCCTTTAATTCCTAGAGGAACATAGGGCTTCAGCCGTGCGTCTCCATTGCGTTAGGTTCTCTACTAGATAGAGTCTTCACCTGGCTCCAAGTCTTCCCACACGCTTTCATCTCCTCTTCACATGACCTCCTTCAAGTCATTTTTGGACGACCAACTCGCTGCTTCCCTTTCGGGCTCCACTCGAGGGCTTGTCCAGCGATGTCACTTGATGGTTTTTTCAGAGTATGGCTAATCCGTCTCCATTTCTTCCTGCTTATTTATTTCACAATCGGTTCCTGCTGGGTTGGTTCGTTCCCAAAGATCTCTTCTGCTGGTCTTTTCTGGCTGGCCATCTGATCTTGAGTAGTATTGAGCGGAGACAATTGTTAATGAAGGTCTGTAGTTTGTTTGAGATGTTCTTTATCACGCGCCAATACTCTGATCCGTATAATGGCACTGACTTCACATTGAAGCTGAAAATCCGGGTCTTATTTTTGATGCTGAGTGTTGTTGACCTCCACACAGACTTGAGAGTAGTGAAAGCTTGTCTTGCTTTCCTGATCCTCGCTGCTTTGATATCCTCGTCAGTTCCGCCTGTAGTTGAAACGATGCTTCCCAGGTAGGTAAAAGAGTTAGTTAATTAGTTAGTTAGTTACATTCGATGTTTTCTAAAATCTGATTCAGAAAACATTTATTCGGTTACAAGATTTCATCGTGAACTGATTTCGACAAGATAACAATTCATCCCAGTCTCTTGGATCCCTTCATCAATACACACCCTGTACAAAGGTTTGAAACCAGGACCTTTTAATTACAAGGCAAGCTCGTAGACCAATTAAGTTACTGGGACTAGCTAGACTCAATAGCCAACCCGTGAATTCCAACTTCTCCTAGTTGACGATATAGCGCTACTGGCACTAACCACTATCATTGGTGGTGAGCCTTTGTCCTCACACCCAACTTGCTGTAACCCCGTGGTCATGATTACCCACTAGAACCCAGGTAACTGCCTACCTGAATAGAGCGGCTATTCGCTAGTGAGCATCACATTGATATTCAAGTGTTGGTTTGCAGTGATTTGATATCATCATGAGCTGACATCAGTTAGAGAACCATCGGGAAAACCAACACTTATTTGACTTTCGAGTACAACGTAGGACTTCAATAGCACATATCGATTTCCTCCTTTTCTATGCAGTAGTCTCCATCTGGCTGCGTGGTTGCCCATTAGTTTTTATCTTTTCCTTGTCATGCGATCTCCTATATGTCACTTTAGGACCGATGCCTAGCATATTGTTTCCCCCTTGTGTTCCACTCAAGCGATGGCTTAGGGTTAGATTTCGCCCAATGGTCCCTCAGTGTTTATGTCCAATCCATCTCCATTTTTTCCTAAATGTTTTTATTAGTTCTTTCTGGCTGGACATCTGACGTTCCGTGTTGAGCTGAGGAGGCAGCTGCTGATGATGGGCTAATGCAATGGACTGTTTATGGTATTTCTGATTGCATAACAAGTCGCTGAACCACATAGAAGTACTGATTTAACGTTAATGTTAACATTCTGAACCTTGTTTCTTACGGTGAATAGGTGCAGTCGATTTTCACTCTGGTTTCAGATTGAAAAGGGTTTGGTTTGCTTTCATTTTTCTGGTTTTGACATGGTCATCTGTGCCTCCTGCTGCCTAGATAAGTGAACAATGTGACTTCCCTAAGATTTCTATCTATGATGGTCACTACTTTACTGCATTTATCACCACGGGTAATTCTCAGGTGTCATATAAATGAATGAACTTCTGTTAAATTAAATTATTTAACCTTTAAATTAGTTATGTTGTTGATTTTACACCTCTATTCAATTTGCAACAGTCATTCAAAATAATGTAATATTAATTCCTGATCAAATTTCAACTCTAAGCACAATCATCGAACAAAGCATAGAATGACAATCAAATCTCTACCATATCGACTTCATCGACTTCGAAAATTCCTTCGATAGATAGCGCTGACCGAGAAGTGATTCCAGAACTAACTTAACACTACGTTGTGCAGTGTCCAAATATTCATCAACCTCAATCAACAGCTGGCTGTATGACAGTGCCACCACGTGTCACATGATCCACAATGGAAAACTGAGTGATACGTTCGAAGTGAATACAATAGTCACTCAAGGCTGGTTGCCTATTATCGCCGATGATATTCTTAATTGTAGTGGACGGGATTATAAATCAGACTGTGGGGAGCGTAGAGTCAGGAATACGCTGGATCACCGATAACAAGACTCTAGAAGATCTGGATTTCGTGTGTGGATTATTTATGTCTAATGTCACAATTCTTTGTAGACTTACTCACAGGCGGAAAACAAAAAATTGGCTAAAGAGGCAGGGAGTGAAGACAAGACTCCAAGTAAACATAGAGAAGATGGTGGTGATGAAGATAACCAACCAGCAGCAATGAACAGCAAAAACAACAACAGCGACCACCACCAATCACCGTAGACGGGAGAGACGTAACAGAGGTTACTTCCTTCACTTATCACACCGGGTAGCATGGTTTAAACCACAAGCAAACAGAACAGATGAAGATGTCAGAGTCAGAATCGGAAAGGAAAGCTACGCATAAACCGACTTGAAACCAGTTTGAAAATCTTCTGCGTTCCGCCTCAACATGAGGAACAAGATTCGAATGGCTCAACACAAGTGTGAAATCAGTCAGTTAGTGCATCTATATGCGTCAGAGACTTAGCCTGAGAGTCACTTAAAGGCTTTCCAGTAAGTTACAGACGTTTATCAACATTTGCCATCTTCGCTGGCTTCATACTGAAGATCAAATGGCTATCCACAGAGAAAAAAATTAATAAAAAGAAGCTCTGGGAGGTAATGAACCAACCCAGAGCCGACTGCTCAACAAATATGTTGTGGGAGAAAATGGAGATGGACCTGGCATGTGTTGAGGAGGCCGTCGTACGACATCACGCACCAGCCCGTCGGGTGGAATCACAGTAGGAAGTGATGAGTGGGTTTTCAGTGCCAGGGTGACAAGGAGGAGATCGTGAGAGGTTGAGATGACAGATTATGAACAACCGTGGAGCTAGCCAGCTAAAGAAGGCAGCAGAAGATACAGGAAAGTGGAGGTATATTGTTGAAGCCGTATGTTACACTTGGAGCCCAAGAGAATAATAATAATACACACCCTTTCCACGAATCATCAACGAAGTGAACCTACATGAACGTTTGTTCTCCACCCATTATTTTATCTAATCACGTGATGTTATTGCCTGTTACCTTTATAATTGGCATTTTATGCGCTTTGATCTTAAATTTATTCATGTGTGGATAAAGAAGTTGAAAAGAACCATAATGACGTCTTATTTTTTCCTGGTTAATTAATCTTCTTACTTTTTTCAGAATGATACATTATTGTTCATACGTCATCACATTATTTTGTTTATATAAACGTTTACATAATGTATATATACATATATTATTACTCTTTTGAGTTTCTGTTGGAACAAAGGGCTTCAGTTTCACATCCGTATTTTCTGCCGTTGTCAGTAGTCCTCTTTAGCTAGCCCTACGTTTCTTCATAAGCTTTCATCTCCTCCCCATCCTCCACACGATCTCCTCTATGTCACTCTTAGACCAATGTCCAGCGCGTCGCTTCCCAGTCGGGTTCCACTCTAAAGATAACCTAGTGCGTGACGCCACTCAGTGGTCTCATCAGCGAGTATGTTCTGTCTAACTTCATTTTCCTCGGAATATTCTCTTGTTCAGCAATACGCTCTTAATTGGTTCGTTCCCAGAGTTCCTTGTTGCTAATTCTTTCTGACCGGTAGGCCATTTGATCTTCAAGTCTTCAGTAGCCTGTTAGAAATGCTATTTATGTGACACACTCACCAAATTTCTAATCGATATTGCAGAACTCAGTGACTAAGCATTAGTGTTGTAAACTCCGAATTTCGTTTCTTCTTTAATACTAAGTAAGTACAACATATTTCCAAACTAAATACAGAGTGATGAAGCTGTGCCTTGCCTTGCCTTCCTGATTCTGATTTTGATATTCTGTGGTTGAAACGATGGTGCCTAGAGCATCAGAGAGAGAGAAATAAGATTTCACTGAATCCCAGGCACACTATTTCCTTATCAAAATGTTCCATTCGACTGTGAATTCAAAAGAAAAAACGGCAAGAGGAAAGGGAAATTACACTGAAATTCACACTGAATGACGCCTAAAGATCAGGTGATGAAAGTGTTGGTGGTACAGGCGTGCGGGTGTATGTGTGTTAACAAAATTCAGACTGGGAAAGAAAAATAATCCCCATTTTACATAATTACCTCTTTTGCAATTTATTTAATCTTGTCTTCTAAACAGAATTCAGTAGACATACACCTGTATGGATAACTTTTTTTTACTGTAGACTTAATTCGCATCTGTTTTAGAAGAAAGAAAAAAGCAACAACATAAATTCGACTGAATCTCTGGAATAATTTAAGATTTATTGTTGTGATGGATTATTGATCAAAACTCTCAGATTTAACCAATGGGATAATAGGAGTTTGAGTTGAATATTGTATGTTGACATGGTGATGGATGTTCTAGTCTGAAAATAAACCAATAAGAAGTGGCCAACGTAAGTGATCGATGTCCAACCTGAAAATAACCAATCAGAATTCAGCCCATCTAAAAACAACGACCAATATTTTATTGGTTGTGGTTATGGACTAATTAACGTATCCTTGGTGATATTTTGAATCATACCTTGTTGAGAGCGCAATAAAATTTGCGGCTCACATTGTTGAATGTTCTTGTTTAAGTAGTGTGGGCTGGGGAAACAGGTAACCATCGTATAATATTGTTGTGATCACTGCATCTGTGTCCAATTCTACGTTCCAATTTCAGTCTCAACGAATCGCGAAACATAACACATGTGTTACTAGCGTTCACGTTATAGGAGCAACTCATTGCAGAATATGCTGTCATATAAAAGCCGTTTGTGAGTTAATATGTTGGTTTAAGCCAAGTAGGAAGGTGTAGACTGCTTGACTAGGTTCCCTGAGATACTATGAATCAACAGCCATGGATCGTTCTCAGGAGGGCAGATGTATTCATTCTTTGGAATTTCTCATGTGCATAAACCCCAGTGTTTTATCATGTTACTATTCTTTCTGCAGTACATTTCTGCTCACTTAAGCTCTGTTGAATTTCTCTATCTATTTTCTACACCTCTGTGAGATACACGGAGTGTGGTGACTTGCACTGGCACACTTCCGTGTAAAGTTCTATGTTTAAGCTTGACTTGATGAACCCTCACTGACAACGAGTTCTCACCAGAACTCCAGTCAACTTCGTCCTGAAACCAGTCACGAACAAGTATTAGATCAGTTTTCAAGATATAATTTGTAGGGATTTAATTAGTTTCAAGTTTTTATTGTCCGCTGACATCTGGTCGCATTAGCCGTTCGGTGCACCGGCTTGCCTTGGAACTGGAAGGTAACACCTACCACTACACTATATATCTAGGTATACTTTGATTTGACATTAAGTTGTGGAGAGCATCGTGCGTCTAATCATTTGTTTGATGCAATGTGGCCACCAACAATCTAGGTAGCTCACCATCATGGTGCACTTTTAATTTTTGATATTAGATGGTCTGAGGCAGTAGGAAGGAAGTCTCGGAGCTAGGTGTCAAGCTTAGTGCCACTCAGCAGTCAACAGGATGTATCTACACTCTTGAAGGAACTCAATCCTATGGGAGCTCAGTGATAACGTCTCTGACTTCAGAAAGCACTAGGTGACACGAATTCAAATCTCAGTAGGGAAACGAGTTCTTTTAAGATTAGAGATACGCCATGATGACTTGTGTGCGTGTGTGTGTAGCGACAAGCATGCCAATTATGGCATCATGAGGATTTGACTCCAATCACCCATTTGCGTTAGGAATAGAACACAACGTTTCAAGCTGTTCTGTGCGTCAGACTGTACTTGGGAGTGAAAAGACAGGAACATATTGGACCGGTATAAAGAATCAAGAAGATCTAGAATTCGTGGATGATCTGTGTCTAATATTACATAAACTTGAGAACTTAGGGGTGAAAGCCAAAATGTTGGCCGAAGACACAGGCAGCGAAGACACAACATCAAGTGAACATACAGAGGGCGTAGGTGGTGAAGGCAACCAGCCAACCAACAACCACAACAAGCCGCAATCACTATCAGCGGGAGAAATTTGACAGAGGTTACTTCCTCCACTTATCTAGGCAGTATCTTGTCAACTACAGACAGGTGAAGCGGATGAGGATAACAGAAGCGAATTCGTAAAGGCAAGACAGAAATGTTCCACTCTGAAATCAATCAGGATTTTCAACATCAATGTTAAGTCAGTCAGTTCAGAAACTTGGCAAGCCAGTCACAAAAAAGATTTTCACTAGGCAACTTCAGGCTTTTATCAACAGTTACCTCTCTCGTTAGCCTCCTTCTGAAGATCAGACTGCTGGTAAGGAAAAAATTAGCAGAAAGAAACTTTGAGAACGAAACTATCAAGGATCTATTGTTGAACAAGCGAATATTCCTAAAGAAAATGGAGATCGATTGGATGCAGGCTGGTGCGACAGACCATCGCTTGGATGGAATCCTAATAGAAAGCAAACAACGAGTCGGCCATGAGTCCAGGCGTAATTTTGGTGAGAGATAGTGTGTAGAGGAAGCCACGAAAGCTGATGAGCGACCACTGAGCAAGCTAAAGAGGTCTGCAGAGAAAAGGGGGGAGTATAGATGTACTGCAGAAGCTCTATATCTCACAGCCATAATAAATCGTCAGTTAAGCAGTCGGTCATAGAATAATAGGCATCCAATGAATTCAAATGAACTGTCGTCAAGATTTGACAGAATAGTTCTAAAATATTTGGGCGCCAAGTGAGAAGTAGACATTTGTCAAATCTTGACGACAGTTCATTTGAATTATTTTGCAATCAAATTAAATTAACAAAGAAACTGTGTAATTGGCACAGTCATCGTGTTTTCAGTCTCCGTTGTCTGGAACAAAATGCACATCCTAAATCCGTAGCTGTCGAGTCACCTGACAATTCCAGTAGGTCCAATAAAGCAGCTCAATATTCAGAAAGAAGACAATGCAATAAGTTCGACAGGGTGCTTCTACTAAACGCTAATCCTAAACACCATAGTTTTGAAAATACGTCTAACCATAAAATTCTAGATGCTAACAGTTTGAACAGACATGAAGGCGTGATGTTAGCTGATGCATAGGAAATCCTTATTCATAAACAAAAAATGGATATGTATCACTAATGATTAATACTTGGTCAAAATTCTCGACTGTCCATATCTTCTCATGGAGACGTTAAGAAATGTTTTACAACTGTTTACCCACACACACATACACACTCTGTTTAAAGTGTTTAACAAAGGTAGACCAATATGTTTAAGTCCGAGGTCAAATTTTGATCACAGCTCATAAAATTTTGTTTATTATACTTGTTGAATGACTCATGATTGGACAAAGTTTCTAAAAACAAGTGATGTTCCTTTTTATATATAAACCTCTGTTATGTTAATTTCGATTAATTCCCCTGAAGAAGTTCGGACCAGATTGCCGAACGAAACGTTGGAATTACTCATTTCAATCTCGCTGAGACTTTACAAATATAATTTTTTACAAATATCCAGTGAATTGTTGCCTTCCAGCCTGAGGTTATATCACTCTACCACAACTCTATAACACATAGTTTAAAAACAAAAATAACAAAAAATAACTGTTTTACTGCCCTAGAAACATATTCGTGTTATTTAACTTTCATAAAATTACTATTTATGACTACTGTTCACAACTGATTAGAAGAAGAATGAAAAAAATAAAAGAAATAAAATTTAATTATATCAATATCGTATAAATAAAACTTTTTTACATTTTATGGTTATAAGCATTTAGCACGAAAGTTGTCTATGTTGTGTTTTGTTTTAAGTCCAACGCCCCACTCCCCCCTCCCATTACCCACTCATTGCTTACTGCCTCACTCCTTTTTCTTACTCAATTCTGAAAACTTCAAGAAAATACGAAAATAATTCAATAAATTCACATTAAGATAATTTTAGAACACGATTTAAGCTTGCTGAAGCTCAGAATGAGTATTGATTTGTCAACTGGCTGCATTCTTATTTCTCAGGAATAAAGTAGTACAGCGTATGTCAGGGGAAGTTGTCCAATTTACTGCTGACTGAGGCTGGCATCCCTTAAGGGGCTGTCCTTTCTCCTTTTTTGTTTTCTTTTTTCTTGCATGACTTACCTCATTCTGATAATGAAATGAACTTTGTTAAGTATGCAGACGATCTAACTGTTTCAATGTCTGTTAACTCCCAGCTAGACTGTAATAAGATGAACAACTTTTTATCAGAAGTCAGCGAATATTCTTAAACTAAATCCTTCCAAAGGTCAGACTGTTAATTTCAGTTTCCGATGTAAAAGAAAGTTAAATGAAGCTGTTAATACTTATGACCGTTGTAGAATTGATGATGGAGATATAGAAATCAAGTCTGACGTTAAATAACTTGGACTAATTCTTTCTTCTGATCTATCCTGGTCTAATCTCATGTCTTAGCGATTTCTAAAAGAATATTTCGTCTGACTTTTTACATTAAGAAGTTAAGGCACTCATGCAAACTCAGCTCCTCCTCCCTCTCTCACAGTTTGTCAACTCGTGCATCTTACCTATTCTTCTTTACTGTCACACCCTTATTCTTTCCTGGATTGCTTAAAAAAGACTATGTCATACTTCGTAGGACTCTGAAGACTGTCAGTAAATAGGCCGAGTGGTGATATCCATTTGGGCCATATCGTTGACATCGTCATTGATGATGGGCACTTGATTTCATGCAACAAATTTGCTAAAGGAATTTTGTCAGACTGTAAGCGTCCACCGCAGCACCTGTAGCTTTCACCTTGTCTCCTCAAGGAAAACAAGAAGTCATTTCAAAAGACTTTACGCACGCACATCCAAGCATAAAATTTCACGATACCATATTTGGCGGCAAATATTTTATGTCATGAAAATAGTGTCAGGCACGAACTAACTAAATAACCAACCTTCTTTGCACTAGTAAATAAACCATTTTCTACATCCTTATTCCACCAAGCTTCAATGTTATTATTCTTCTTATATTTACAATCCTCTCATGTTTTATGTGTGTTTATTTTCTCAAAAGTGTAAACATCATTTAAGCTCTCCGTAATAATTGTTGTTTTTTGTTTTTCCCCTTACCATGCTATGTCAAGAGAACATTAGATTCAATAATCTATAACATGCTAAAATTTCCACACTGTATCGACAATACTATTTGAAACAAACCCACTGTTATTATTACCACTATTGATATATTTATTATTCTCATTTTATACTTTGCACATTTTTAACTTTATTCCTACTGTAAAGGTGAACACATTCCTTTGGTTAATTTCATTTATACTGAGTAAATTAGATTGTGACGAATGGTGAGAATTCCATTCTGTATTATAAGCACTGTTTTTGGAATAAAGCCGACTATTATTGTTACTGTTACCTTGAGTTCCATGTGGAACATGGGGCTTCAACAACACATCTCCACTTTCTTCTATTTTCTGCCATCCTCTTCAACCGGGTCAATGACTGCCCAAACTCCCTCATCTCTTCCTCTCACGATCGCCTCCATGTCATCCTTGCATCCCATTCGGATTCCACTCAAGCGATGGCCTGCATTGAGCGCTATGTCAGACGACTGACGGCTTCCTCAACACATGCCCGATCCACCTCCATTTTCTCCTACATATTCGTTGAGCAATAGGCTCTTGATTAGTTTTTTCCCAGAGTTTTTTACTAATTATTTTTGGTCCGCGAAGGAAGCTGTTGATAGAGGTCTGCAGTGACCTGGTGGAAATCCTTTCCGTTACATGCTGGTCAAGTTTCTGACCCGTATAAAAGGACAGTCTTGACATTGGTGTTGAAAATGCTAATCTTGTTCCTTATGCTGAGTGCGGAAGATTCCCAAACTGGTTTTAGGTTGGTGAAGGCGAATCTTGTATTTCCGATCGTCTCTGGCTCGCCTTGACATCTTCATTCGTTCCGTCTGCCTGTGGCTGAAACTTTTCTTCCTGGTGAGATAAGCGAACGCTGGAAGTGACCTCTATTAAATCTCTCCCGTTGATGGTGATTGGTGCCGGTGGTTGTTGATGTTGGTTGGTTATCTTCATCACCTCCGTCTTCTCTATGTTCACCTGAGGTCCTGCTTTTGCTGGCTGCCTCGCCTCTTCAGCCAGTTTGTTGATTTTCACCTGTAAGTAAAATCTTCAATTTTGTGGGACATAATACATAAATCTAGATCTTCTAGAGTCTTCTTATCGGTCGTCCAGCGTATTCTTTACTCTTCGCTCCCCACAGTTGATCATAATTTTATTATTTAAATATGCATTTTTGGTAAATTGTCACCAGGCTTTACACAGTTACATAATAAGATATCAGTTATAAGTATTTGAAAAACAATGTGCACCAATCAATTATAATCAAACATAATCAGGGAGAAATTAAGTAGAATAATAATAATAGTGGTAGTAGTAACTGGGATAACTACTCTTGGCCGACGTTGAAGGCTATAGGTAGGAGACAGACTGAACAAATGTTTTCTTAAGACAAAAGATTGGGTTGAAAATTTTCTGTGGTAACTGCCTCAGCTATGCTTAGCAATTGAAGGCCTATAAACTTTTGGAATTGAAATGGCAACTTCTATAAAATTCTAAAGGCTGAATTTTTATCACTCTTGAGCTCCATATCCACAAGGTTTGACTTTAAGACTCAATTACCTTTCTAACCATATCGGACAATGATCAAGAATGCCACGACGGTGAGCTTTCTGAAATACGAAAAGACATTCCAAGATTCTAGTGAAATAACAGGGATTTAGGTATTTACAAACATGAAGAATACTTCTGTAAACTAATGAGTAGTTTGCGAATAGGTTATATGTTTTTGTCACTTTCTCTTTTTCTTTTCATCTTCCACTTTCGTCGACTTTTTAAGCGGAATACAGAAAATTCTGTTACGTCTTAGTAAAGAAAGGAAAACGGTAGAGTGACACTGTGGGTTTCGAACTTAAGGCATTAGGATTACAATTCGCTCTTTAATAGATACGTTTTCATTTTAAATTTAACCATGGACTGATATTACTTAGGGAACCATTCAAAAACAAATTGAAGAGTACTGGACAGCTGTTTCATCCTACTTCGAAACTCATCAACATCACTCTTCCATCAGGGTTTGAACCAATCACTTTCCAGTTATCAGGAAAACTCATAGAACCTTCAGCCACTGGGACCCAATTCAATGATCAACGCATGAATTCTACCTTCTACCAATTCATGTTCTTAGCGGGACTACCACCGCTCAGTGTTATCGGTGAGTATTTCCCTCACTTCTTACCGGTTGGATTTCACTAGTCATGAATTCTCGATAGAATTCCAGACACCCTCGTCTTCTGTGGTCAGTCACTAGCGAGTATCAAACTGATTTTCTCAAGTTAACTTGAAGTTAAAGTTCATGAGCCTTTGGCTCGGGCCCCAGAGGCTGAATGGTCTATGAGCTTGACTTGTAACTGGAAGGTCCTGGGTTTGAACCTCTGTGGTAGGTGCGTACTACCTATAAAACAGCTGTCCAGTTCTCCCTGATTTTCAATGGTTCCCTAAATGATGCCAATCCGTGGTCAAATTTTAAACAAATTATATCCCAACAAACTAACTCTTAAGAATCTATTTTGGTTGTATTACGAAATTTCTGTCCAACTGTTGTGTAGATAAATGAGACTAAAGTGTTTTTCTACCTCTGAAGGTTAAAACCTGTCGGCACATGAGTATATCGGTCTATTTGGTTGGGGGCATCAAAGCAGTGGTCTACAGTCTACTGGTTAATATCTTGCCCTAAAATAAATTTTCTTTTAGGCGCTCTAGTGTCATCTATACCAAACTGTTTGTTGAAGGACTCTGTTTACAGTGTAGTGACCACTGACGGGTAACTGAGTGATTACAACAAACTCACGATTGTTTCTAAGCTAAACACTTTATCGGTTGTTGTATGAAACATGATGGAATTTAGCAGCTGATCAACTGACTAACTGATTGACTGATTTCAACACAGAAGTCGGGCATTTTGAGATGCCACACTCCATTGAAAGAACGATATATTAAGCAGAAATCTGAGGGGAAAAGAATAGCAACAGGGTCTAGTGGATATGGGTAATCACAAAGCGTGAATGAAGCTCAGGTGCCATTTAGTGTGATTTTCAGCTATATCAGCAATTATCTTCAGTCGTGGGTTCTTGGGATCCGGAAATATTCAACCAGGAAGTCTACAGTTTCCAACATGGCTGTTTCAGACTAACTGTTGACGGTTTCATAGAATGGTTCCAAGTTTTGGTTTGACGACCACTAGCTCTTTTCAAACCTAATCCTACTTTAGCTAACATTGTCTGTTTTCGAGGATGGCGATCAATGGCTAGACATACGCAACACAAGTCCAAGTGATCTCAATCCATGTAGCTTTAAGACCCCGCCGATTAGCTTTCCCTATTCACATAACACTTTGTCTAACTTCAATATTACTCAATCTATTATACTACCTAATATCAGAGATAGAATGCAGACACCTGTACTCATAGGTGAACATTCTTTCCGTGTCTTCTACTTTCAACGGTTATCTCTCACAGCCATAATGGAAGGCAGATAAGACTGGTGTGCACTACACATGTCCTTTGATCGATAGCCAGTTGGATATCATGACTTTTCCAGATATGGTGCAACTTGGCAAATGGTATACAAGCTTTTTGTATCCTTGTTGAGATCTCTTCATTAATCAGCCAGTTGGAGCTGATGCAAATTCTCAAATAAATGAAGCGGTCAACACGCTCTACCAATTCATCACTTATCTTCAAGCGAGGAATCGATTATGACAGGAGCTAATCTCACGCCAAACATTCGAAGATTACTACTCAAGTTGTTCACAGTCTATTCATAGTTTAAACAAGCATAATGACTATACCGAAATTTCTTTTGATTGATTTGCATCTTGGGTTTACTTCGACGAAGTGGACAACCGAATTAAAACAAACAGGTTACTTCTCCTTGTCAGCCTCATAATCATGCTCAGCTCGTTGACTCCCATTCGGGTTCCACTCGAGCGATGTCCTGGAGTGTGATATCACACGATGGTCACCTCAGCAAGTATGTTCAATCCATCTCCACTTTCTTCACCACATTTGCTGAACAATAGGTTCCTAATTCGTTCACTGACTCCTAGAGTTTCTTGTAGCCTAATCTTTCTGACCAGCCATCTTTTCTTCAGTATGGAGCCAGGTTAGGGAGGAAACTGTTGATGAAAGTCTCCAGTAGCCTGTTGGAAACGCTTTTGATGACCTATAAAAAAGAAGTAACTTATTATAGAACGATGTTGCCAGCAGTTCTAGTGAGAAGTCATAACCTTCGGCGGGGGGTTGGGGAGCCATCGAGTCGGCTTTGGGCCACTGACTGTTAGGCATGTTATATAATGTATTTCTTGAGTTGGCAGAAGTAAGAATTTTATCTCAGCAGCCGGGCTCTCCTTGCAAAGTGCAGCTCCTGCATTCAATCCCTTGAGGAATCATTGGTATATACTTCTGAAGAGTCCTAGACAGGGACGAAATAAATATCGAGTACTCACTGACTAGTCTAGAATAATCACCATTTTTATCATAACATCACAAAAACCTATAACATAGTCTATAATATTGCAAAAATAGAGAAATGATGTTAACAACATAAGACATTGTCAGATCAGAGGTAGGCAGGCATGTCTTTGACACTTTCTACATCGTTAAATCAACATTTCACTCGTTCATTCATTCATTCATTCAGAGAAGAATGGTATTAAAAAGCACACAGAGGGTTTAGTTATTGTCTTCAGCATGCAATATAGGTTCAAATTTCAGAGGGGGTAACACAAATTTGCTAAAATTACTATTGACAGAAACTCAAAAACAGTGATTCCTGTCATTTGTCTCACTAACATATATATATATATATATATGTTCAAAAAGATTGTGTAAATATTAGGACAGACCTGAAACTGACAACTTTAACAATGTCCATCATCTGTGAATATACTTGGGAAATCTTGTTCTGAACAGAATGTTTGGACAAGAATTCTAATTAGTGTTCGGTTGTTTGCTCTTGAATGAGGCTTAAAATTCAAATTTCACAATTTCGTGATCACTCTATCTAACTTATTATTATTAATATTATTTCCTTTAATTCCTAGAGGAACATAGGGCTTCAGCCGTGCGTCCCCATTGCGTTCGGTTCTCTGCGAGAGTCTTCACCTGGCTCCAAGTCTGCCCACACGCTTTCATCTCCCCTCTTCACATGACCTCCTCCAAGTCACCCTTGCACTGACGACCAACTCGCCGCTTCCCTTTCGGCCAGGTTCCACTCGAGCGATGGCTTGTCTAGTGATGTCACTCACTTGATGGTTTCCTCAGAGTATGGTCAATCCATCTCCATTTCTTCCTGCCTATTTGTTTCACAATCGGTTCCTAATGGGTTGGTTCGCTCATTACCAGAGATCCCTGTTGCTGATCTTTTCTGGCCGGCCATCTGATCTTGAGTACTGAGCGAAGGTAACTGTAAATGAAGGTCTGTAGTTTGTTTGAGATGCTCTTTATGACGCGCAGCGCAAGTCTCTGATCCGTACAGCAAGTAGTGCTGACTTCACATTGGAGTTGAAAATCCGGATCTTATTTTTGATGCTGAGTGCTGGGTGTTGACCTCCACACAGACTTGAGAGTAATGCAAGCTTGCCTAGCTTTCCTGATCCTTGCTTTGATATCCTCGTCAGTTCGGTCCGGCTGTAGTTGAAACGATGCTTCCCAGGTAGGTAGGTAGGTAAAGGAGGTTGTTCGCTTCAGTTTCCTTGCATTTATGCTGATTGTTCCATCTAACTAGTCGTCCAGAACTACTCATCTCGTTCATTCAGTAGTATGCTGGTCTATGATAAGCATATTAATTAAAAAAGAAGACTTTATCAATATGCGGTCAGTTGAAATAATTTATCAGGTACCACGTTATGGGACACTCTTGTTATATGAGGGGAGCTGATGCCAACCAACCTCGCCTAGTTGATTAACCTATCCACAACCTCAGAGAAACTCAGGTCCCTTCTGAGATTCGAATCCGTGTTGCTAAATGTTGCTTGGAGTCCAAGACGTTACTACTGGGCTATTCAGGCCCCTGATTGACCTCCTGTAGGACTGTATTGGATACTTTGATTGGACAGTGTTTAGTAAGTAACGTAATGTGTCTAATCCTTTGTTCTGCAGAAGACTGAATTTTATCAGTTAAGTTTGCTTGTCTTAGGCCCCACAGTGTAGGAAGAAGGTTTGGCTCAGTATTAATGGTCCCGCCCTATCAGAAGCAGGACGATCGCAAGGACAACTGGAATCTCTGCATCACGTTTGAGACTAGTACGGCTCTAAAAGTGTTGCGACAGAAACAAGAGGACGTTCTACTTAGTTGTTTAACCTGAACTAGGTAGGGTGACATTCGGACCTAGGACCTATTAGCTTGAAGCTGGGTGCTTAAATATAAGGGCTACATCGCTAGATGTACCTTCATTCTCTAAAATACAAGTATGTAGCAATTAGTGATTCAAACTGGAATTACAGAGTTCTATATTAATGTCTATTCAAGTTATATGTTCAGGTGAAAACAATCGCCTTTCAATATAACAGGAACCATATGATCGTTTCATTAATGAGGCTAAGCTCTTTAACTGTTCAGCCACTTGGGTGGAAATCCATTAACCTTTGAATTATGGTTGTGTCTTATTTTTTCCTCGGGTTTAGATTGGAACATAGGGCGTTAACAGCACGCCTCTTCTTTGCCCTATTTTCCGTGGTCCTCTTTAGTTGGCCTCATGATTAGCCATAGACTCTTATCTCCTCTCAATCACACGATCTCTTCCATGTCACCCTCAGATGCCCAACTAGTCATTCGCTTCCTATTCGGGTTCAACTAGATGGATGGTTTGACATGTGATGTCACACAACGGTCTCTTCAGCGTGTCCCCGATTCATCTCCAATTACTTCGTCATTCTTGTTGACTGGCAATACATCCTTTATAAGTTCCTCCTCAGAATTCCTTGTTGTTTAGTCTTTCTGGCCGCCCGGCCATCTGATTTTCAATATGCAACGAGCAAGGGAGGCATCTGTTGATGGGTGTCCGCCTTCATCATCATCAGTCCCTTGACTTTCGTCGTGGGGGTGCTATGACAGTTCGTGCTATCAGTCTTCGCCATTCTTCTCGGTTTAATGCTATTTTCTGTAGCGTATCCAAGGGCATTTCAGTCCACTCTTTTATGTTGTCAAGCCAGCTCTTATTCGGTCGACCTCTCTTTCGTGCTCCTCCTACTGTGCCTTGTAGAATCGTTTTGGACAATGTGTCATGTCTTACCGTGTGGCCGAACCATTGTAGTTTCCGTTTCTTTACGATTGAAAGGAGTGGTTCCTGTTTTCCTGCCAGTCTATGGACCTGGTGTAAGACATATTCATTAGTTTTCCTTTCAAGGCAACTTATTCCTAGGATCCTTCTATAGCTTTTGTTTTCGAAGGCTTGTATTCTTCTTTCTGTCTCTGCATTCAGGGTCCAGCTCTCACATCCATATAGGAATACAGAGAGGACCAGTGACGAGTAGAGTTTCATTTTTGCTGAGACGCTGATGTTGCTCTTCCATATTTTCCCTAACTTGGACATGGTGGCAGAGGCTAGGTTTAGTCGAATTTTTATTTCCTTAGTGGACCTTCCATCTTTTGTTAGGGTAGACCCAAGGTATTTGAAAGTTTCAACCTCTTCTAATACATGTCCATCAAGTCTGATACATCTATCTGAGTTGTTTCCTCCATTAATGAGTATTTTGCTTTTTTCTGTGCTGATTTCCATGCCCACAGATTTGGTTGCAACATCAAGTCTTGAGGTCAGGTCCTGAACTTGATCAATGTTTTCCCCAATGAGGGCTATATCATCAGCAAATCTGAGGTTGGAAATTGGTCTTCCATTTATGCTAAGTGTCGGTGTAAAGTCATGTAGGGTTTGTGTCATAATATGTTCGAGGAATAAATTAAAGAGGACTGGTGAGAGAATGCACCCTTGGCGTACTCCTATAGTTGTTCTGAAGAACTCGCCAGTTTGATTATTTAGAGATACTGCACTACTAGATTTGTTATATAAAGACTTAATAACCTCAATTATGTTTTTATCTATATTGTAGTTATTCATGACTTGCCATAAGCCTTCGTGCCACACACGGTCAAAGGCCTTCTTAAAATCGATAAAGTTGTGTACTAGCATTTTTTGGTGTTGTATACATTTTTCGTTTAGTACCCTTATGTTAAAAATTTGTTCAGCAGTGCTTCTGCCCGGCCTGAATCCGGCCTGTTCTTCTGAGAGTATTTCCTCTACTTTCTTTTTGAGTCTGTTCAATATTACTTTCAGCATGACTTTACTTGGGTGGCTGATTAAACTTATTGTTCTGTAGTTCTCGCACTGCTTTGCGTCCCCTTTCTTAAATATTGGAATGATTAGTGACTGAGTCCATTCTTTAGGCCATTCTTTTTCTTGCCAGATTTTTTGACAGGCTGCTTTCAGCCATTTAACTGATTGTGGTCCGCCATGTTTAATTAGTTCTGCCGGTATGTTGTCAATTCCTGGTGATTTATCTCCCTTAAGGGATTTTATTGCTTCCTCTACTTCTGACTCTAGTATGGGTGAATCACCGATCTCCCTATTGTCCCAGCATGAATTGTTTATTAGGCTATAATCAGGGCTTATTTTATGATTGTAGAGTCCCTTACAGTATTCTGTCCACCTTCTAAGGATATCTGCTTCTTCTGTTAAGAGGGTGCCTTTACCATCCTCAATTACGGTTGCTCTATTCAGTTTCGTATTGGTCAGCTTACTCAGTGTTTCGAATGCTTTTTTATTGTTGCCTCCCCTTAAGCTATTATCGATGATATTACATTGCTCAGTAATCCAGCCCTCTTTTGCTCTCTTCATTTTGGAGCGTATTTCTTTGTCTACTGTTCTATACTCTTCCCTGTACTGGGAAGTCTCTTAGTCTCTTGGAAATGCTTTTTGTGACGCGCGTATCGAATTTCTGACCCATATAGAAGAGAAGAACTATTCTCTTGGGCAGCTTTACAAGTCCAATGGGTTCTCGAGTACAAAACAAGTACTAAACAATAATTATTCGAATACTACACAATAGAATTATTTCGCAAAAATCAACCAACCTGAGAATCAACTAGAATACTCCCGACAAGATGAAATCAAAACTCTGTCAGCAAGAATCACACACCAAGCAGTTCTTGCAAAGAATTCAAGATCAGAATGACCTTCCTTTACTCGAATAAGATCATAGTCGTAAAACAACAAATTACCGATATCACTGTCAAAAAACCAAAGCCAGAAGCATTAAATTTAGAGATTGGAAAGGAACAAGGACAAATAACAAGGACCAAGTCAACAGATGATATGCAAACGTCAGAACAACGAAATACAGCCTGGGAGAAAAAAGGATAATAATTATAAAGTTACATGATTTCACCATGAGCTGACATCGGTTAGTGAACCATTGGAAAACAAGCAAGGAGTAGTGGACAGCTGTTTTGTCCTAGTTTGTTAAGACTCTTCATCAGTACGCACTCAACACTTCGGTTCGAAATCAAGACCTTCTGATTACAAGGCTAGGGAGCTCGTAGACCATTCATCGGCCACTGGAACCCAATCCAATTGCCACTTCATGAATTCTGACTTCTGCCGATGCACGACATAGCGCAACCATTTCGCAATGTCTTCTTCGATGAATTACTGCCTCATCTTCAACCTGCTGTACCTCAATGGTCACGGCTTCTCACTGGAACCGGAGGTCACTGCCTGAATAGGGCCAGTCACTAGTGAGCATCAGATTAATTTTCAAGTATTGGTTTTGTAGGGAATTAGTTCGATTGTATGGAGGATTTCACCATGAGCTGACATCATTTAGATGTCAGCCGATGTCAGTTCATGATGAAATCCTCCATCCAATCAAACTAAATCCCTGCAAAAGCAATACTTGAAAATTTTGATATTCAGTTCTCCTATATGGATCAGAAACTTGCATTAAGCTTCATTTCCAATAGACAAACTTCAGCCTTTCATCAACAGCTGTTGCCCTCACCTGATCCATAGTGAAGGTCAGATGGCCGACAGGCGAGGAAAAATAGGCAAAAGGAAATTGTTGGTATTATATGGTTGGAGGCAATCGGCAGGAAGCCCTACTGGACGTAGGGCTCGTGCTTTTTGGCACTCACCAGTCAGCAAGGCGTATCTGCAACGTTGAAGGAACTCATATCCCTTCTGAGATACGAACCCGCATCACCAGATGCTGCATTCAGAGACATTACCACTGAGCTATTCAGACTGGCGATTGACCTCCTGTAGGACTGTATTGGACATTTTTGATTGGACACTAGTTAGTAACTAGTGTAATGTGTGTGTCTAGTTCTATCTTCAGTGCAGACTGAATTCTATCAGTCATGTTTGCAATGCGGCCACCAAGCTAGATGGCTCGCCAACACGGTGCACTGTTGTTGTCCCCAACTATCTAATACCAACAATTCAAAATGCACCGTGATAGCGAGCCATCTAGCTTGGTGGCCATATTGCAAACATGACTGATAGAATTCAGTCTGCACCGAAGATAGGACTAGACGCATTACACTAGTTACTGACTAGTGTGCAATCAAAAATAGGCAGGAAGAAAATCTGGGTGTCAACAAGGCAATCAACATGCTATTGCTCAACAAGGGAGATGGATCGGAGACACGTTGAGGAGACAATTGGTTGGCATCGCTCCACTGGAACCCAAATAAAAGGTGAATAACGAGTTAAGCATCCGAGAAGAACATGGCGGAGATCGCATAATGGGAAAGAGGAGGAGAGAACAGCTTATTGGAAATCATGAGGTCAACTAAAGAGGACCACAACAAAAACACGACAAAGCAGAGTCCTTCAATGACGAAATCCAAACAAAAACTTCCTACTAGTGAAATGAGCTTTTGTGTGTGTGTGTTATATGCTTGTCCTATCCTTCTTTGATTAAGGTCAAATACATGAGAATTCCCATTAGAATAAGAATCGGTCTATAATAATGTTTATGATGAGGATGTTGATTACAATAATGGTGATTTTGGTGCTGATGAGACCACGTTATCTACCAATCTCTTTTTATTCTACCAAGTTAGATTTGTTCTAAGGAATGTTCTAATGATTCTTTCTTCCTCATCGTTTAGTTGTTTTTGTATCATAATTGCTTTTAAGGGCGATTATTATCATATTATTATTATTATTATCGTTATTCTATTTGATGAATTCATATATACACAGATAGGGTAACAATAGATCCATTTGACCTATTTACTGTACCTAACAATATATATGTATATATATGTACATACTTATAGACTCTGGGAAAAATAAATTGTTCTTCTATATTTCCCTCTTTCTTCCTTTCTGTCTCCTCAATAGTTGGATAGATAGATGCAGTGAAAGGAGAAAAAAGGTTTTCATAAAACTTTTATCTCTACTCAACTCAACTTGATTGTAATCCCTGTCTGTCTCACTTGAAGATGGATGCTTCATTAATACTCTATAACCTATATCTCTTTCTCTCTCTCTCCCTCCCTCTAGAATAGAATAGGATATAACTGGTGCTATAATTGTTATTTCCATGGATTGTCATATCGTCTTTTCCCATTCGGGTTCCACTCTGCAGCTTTTCATCTCTATTATTTTGATGCGAAGGTTTCAATGCTCCCTTTACAAGGCAACATACTTTCTCAGAGCATACGCTTCGATTTGTTGAAGTGAGCTTTTAGATTTCTCCATGAGTTTATTAGTCATTAGTCTCCTGGTGGGTCACCTTGAACGTGATTGTTTCCTTGACCTGGACATTGACTCTTTGTGTGTGAGACTGCCTTCTTATCGATTGGTAAATTTTGTCTATGTCAGTGTGTCTATTGATTGACGATTCATTGGAATATCAGGCAGTCTTCTAACAATTCTCTAACGTTGTCCCAGTCAAATTTATGTCCCTTGTTGTCTGTTTGCTGTGAGGCGATATGAAGGAGTGGAGATCATATCTTTTGACGGTGAAGAGGACGTCCACTTTGGTCAATGTAGTGTAGTTCGCAGACGTTGCAACTTATTTTGTCGATGAAGTTGGCTTTATCTTCTTTCGTTGTTGAGTCTTTTGGTTGACACAAAGCCAGCTGAGTGAAGTGATTTTGTTGGTTTGTGTGAAACATCAATTCCTAAAGGTTTGAAAGTTTGAAAGCTTCGCAAATAAATTATTCAGCTCAGAGAACACAACTATATCAAAATCATCTACCTGGGCTACAAATCCTCTCCATTATCTTGAGAATACTTCCTTTGATGAGCAATAGGTTCTTGATTGGCTCGTTACCTCCAAGAGTTTCTTGTTGATAATTCTTTCTCAATACCAGTCAGTCGTCTGTTCTTCAGTATTGGAGCCAAACAGCGAAGACAACTGTGGATAAGAGTTTTCAAGTGTCCTGTTGGAAATGCTTTTCATGACATGCATATCGAAATTCTGGCCCCAATGACATAACAGTGGTGCTGAAAATCCAAGTCATATTGTTATTCAAGTGTTGGTTTGTAGGGATTTGATTGGTTACAGGATTTCATCATGAGCTGACATTGGTTAGAGAATCATTGGGAAACCTGGAAGTGCTGGACAGCTGTTTCGTCCTAGTCTGTTGGGACTCTTCAGCAGTATGCACCCACCGTGGGGTTCGAACCCGGGACTTTCCGGTTACAAGGCGAGCTCGTAGACCATTAAGCCACTGGGACCCGATCATATTGTTATGCTGAGTGCAGAAAATTTTCAAAGTGATTTCAGAATGATGAAGATGTGGTTTGCCTTTCTAATCCTAGTTGTCTTTGACATATCCTCATCTGTGGCGACACTGATTGTAATTGAAAGGATTCTGCCTAGATATGATGGAGAAGATACATTTCTCAGGTGGATGATTTTGATGTAGTTGTGTTCTCTGAGCTAGCTGGATAGTTTATTTGCAAAGCTTTCATTGCCCCCTCTACTAGGCAACATCTTCAGATCTCTAGTTTTTCTTTTTAGGCATCCAATATTTGTTGTTGTTTGTTGATCCGACAATGTGCGTCTAAAGTCATTAATTTCACCATTCGTTTTCCACACTGTTCGGCCAATTTTCATCCCATTGGGCAGTTGACTGGTGGTTTGTATCTGACACTGGTTGGTAGGATTTCATGACGAAGGCAATCATGGAGAAAGAATAATTGTTCTCCGACGGCCCCTTGCCTTTTGGAGAAGTCTTTCCACTTTCGAACAAAAAGAAGCATGTTCCGCTTAGTAGGGCAATCAAAGCTTCGCAAATAAACTAACCAGCTAGCTCAGAGAACTCAACTACATCAAAAACGATTCTGCTAGCTAGACAGGTGAGGGAAATAATCTCTTCCAAATTTCTCCCGTTGATGACGACTGCGACGTGGAATAGGAAATACGAAAAATGATTTTTTTTCTATTTTCTGTCGTCACTTTTTTTGATTATAGCTTGACTACACACCGTATTTTTGGTACAAGTATGGATTTTTCAGCATGTGATATCGGTAGCTCAATTTTGCAGGCCGACCATTGATATCGGGTGTGCGTTGACCAGGGATTGAACCTCGGACCATGTGCGTGGTCGGCGGCGGTCCTAACCTCTGCGCCACCTATATATCTAGACTAATGTTATCAGGCTTATTGTAGTATATGGGTTGCTTGAACAAATGCTTTAATGTCACTGTTATTCCATGACAAACTGGCTGAGTAACTAACTTTCACCATACAGATTCGTACAGAAGTGAGCCAGTTCAAGTAACAACACTCCATGTATCATACAAGGGAGGGGGGGGCGACAAAAGAGAGAAAAAAGAATCTCAATCGAATTGTAATGAGCAGAAATGTGAGGGAGACAGAATACTAACATGGAAAAACATCAAGATTTAATGAAGTGAATGCATCTACACTGTTGTGAATGGTTTTGAGACTTAATATGAGTAGCCTTCAGCCATTGGTTCACAGCATCCCAAGATCTCCAACCAAACCGTTCACTCGCCTCTACTGCCATGAATCAAATGACACTAGGTTTCATGGATCTAATTTGTTCGAAGTTTTATCATAAGCTGACGTCAGTTAGAGAACCAGGCGAATATCAGTGATGAAACTGGTTGGTGATTGAACTAAAAGCGCAAATTTCAGAAGTTAGAATTCATCGGTTGGCCATTGAGTCGTGTCTCAGTGGTTAAACAGTCCACGCGATTGCCTTGTAACCAGATGATCCTGGGTTCGAACCCCAGTAGGTGGGTTCTGTTGAAGAGTTCCAGTCTGGGACGAAAGATCTAACTGTCCAGTACTACTTGGCGGTTTCCAATGGTTCTCTAACTAAAATCCATGAGTGTTCAAACTTCAAATAAAAAAATCAATTTCCTACAAACTAACTCTTGAGAATATGTACATAGTAGGGTGGTGTGACTAGTCTTCTGGTAACTAGTATTTTGGTTATTCTGGCTAGTTTTGTAATCTTTTGTTTCTACTTATCTGTCAGGTTTTAACTGAATGAGATGATTTCAGTCCGGTTGACTACAAACTCTTTATGTGTTGCGTAACATCTAAGTTGGATTGATCTTTTAAACCTTTGAACCTTGCTCCCAGTGGAACCCAGTGGGCTCCATTTTGTTCTATTTTCTCCTGTTCAGTTCAACTGGGTCCACGATTGCCCACAATCACTCCTTTCCTCCTCCCATGACGATCTCCTCCATGTTACCCTCTCACTGATGACCCACTTGTCGCTTCCAATTTAGATTCTACTCGAGGGCCTGGCGCTCGGTGTCATTCCATGGGAACCTCAATGTATGCCTTGTCCATCCCCATTTTTATTAATGATTCAACCAATATGTATATTCGAAGAATACGGAAGCAGAGGTCTCTAATTTTATCAACTATTAGTCAGACAGTGACCTGCAGACATATTTATTCTGTGCTCTTAAAACCTTGGAAATATTATGAATGCATGTTGAAAATCGTGCGTCGGTGGCACAGTGGTTAGGATGCTCGCCGACCATGCACATGGTCCGGGGTTCGATCCCCGACCGACGCACTCCTTTACCTCGCCAAACCAGTAATAAAAAAGCCGGTAAAGAGGAAAGGTTGGGCATGAGGCTAGCAATCTAACCCTGTTAAAGTAAACACTGCTACAGAAACTTCAAGCATCTAGCTTGAAGCCCTATGTTCCACTGGGAACGTGAAGGGAAAAAAGTGTTGAAAATCCCTTGTGAAATAGAAGTCAAAATTACATCCGATGACGTAAGCATAGTCGTATCTAGTAGCCTACACAATTGTCAATATCATAACTGATATTGCTTCTCAAACTATCCAGTATCTTTCCTGTCATATGCTTCTCATTTTTTATTTATCAATATTCTTTCCAATTCAAGACAAAGTTAAAAAGTGTTACAACCCCTATAATGTTAACAATCAGAAAAAACCGGTGGTTTTTACATAAAAATGACGCATAAAGATAAAAACAGAAAATATTTGATGTAATACAATAATGATTATTATTATTATTCCCATTATTGTTCCCTTGCGTTCCTAGTGGAACATAGGGCTTCAACTAAACACCTCCACTTGCTTCTCTCTTCTGCTGTACTTTTCACTTGCATACATGTTAGTCCATACTGTTTCAACTCCTCTTCACACGATCTCCCCCATGTCACACTTGGGCGTCCCACTCGCCGCTTCCATTTCGGGTTCCGCTCGAGCAATGGCCTCACTCGCGATGTCACCCAGTGGCCTCCTCAACTAGTGTCCAATCCATCTCCACTTTCTCCTGCATATTTGTTGGGCGATTGGTTCCTGCTTTGTTTGTTCCCATAGTTTCTTGTTGGTGATTCTTTCCGGTGGCCATCTGATCTTCAGTATAGAACAAAAACAGTTGTTGATAAAGGTCTGCAACAGGCTGTTGGAAATATTCTTGGTGACTCACCAAGTTTCTGATACATAAAGAAGAATTGACTCACTTGACGTTTGTATTGAAAATCCGAATTTTGTTGTTGATGTTGAGTGACGAAGATTTCCAGATTGCTTTCAGGTTGATGAATGTGTTTCTCGCCTTCCCGATTCTCGAAATGACATCTTCGTCCGTTCCTCATGTAGTTGAGACAATGCTCGCTAGATAAGTGAATGAAGTAACCTCTTTCAAATCCCTCTCGTTGATGGTGATTGGCCGTGGATGTTGGTGTTTGGTTATTTTCATAACCTCCGTCTTGTCTATGTTCACCTGGAGTCCTGTCTTTGCCACTTCTTCAACCAGTTTGTCAGTTTTCGCTTGCAAGTCTTCGATTTTGTGTGACATCAAACATAAATCATCCACGCGCGAAATCCAGGTCTTCTAGGTTCTTCACGTCTGTCCAGGATATCCCTGTCTTCTCGTTTTTCACTGTCTGACGCATAATCCAGTCCACCACAATTAGGAATATCATTGGTGATAATAAGCACCCTTGTCTGACTCCAGTGTTTACTCGAAACGCCTCACTGAGTTTTCTGTTGTGGATCACTTGACATGTGCCATTGTCGTACAGTTGTTGAATAAGGTTGATGAATATTTTGGGTACACCATAGTACTTGAGTAGTTCCGAAATTACTTCGCGGTCAACGCTGTCGAAGGCTTTTTCAAAGTCTATAAAGTTGAGGTAGAGGTTTGATTGCCATTCCCACACGTGACTTCAAAATATCTCCCATTTATAAATTTAACTCTTTTTGTGGAAACAGTTACATGGATAGAATGCGACTTGGAAAGTCCATCGTTGTCATCTTCTTGAACATTATTCAGGCTAAGTTAAACTTTAAGCACCACTAACTACCAATGGAGTGCGACCGCACCAGTGACCTTGAAACACTCACTAAGCAAGTTAGTGTATACAGCGAGAAAAATGTGCCCTGCAGAGAAACTAGAGGAAGAATTTTCGATTCTCGAAATAGTGTTGAAAAACCACGGTTATCCTCAAAGATTCATAAACAAATTTGGAAGATGTGAAATCTGAACACCAAACAAATCACAGTGGAAAAAATGCCAATCTACTTTCAGCTTGATTATAAAGGTGAAAACATTACAGCGATGATGAACAGAAGGCTGAGTACATCACTCGCTATAGCCTATCCTGCGACTAAGCTCGTTCCCGTCTATCAAACAACTTCCTATTTGGTGCAATCAAAAATCGATAGATATCCTTCTCATGTTAACTCCAACTGTATATACAAATTTACATGTATCTGCGGGAGCAGTTACATTGAAAGAACAGAAAGTAGAAGAGCATATCTACGGTTTCCTGAACATGTACCAAAAAGCTTACGTCTAAAGGGAACAAATTCTTTAAACAGTGCCATCACCAGGCATCTCCTCGACACGGGTCATGAGGTGGAAATCGAAAAATCCTTTAAAATTATCAATAGACAAAGGAGCTTCATTCTCCTCAAGGTTGCCGAAGCAATTTCTCTCAAACGCTTCAAACCAGATTTATGTGTTCAGAAAGAAGCAGTTATTAGTCTATACTTGCCACAGTAACTACATTTCTTTATTCTCTACTCTGATTACGTAATCTTCGTCTTTAACCTCACCCCTCCTTTTTTTATAATCTGTAATATTGCTTGTCTCTTGTTTCTATGACGTGATTTGAACTCAGTACATCGTTACCAAATTTATTAGTTACTCATCATCTTAATCACCTCCCGTCTTTATTACGTAACACCTTCACCATTGTATTTTTTTTAATTCCTTCACGTTCCCAGTGGAACATAGGGCTTCAAGCTAGTGACTTGAAGTTTCTGTAGTAGTGTTTATTTTACAGGATAGGGTTAATAGCCTCATGCCCAACCATTCCTCTTCACCAGCATTATTTCTGGCTTAGCGAGGTGAAGGAGTTCGCCGGCCGGGTATCGAACCCCGGACCATATGCATGGTTGGCGAGCGTCCTAACCGCTATGCCACCGACGCACCATTGTATGCATACATTTATTGTGACTTGAACTGCCTGTGTAAAAACTATATAAGTGCAATTTTCTGAGCACTGTTCACTTACTGTGGAACTTCTTGTCAACTGGCAACATGTAAAAATTTGCAAGTATGTTAAAACTTTTCTGTACGTAAACCTCACAATTTATTTAGGCTGTAAGCAGCTGATGAGAAGCCAACGCAATAAACAATGATGGTACCATATTATTCTGCACAAACCACTGTTGTTCTTACTTTATTTAAATTCATCAAGGAAAATAAATGCATTGCAGGGATTTGATTGATTACAGATTTAGCCACGAATTGAAATCAGTTAGAGAAGCATAGAAAAACCAGCCAGCCAGACAGTACTTGACACAACTGTTACATCCGAGTCTCTTGAGCGTCTTCAACAGGGGGTTTGAATCTAAGGTCCTCCGGTTACAAGATCATCCAGCCAAACTATATAACCCAATCCAGTATATTATTATTATTGTTTCCTTTAATTCCTAGAGGAACATAGGACTTCAGCCACGCGTCTCCATTGCGTTCGGTTCTCTGCTAGAGTTTTCACCTGGCTCCAAGTCTGCCCACACGCTTTCATCTCCTCTTCACATACTCCTCCAAGTCACCCTTGCACTGACGACCAACTCGCCGCTTCCCTTTCTGCCAGGTTCCACTCGAGCTATGGCTTGTCTAGTGATGTCACTCACTTGATGGTTTATTTTCTCAGAGTATAGCCAATCCATCTCCATTTCTTCCTGCTTATTTGTTTCACAATCGGTTCCTGCTGGGTTGGTTCGCTCATTGCCAGAGATCTCTGTTGCTGATCTTTTCTGGCTGGCCATCTGATCTTGAGTAGTATTGAGTGAAGACAACTGTTAATGAAGGTCTGTATTTTGCTTGAGATGCTCTTTATGACGCACCTAGTCTCTGATCCGTATAGCGAGTAGCACTGACTTCACATTGAAGTTGAAAATCCGGATCTTAATTTTGATGCTGAATGTTGTTGACCTCCACACAGACTTGAGAGTAGTGAAAGCTTGTCTTGCTTTTCCGATTGTTGCTTTGATATGCTCGTCAGTTCCGCCTGTAGTTGCAACGATGCTTCCCAGGTAGGTAAGTGAAGGAGGTTGATTCTTTCAGGTTCCTCCCATTTATGCTGATTGTTGTCTGTTGTTGTTGTTGGCAGTGGTGGTGTTGGCCAGAAATCTTCATCACCTCTGTTCTCTTTATGTTTACCTGAAGTCCTTTCTATCTATGATTCTCCTTCTTCCAACTTGTTGCTTTTCGCTTGCATATCTTCCAGCGTTTGTGGGAAATCAGACATATATATGTCATCGCCGAAGTCTAGATCCTCCAATCCACTGGCCACCCCAAAAATTCCCACTTCTGTGAAATTCTTATGCACCAAAAGAGAAATAAAGCCTACACAACTCTTCTATATGCAGAAAACATTGTAGGCGTAAATTAGCACTAATCAAAGTTCACACGACTTGTTTATCAACTTTTATTCAGAAGTTTACCTAATCACTGAGTGAATCTTATAGTATATGTAGAATTAATGAATATTTATAGACATTTATGTGTAGCTCTAATAATAATAATAAGGAAAAGGTTTAGTAGAGACTGACTTGCGGCGGGGAAAGGGGAATGGTGGTGACCGGGAAGCAGTTACACTTTCTTACTAGGCTTCAATGCTGGTAAATGCATTCTTTAGCTAAATATTCCTACATCACGCCATAGTATTTGCATATACAGATAGATATATCTGATTACAAACTGATAGAATCACATTAGAATTCACTTATAAAACATTACGAAACACTACGATGTATCAGTAATTACTGAACTGTGTGTGTGAGTGTATGCGTGTTGTTGATAAGATAAAAATTTTAATCTTTCTTGTTTGTTTGTTTGATCGTTTGTTCGCTTTTTTTATAAAAAAAAATGAGAATTACATTCTTTCTTACTTAGTGGAAGGCATTTTCTGATGAGAGAAATAAGAGAAAGCGAAAAATAAGAATGGAAGTGAGTAGTGCTCAACCGGTTATATTTATTCTTCCCCTTTAAACTTTTTGTATTTTTTGTTCTTTTTTCTCGCTTGATTTATTTTTCTTTATTTTTTATTATTATTATTAGTAGTAGTAGTATTATTATCAGTGTTATTCCTATTTCTTTTTTGATGTGAGAATCATTCAATTGATATACAAGAAGGGAGGGAGGGAGACAAGTCTTCCTGGGATACTCACAGGGGGATTATCTTGACTATTATGCTGGTATCTAAAGTTCTATGGTCCACCGAGGGAGAGAGCTCTCGAGTGGTTGCGCCACAGGATGATTCTGCATGCCGGTCTCGTCTCGCAAGAGGCAGGGATGGGTGTGTTTGGTTCTCCTGAAAACCAATGCCCAGTCAATGGGTGTATCACTGTGTGAATAGTGCGTCGGTGGCATAGCGGTTAGGGGTTCGATCCCCGGCCAGTGCACTCCTTTAATTTGCTAAGCCAGAACTAAAGCTAGCTGGTGAAGAGGAAAGGTTGGCCATGAGGCTAGCAACCGCATCCTGTAAAAGTAAACACTGCTACAGAAACTTCAAGCCTCTAGCTTGAAGTCCTATGTTCCACTGGGAACGTGAAGAAATAAAAAATAGTTCTATGCCCAGTAATAATGCGTAGACTAAGCGGTTCACGGGAGAAACAAACATGAGAGAACCAGACAGGCAGGCTTTAGACCAGGAAGAGGGTGTGTTGATGATATCTTCACTCTTGGACAGATTCTAGAACATAGGCATACTCACCACCGGCACGCAACAATTCTCATATTTCTTGAACTACCTGAAAGTGACATTCGATCCCGTCGGCTGTGAGGTAGTATGGCGATGTTTGATTGTGAAGGGAGTGCCGAGAAAATAGATTGCAATGATGAAGGCACTCTACTCAAACTCATGCAGTCAGGTGAGAGCTTATGGCAAGTTGTCATCTGAAGTGGTGATAACTAGCGATGTCCGACAGGGTTGCCCACTATCCCAATTTCTATTCAACTTCATCATAGATGCACTAATGGAATTAACCCTAACTCACTTCATAGACTCAGGGATTGACTTGCTACTAGGGAATAATCTCGTTGACTTAGAATATGCGAGGACGCTGACAAAATGCAGAGTCTTCCAAAAACCTTGAGCGGCAATCTACGAATGTTCGGCGTGCGATTCGCTCCAGCCAAGTGCAAGATGATGCTACAGGACTGGACTACACCGACTCCTAGCTTGGAAATAGGCGGTGAAGCGGTAAAGCACGTTGAATGCTTCACTTATTTGGGAAGTGCATCAGCCAACGCTAACAGGTTGATTGCTGACGAAATTTCAGCTCGATTACAGAAGGATCGTTTCGCTTATGCCAGTTTATGCCGTCTCTGGTAAAGGCATGTTTACTGCTCGACAGTCTGCTACGTCCTCCTTGATGGCTGTGAGACCTGGCCATTGACAATGGAAGACGTGAAAATCCTGGCTGGCTGTCTTTGATCACAGATGGATGCATTCTATCTCCCGTGTGAAGTGGTATAACAGTGTGAGCAATATTGAGAATGCGCATCGGTCGAGTACTAGGTAAGGAGATGAAATAGATCGATGGATCGAACCAACACTTTAAGCTTCCACTTATCATCATTTATCCCTTAGATTTCAAGTAGTACATAGTGATTACAAAGTATACTGCCATCACACTTTAATATTTTCTGTTCTCTTTGATTGTTTTCATGACTGTAGATAAGTTTTAATTTCTTCTTCATATGGTCACCTCTCATTGTCACTCTGAGGACTACTCGGAACTCATCGCTTCCAGTTGTTTAGGTCCTGACATCTGACGTCACTTGACTGTCTGATCCATCCTTATTTGCCTCTGTATATTTCATGGATGATAGGTTGTTGGCTGATTGACCATTAGATCTTCAGAATGTGGCGAAGACACATATATATAAGTGAAAGTTTGAAGTAGCCTGTTAGAAAGACTCTTTATCAACCTCATTCAACAGCTGGGAGTATGATAATGCCACGTGTCAGGTGGTCCACAATGGGAAACTCAGGAAAGAGACTTTGAAGCGAATAAAGAAGTAAAACAAGACTCTCGTCTACTATCACCGAAGATATTCCTAATTTTGGTGGACTGGATTATGCATTAGACTGTGCATGGGACTGAGAAGACAGGAACATGTTTAAATGACCAGTAAAAAGGCTCTAGAAGACCTGGATTTCGCGCGCGGATGATTTATGTTTGATGTCACACAAATTTGAGGACTAATTTGCAGGCGAAAATCAAGAAACTGGCTGAAGAGGCAAGCGGTGGAGACAGGACTTCAAGTGAACATAGAGAAGACGGAGGTGATGAAGATGATCAACCAACATTGACAGCTGGAGATATTTAACAGAGATTACTTCCTTCACTAATCTGGACTGGAAGCATCGTTTCAACTACAGGTAGTCGGTCAGTGTAGATGAATTAGTAACAAGAAACTCTGGGAGGTGATGAACCAACCAAGAGCCGATTGCTCAACAAATATGTTGTGGGAGAAAATGGAGATGAATTGTGCATACACTGAGAAGGCCGTCGGATGACATTATGCTCAATACAGGCGATCGCTCGAGTGAAACGCCAAATAGGAAACGTTAAGTAGTCATTGGTGCGAAGGTGACATGGAGGAGATCGTGGGTTGGGGAAAAGAAGATGAGACGTTATGGGCAGTCCTGCTGTCAGCCAGTGGGAGAGGTCAACAGAAAGTAGGACAAAGTGGGAGTGCGTTTTTGAAGCCCTATGTTCCATTTGGAACCCAAGGGAATAATTGTGATAATGATTGTTTAAATTAGACTACAGAAAAAATACTAAAAAAAGGACTTAAAGGTTGTGTACAATTGATTGAAAACCCATGACAGCGTGGTTTACAAGCATTTCGACAGTCCAATTCACCAAATTCCATCAATCACATGAAGGTAGACGACAAAGAGAAACAAAACCGATATTCAAAAGAACTCTGCTAGACAGAAATATCCGGAGAGGAGGGGGAGGGAGAACAGTAACATCGAATCGATGTGAAAGGTTACAAAGAGTGAATGTATCTGTACCATTGCCAGCGATTTTGAGCCATATCACCAACTGTCGCCAGCCATTTGGTTCTCACCGTTTCAAGGTATCCAACCAGTCAATTGATACTCCCCTACCAGGCTGTCCAAAAAGCAATTCTTGAATATTCAAGTGTTGGTTTGTAGGGATTTGGTTGATTGGTTACAGGATTTCATCATGAGCTGATATTGGTTACAGAACCATCGGAAAACCTGGGAGTACTGAACAGCTGTTTCGTCCTAGTTTGGGACTCTTCGTCAGTACGCATCCACCGCCAGATTTCGAACACAGGACCTTCTGGTTACAAGGCGAGCTAGCTCGTAAACCATTAAGCCACTGGAGCACAATCCAATGGCCCATGAATTCCAACTTCCACCAATTCACGACATAGCGCGACCACTAGCCAATGTTTTCGGCGAGTATTTGTCTTCACACCCGACTTGCTGCACCCTACTGGTCACAACTTCCCACTGGAACCCCAGGTAACTACCTACCTGAATAGAGCAAGTCCAGAAGGTCCTGGGTTCGAATCCCGGTGGGTGCGTACTGATGAAGAGTCCTAGACTAGGACGAAACAGCTGTCCAGTAATCTCAGGTTTTTCAGTGGTTCTCTGACTAATATCGGCTCATAATGAAACCCTGTAACCAGTTCTTGAAGACTTTATAAATTGATCCTAATTTTCACTTTGACGACCATCTTTAACTGCTTTTCTGACCTGATCCTTATGTTATGTTAACACTTCCTGTCGAGAAAGCCGATAGCTTGACATGAGTAATATGTCCCTTCCACATCTTATAATCCATATAGCTTCATAAACTAGTGGTCTATCAGTTTTCCTTCCTCACCTAAACACTAAAAAGCATCTAATCTCAATATTATTTCAGCATTTCTCACCAGAGAGATAATGAAGATTCCTGAACAAGAACAACAACAACCGACAACGATCAGCATAAATAGAAGGAACCTGAAAGAAACAACCTCTTTTACCTACCTGGGAAGAATCGTTTCAACTACAGGCCAGCGGAACTGACGAGGATATCAAAGCAAGAATCGGAAAAGCAAGACAAGCTTTCACCACTTTCAAGTCTGTGTGGAGGTCAACAGCACTCAGCATGAAAAACAAGATCCGGATTTTCAACTCCGATGTGCAGTCAGTCAGTGCCACTTACTATGCGAATCAGAGACTTGGCCAGAAGGTCATGGAGAGCATCTCAAACAAACTACAGACCTTCATTAACAGTTGTCTTCGCTCAGTACTCAAGATCAGATGGCCAGTCAGAAAAGATCAGCTACAGGGATCTCTGGCAATGAGCGAACCAACCCAGCAGTAACCGATTGTGAAACAAATAAGCAGGAAGAAATGGAGATGGATTGGTCATACTATGAAAAAATAACCCATCAAGTGAGTGACTTCACTAGACAAGCCATTGCTCGAGTGGAACCCGTCGAAAGGGAAGCGGCGAATCGGTCGTCATCGCAAGGGTGACTTGGAGGAGGTCATGTGAAGAGGGGAGATGAAAGCATGTGGGCAGACTTGGAGCCAGGTGAAGACTCTATCTAGCAGAGAACCGAACGCAATGGAGACGTGCGCGGCTGAAGCCCTGTGTTCCTCTAGGAATTAAAGGAAACAATAATTATATAATAATAATAATTTCACACCAGAGATAGAATGCAAATATCTGTGATGTAAGACATCGTTTCTCTCTACATCATCTTCATTGTCATTATTGAAAAAAAATGAAGGCGACTATCATTTCTATGCTGCAGTCTGTTTTTTTCTTCTTTGATCCAATGTCCTAGATTTGAATCATCCACGCATCTAAAAATAGCTGTTTATTTTAATTTATTTTATTTTTATTCAAAAAGGTGATGTTTTTCTATTTTTGAAACTCTAGAAAAGAAAATTGGAAGGAGTAAAAATAGTATCAGCGTTTTCTTTTTTTTTTTCCTTGTTCTATTTTTATGAATAATTTTCAAATTTAAAAAAAAGGAATAAGGAATGATCTACTCTACTTTAGAAATAGAAAAAGCGTCTATATATATATTTGTATACGCATACATAAACTATGATATAAGGATGGTCAACTTCCAGTTGTTTGCAATGGTGATAGAAAGACAAATGCTGAATGCAACTGCATAAACATAAATATGTATAGAATAAGAAGATAGGTGAGGTATTGTTAGGTGACAAAAATACTCAAACATAGAAATGCATATATATATATATGTATCCACGTTGCAATGGAAACAGGGACAGTAAGGATTTAGGTGTAAAGCAGAAATCACTACATTGAACTGGAGGATTGCTAATCTTGAAAAATAGCCAGTAGGAACGACTAGTATATATATAAATATATAATTTAATAAATAGATAGATAGACAGACAGATAGATCGATCGATAGATAGATAAACAGATGGATAGATAGATAGACAGATATTGATGTGGTTGTGTTCTCTGAGCTGGATATTTAATTCGCAAAGCTTTAATCGCCCTGCTACTAGGCGACATCTTCCTTCAGCGCATACTTCAATTTATTGAAGTGAGCTTTTAGATTTCTCCACGAGTTTATTAATCATCTCTCCTGTTGGGTGGTCACCTTGGACGTGATTGGTTGTTTTTGTGTGTTTTCACACCTTTTAGGTTACTTGTATTGTCACTCATGTCTTTTGACGGCTAGCTTATGATATGATATCCACTCTCTCATATCACTTCATACAGACAACCACGGACATCTATTCGCCTGGGACAACGTTCAAATATTAGACAGAGTAAACAACAAGAATGCTAGAGAATTTTTAGAAGGTGCCTGGTATTTCAGTGAATCATCAATCAGTAGAAAAAACGAGATTGACAAAATTTATCAACCGATAAGAAAGAAACCTAACACACAAAGGGTCAAAGTTCAAGTCAAAGAAACAATGAGTGACAATACAAGTAACCTAGAAGGTGTGAAATCACACAAAAACAACCAATCACATCCAAGGTCATCAGGAGAGATGATTAATAAACTCGTGGAGAGATCTAAAAGCTCACTTCAAAGAATTGAAGTATACGCTGAAGATTTTGCCTAGTAGGGCGATGAAAGCTTCGCAAACTAACTATCCAGCTCAGAGAACACCACCACATCAAAATCATCCATCTGACCTAGAAATCTTCTCTATCATATCTAGATATACAGATAGATAGACAGATAGACAAACGGATGGATAGATAGACAGACAGATAGATCGATAGATAGATAGACAGATAGATCGATAAGCAAGCTGATTGAATGATAATTTATGCTCTTCGACCACCTTGAAGTGATACTTAGGCGATGATGGATAGTTTTTTTTCTGTTTGAAGTCGGCTTGAAATTCAATCCCAAGGCATACAATTTGGTTTACTGGGATCACTCAGTGATAATGAAGGGATCACATGGATATTTGTTGAGTATGATGAGTCATCGCTTTCGTTGATGATGAAATTACGTTGATGTATGAAGAAGTTAGAAAAGTGTTACGGGCATTGTCTCTCTGTTTTCGACATAGAACTTCGCACACATGTGCGGCTGTTCAAGTCGCCAAACTTCCTCCATGTAGCACACAAAGCAAGAGAAGAAATTAGGAGAAATCCATATTAGAGACAGTAAACAGAGGTGTGAGATAAAGGAATAGTAATAACGAAGAACAAAACAGTTTCATTGGAAATCATAAGTCACAAGGAGTGGATGCATCGGCGAAAGCCATTGAGAACGATTTTGAGCCATGTCACCAATTGTTTCCAACCATTGGGTTTTCAACGTCCCGAGGACCCCAACCAGTCAGGAAGTCTACACCTTCCTAAGTGGCTTGAACAAACTGTTGTGGATTTCATTGACTGGTGCCTTGTTTTGGTTTGACCGCTGTTAGCTCTTTCTCAGCCTGACCCTATATCATTTAACATTGCCCGTTGAGGAAGGCGATGACTAGGCATACGTGACACATGTCCTAACCATCTCAGTCGATGTAATTTCACAGTCTCTTCGACTGATTTCCCATTCTTACCTAGCACTCGGCAAAGCCTAACCTCAATACTTCTCACCGTATTATGCCACTTCACACGGGAGATAGAACGCAGACACCTATGATCGAAGACAGCTAATCTTTTCATGTCTTCCACTCTCAATGGCCAGGTCTCACAGAAAAAAAGGAGGACGAAGCGGACTGATGAGCAGTACACACGCCCTTTGGTCGACAGACGGCCGGATATCACGTCTACGCCAGAGACGGCGTAAACTGGCATATGCGAAACTAGCCCTCTGTATTCGTGCTGAGATTTCGTCAGAGATCAACCCGCTGGCGTTCGCTAATGCAACGTCCCGAATAAGTGAAGTGGTCAACACTCCCCACCAACCACTTCACTCCCTATTTCTAATCTAGGAGTTAGTGTAGTCCAATCCCGTGACATCAGAATGATATCATTCTTTGGAATTTTTGACTGTTCATCTGAACCAATTATGTAGGGGGTTGAAGAGAGATTAGCTTGGTTCGGCTGGGTGCTAAGAATAAACGCTTGAAGACAGTTTGTGCTATGGATTATAACTATATGACCAACACAGGTTTATTTATTTTAACTATCCAGATTTATTAAATCTTGACTACTCTTCATATCATACTTAATTATAGACTCTGGGGGGGTATAAGATGTGAAACGTGATAACTTAAAGACGAATGGCATTCATTGTACCCTTTGTATAAGGTAGAACCACAAGGTGCTGTGATTAAAAATAGACTGTAAATTATTAGTATTATTAAAACTATTCCCTTGGCTTCCAAGTGGAGCATATGGATTCGAAAACGCGTCTCCACTTTTTTATTTTCTGTGTAGGCTTTCTCACCTGGCTCAATGATTATCCATAGGCCTTGATCTCCTCTCATCACGCGACCTCCTCTATGTCACCCTCAGAACAATGCCTGACTCGTCGCTCACTTCCCATTCCAGAGATAGCCTGGCACAAGATGTCAACCAGCAAACTGGTCTTCTGATCTTCACTATTGAACCAGTAAGGGGGCAACTGTTGATAAACGTCTATACTGGTCTGTCGGAAATGTTTTGCATGAGGTGCACACCAAGTTTCTGACCTACATAAAACATTGGTATTGGAAATTCTAAGGTTGTTCTTTGTGTTGAGTGCAAAAGATTTCCAAACTGATTTTGATAGTGATTAAGGCGTGCCTCCAGTTTCTGATTTTAGTTTTCATATCCTCATCCATGTCGACTTCTGTAGTTGAAACGATGTTTCCTAGATAAGTGAAGGAGGTGATCTCTTACAAATTTGTTTTGTTAATGTTTATTGATATTTCTTTTTGTTGATTGGTTGGTTATCTTCAACACTTCAATTTTATCCATGCTCTCTTAAAGTCTTCTTCTTCATTTTTTTATTTTTTTTATTTTTGGTTACAGCTTGATGCCACACCGTATTTTCAGTACAAGTGTGGAATTTTCAGCATGGATATCGGTAACCCAAATTTTACAGGCCGGCCATAGATATCGGGTGTGCGTCGAAAGGGGATCGAACCCCGGACCATGTACGTGGTCGGCGAGAGTCCTAACCACTGTGCCACCGACGCACAATGACAATAGACGTAAATCATCCACGAAATCCTATTCAACTAGATTCTTCTTATCGATTGGTCCAACGTATTCCTGTTTTCTCGCTCCACACCGTGTTTCGCATAATCCACTTCGCCACAATTAGGATTATAGTCATCGGTGATAGTAGGCAGTAGCCTTCACTTACTGCTGTTGTCACTCACTTCAAAGGCTTCTTCGCTGAGTTTTACGTTATTCATCACCGGACACATGGCATTGTTATTATAGCTGTTGAATGAGACTGATAAAGATTTGAGGCGCTGAACTCCACAGTGTTGAATTAGTTTCCAAATAACTTCACGGCCAACACTGTCGAAGGCTTTTTCAATGTCGATGAAGTTGAAATAGTAGAGAGAGAGAGAGATCCCACTACATTCCTATGCTCTATTCAATGCAATTTGATTCGCATATATATATATATATTCATGAAGAATTCCCATTGTAACATATAAAAAATCAAAACAAGTGATTCAGCAAAGAGACTCTTTTAAACAACGAATTTTTGGGATGGAGGATTTCGTCATGAGCTAATATCAGTGAGAGAACCACCGGTAAACCTAGGAGTACTGGAGATTGCGAAATGGTCACGCTATGTCGTGAGCTGCCAGAAGTTAGGATTCATGAGATGGCCATTGGATCGGGTCCTAGTGGCTCAATGGTCAACGAGCTCGCCTTGTAACCAGCAGGTCCTAGGTTCGAACCCTGGTGATGGGTGCCTACTGATGAAGAGTCCCAAACTAGGCTGACGAAACAGCTGTCCAGTACTCTCCCTGTTGGTTTTCCAATGGTCCTCTAATCGATATGAGATAATGACGAAATCCTCCATCCAATCAAGCAAAATCCCTACAAAAAAAGCCAATACTTGAAAAAAAATTTATCATCAAGCTGTACAATCGTATGTGTATGGTTTTTAAGAAGTTATATCCTGTGAGGGGATGGAATCATAGGTGTGAATGCGTAAAATAATAATAATAATGATAATAGTATGAAATGCAATTAAAACTAAAATGTTTGTGATTATAATCGTAGTTAAATGTCAAGTGGCAAAGCAAATTAATGTCATATATAGAATAATTCATAGGATGGATAGAACTTGAAAAAAAGGATGTGCAATTATAGGATTAGTAGACGAATCGAATAAAATAACATAAAAATAGTAATAGTAGTAACAATTGACGTGATAAAGGAAGAGTATACAAACTGAATAGATGAAATGAAAAAATGAAAAATTGGTAGAGCCAAAATATGATTAGGGATTACCATACTTTAGCATAGAGGGAATAAGACAATGAAAGTTACTGAGGTTGAACGAACTTTTTCTGTACACAGAGATCTGGCTTTTCCGTTTCAATGGCCAAAGATGGCTTCAGTAATACAGATGAGCCGGATAAATAATAAATTCGTTGAAAGGAGGCTCTTCGCTAAATCATTTGTTTTGATTGTATATATTATTATTATATTATTGTTCTCTTGGGTTCCTAGTGGAACATAGGGCGATTGGTTCTTGTTTTGTTTGTTCCCATAGTTTCTTGTTGGTGATTCTTTCCGGCCATCTGATCTTCAGTAGTATAGAGCGAAGACAGTTGTTGATTAAGGTCTGCAACAGGCTGTTGGAAATATTCTTTGTAACCCGCCACGTTTCTGATCTGTACGTATATAAGAACTGACTCACTTGACGTTTGTATTGAAAATCGCATTTTTGTTGTTGATGTTGCGTGATGGAGATTTCCAGATTGGTTTCAGGTTGATGAATGTGTTTCTCGCCTTCCCGATTCTCGATTTGACATCCTCGTCCGTTCCTCCTCCTCCTGTAGTTGAGACAATGCTCCCTAGATAAGTGAATGAAGTAACCTCTTTCAAATCCCTCCCGTTGATGGTGCTTGGCGCTGGATGTTGTTGCTGCTGTTGTTGTTGTTGGTTGGTTGGTTATTTTCATAACCTCCGTCTTGTCTATGTTCACCTGGAGTCCTGTCTTCTTTGGCTGCTTCTTCGACCAGTTTGTCGATTTTCACTTGTAAGTCTTCGATTTTGTGTGACATCAAACATAAATCATCCACGCGCGAAATCCTGGTCTTCTAGATTCTTCACGTCAGTCCAGGATATCCCTGTCTTCTCGTTTTTAACCACTGTCTGACGCATAATCCAGTCCACCACAATTAGGAATATCATTGGTGATAATAAGCACCCTTGTCTGACTCCTGTGTTTACTCCAAACGCCTCGCTGAGTTTTCCGTTGTGGATCACTTGACATGTGCCGTTGTCGTACAGCTGTTGAATAAGGTTGATGAATATATATATGATTATATATATATATACCATAAATTAAATTTGATTGAAAAAAAATCCGCATGATCATTTGTCCTGAATATTCTATTTTTATTAAACTCAAATATTTAAAAAAATTGTTGATAAAATGTTTCTGAAATGTTTTTTGAAACATTTTGTCAGGTTATGTATATATATATACATGTACATATACATATGTATTTGTACATTTCACCTAAAATGTGACAAGTTTCACTGATATACCCCGCTGTGTCTCATCAATTAGAAGCTTGACGTGTCGTTTTGTGTTTGTTTTTTTACACCTTTTGTTGTCAGTTAATTAGGTCTACCAGTGTTTATCAGTCAGTAATAATTCGAACAAAAACCTATACAGTTTGTAGGAATTCTTATAACTCTGTCCGGTTGTTCCATCTTCACGCTAAATAAGGTGGACTGTGTTTATATATAAAATTATATAATTCTATTGTTAAACTGTTTATTAATGACTTCATGGTTAGCTGTATTTCATTGGTTGGAGGATTTCATCGTGAGCTAAGTACTGGACAGCAGGCACCCACTATGGCGTTTCGAACCCAGGACCTAGTTACAAGGCCAGCGAGCTCGTAGACCATTCACCATCCACTGGGACTCGATCGAATGGCCAACCCATGAATTCTCACTTCTGCCAATTCATGCACGACATAGCGCGACCACTTCGTAACGCATTCTTCGATGGGTAACTGTCCTTGCGTTCAACCTGCTGTACCCTACTGGTCATGAATTTCTACTGGAATCTCCAGGATTCGAACCCCTTATGGCAGGTGCGTACTGATGAAGAGTCTCAAACTGGTGGGACGAAACAGCCGGCTGTCTAGTACTTCCCGGCTGGTTTTCCAATAGTTCTCTAACTGGTGTCAGCTCATGATGAAATCGTGCAACCAATCAAACATAAAATCGCTACAAAAACCAATACTTGAAGATTGTATTTTACACCCTGTTCATTCTATCTTCTATCCACTCAACCTGAAGACCGCTGGTGGGGTTACAAAAGTCTACCGATAAAGATGCTCAAACAGGAATGGAACAATTGTTTATATCACCTTAGGTTTCAATAGTTCTCTTATTTTGTTTAATTCCTTTACGTTCCCAGTGGAACATAGGGCTTTAAGCCTAGTGAGCTTTAAAGTTCCGCTAACAGTGGTATTTACTTTTACTGGATGGGTTGGCTAGCCTGATACCCAACCTTCCCTCTTTGCCAGTCTTATTATTAGTTTAACGAGGTAAAGCAGTGCGTCTGCCGGCGGTCGAAACCCTGGACCATGTGAGGCGTGGTTGGCGAGCATTCTACCGCTGCGCTACCGACGCATCAAATGTTTCACTAACTGAGGTCATTCAATGTGTTGATTCACCTGAAGATAATATCGTCTGGGAACCACCGCCGTCTGTGGGCTTTAGCCTTCCTACGCATAGGCAAAAACAGGGTATAGGTTATGCTTTTGTCCTCTTAAGAGAAACAGAAAAAAAATCTGTTTTCTACAAAAACCTCTACCGAAATTACACAATGTTGTATAAGAAGCAAGTTAAAAATCAAATTAGGGATTATTCAATCAAATTATGGCATAAATTGATAAGAGGCGAAATAGACAGCGACAAAAAAACGGAGAACTAAAACAAATAAACGACAATTAAATTATCAATTGATATATGTGACACATTTATATTTGTCAATAATTCTTTGGATGTAGCAGCAAGTATCAGAAAGCAAAATGCAATTCAACTATTATGACGATTCTCAATTGCCTATCTAATCCCTGTTTTTCTCAGAATCTTTTCCCCTTATTCTAAACTGCTTTTAGTAATTTTTAGGATTGTTGAATTGGAAAATTTTTAATTACTATTACTATGGCTTTCAATTATTGATTTAGGAAGGAATTTCATTTGTTTGATTGGTTGAAGGATTTCATCATGAGCTGACATCAGTTAGAGAACCAGTGAAAATTAAACAAACGAGAAGTGGAGAGCTGTTTCGGCCTAGTTTGTGACTCTTCATCGGTACGCACTCACCAACTACAAGGGGTTCGAGCCCAGGACCTTCTGGTTACGAGATGAGCTTGTAGACCATCCTTCAAACAATAACTGAAAATCAATTTGATGCCCGGAAGCGACTGGCCAAATTCAGGTAGTGACCTGGAGTTCTAGTGCGAGGCCGTAACAAGTAGGGTACAACAGTTTTAAGTTGAGGCAGTGACTCATCAAAGAAGACATTGTGAAGTGGTCGCGCTAAGTCATGCATGAATCGGCAGAAGTTGAATTCATGTGTTGGCCAGTGGCTGGTGAATGGTCTACGACCTTGCTGGCCCTGCAACAAGAAGGTCCTAGGTTCAGACCCCTGCGGTGGGTGTGTACTGTTGAAGCAGAGGCTCAAAACTAGGCTGATAAAACAGCTGGCTGTTCTGTTCTCCTTGGTGGTTTTCCAATGGCTCTCTAACTGATAGCAGCTCATGATGAAATCCTCCAACCAATATTACTATAACTGCTTAACTTTTTCACTTAAAGGACAGGTGAATCAATTGTAGGCGATTTTTATCAGCTCCTTTGGTTATCTCTATTGAGCTCTAGACTACTGTCATCGACCGATAAACTGGATCCCAGAGGGTTTGAAAGCTCGTCTATGAGCTTGACTTCTATCTGGTAGCTCCTAGGTTCGAACTTCTGTGGGGGTGCGTACTGATGATGACTCCGAAACTAGGGGAACGAAACAGCTGTTCGCGGTACTCCCTCGTTGGTTTATAATGGTTATCTAACTGATATCAATTCGTCGTGTCCGAACTTGAAATAAACCAATTTCTTACAAACTAACTCTTTTCATTGTAATAACATAGTTTTATCGAGGATTGATATCAGTAAGGGAGAGAATAAACATCAAAGGGTACTTCTGACAGCTGTTTAATCCTTCACTGGGACTGCTCATGCGTTGGTGTCCATTGTCATACGAATGATCATCCTGGACCCATTGCCTATTTAACCAACAGGACAAAATTCAATCAGGCATAAAGCCCAATTTCTGTCAGTTCATGATTTTTGGCACCACTGTCATCGCCGCCGATATGGTAGACACCATCAGCCATAATTTCTCACTAGAACTTCTGGCATGCCTCGGTGGCACAGCGGTAGAGTGCTCGCCAACTACGCATGTGGTGCGGGTTTCGATCCCCGGCAACGGACGCACTCCTTTACCTCCCTAAGCCAGTGATAAGACTGGTAAAGCGAGAAGGTTGAGTATGAGGCGAGCAACCCCATCCACTGAAACTAAACACCACTGCTATCGAAACTTCAAGCCTGTAGCTTGAAGCCCTATGTTCCAATGGGAACGTGAAGGAATAAAAATATACTCACTGAAGAGTCACAACAACTGATGAAACAACTGTCGGCAGTACTTCTTCAGACTTGGAAATAATCTAGTCCTTACTAATCAACACGTCAAATTTAAGTAGTCTAGACATGCGTTGTGGCTTAATGAGGATTTCAGGATGCGCATTTCATCCTAATAGGTTCCAGTTAATTGGATGAAATGCCAAGTTTATCGAGCTTCTGACATGCATCATGATTTAAGCATTAAAGCGTTATTTTCCAGATCTCCTTACTTAGTGATAACATCTCAACAGAGATAGAGCATTTCAATTGGACACTAGTAGCTAGTGTGATGTGTCTATTCCTTTCCCACGGTGCACACTGAATTCTGTCAGGTTTGCGATGTGGCCAGCATTCTAGGTAGATGTCGCCATCACAATGCACACTGATTTGATGATATAGAAAGTTGGAGGCAATTGGCAGGAAGCCTTGAACACCACCTAGGTTTCGTGCAAGTTGGCACTCAATGTAAGATTAAGTACATTGGGAATTAATATTGCTGTTATCAGTCAAGTAGAATCAGATGTTTTTATAGTTAAATAAATAAATTACTTGTTAGAATGTTATAATGTATGTGAATTTAATACATTTCAACACTATTTATTATCCTCCTCTGATTTGACTGGTGGTAATAATATCTTACATATCTCTGGTATTTGCATTGAGTTACTTCTTTTGCATGTGATGGGTGTGTAGACTCCCTGAACCAGGATTCAGTTATTAATATCTCTCTCCGTCTACCTAAGCCAGCCTTTACAGGTCAACTGTGTAGGTCAAACTAGTAGATCGAGGGTAGTCAGATTATCAGAATATAAGAATTTAGTTCAGGGTCAGAATGATTGACCCAGCAAAGATAAGTAATTTAGAAAAAACTCAGCACTACATTGCACTCCATGCATTAACACACAATCACACAATAGAGGAGGACAGAGTCCAAATTCTAGAAAGTACTATAAATAGGTGGAGAGAGAAACTGATTACTGAATCCTGATTCATTGAGTCTACACACCCAATACATGCAATTCACTTTGTATCCGGGACGTCTCGGGTTCGAATCACAACTTGTTGGTTTTCGTCTGATTGTATTTGATTGATAACACTAATATTATTTCACAATGTACTTTATCTTATATTGATTTAATTCAATTGTCTAATCATTAGTGTTTACTCGTGTATATAAATGAAGCAAAGAAAGTTGTGTGAGTACCTTGATATGATAATGAGCAGTAATATATTGTGCTGGAAACATGATCATCAGTAAATATTATTTCCTGTACAACACTGTGTGACTTATCAAAACAGTATCTTATCCATAATGGAATAATAATAATAATAGTAGTATCTTGATAAGCTCTGTGTTCAGTGAGTTGAACTAACTTCAAACCCGACTTTACTTAAAAACAATCAACCATAGTAGTATGTTATACAGTCTTATTCGTAAATTAAAAAAAGCGCCTATAAAATTTGAGAAAAGACAGAGAGAGGGAGAGAGGATTTTCAAATTTCTTCCATTTGATATTCCCTCCATTCAATGTTTCAATAATTTATGCATTTTACAAAAAAAAATTAAAAAGAAACATTTTTTTTCTCTTTATTCATCACAATTTTGATTAATAAACTAACAAATAACATTAATTATTATACGAAAAAAAACAGCAAACTAACTAGAAAATTAAAAATTCATTTGTACTATGAAAAAAAAATTAAAGTTCTGTTGTTGCTGCTGGTGGTGTGTTGTAAAAATGAAAATTACAATTATAATTCTATAGATTTAGTCATGTGACTTTATTCATTTACATTTTGATTTGTATTCCCGTTTGGATTGATTCTTTTATTGTGAAATATTATTATTATTGTTCCCTTGGGTTCCTAGTGGAACATAGGGCTTCAACTGCATGTCTCCACTTGCTTCTGTCTTCTGCTGTACTGTTCACTTGCATCCATGTTAGTCCATGCTGTTTCAGCTCCTCTTCACACGATCTCCTCCATGTCACCCTTCGACGTCCCAGTCGTTGCTTCCCTTTCGGGTTCCACTCGAGCAATGGCCTGACGCGCGATGTCACCCAGTGGCCTCCTCAGCGAGTGTCCAATCCATCTCCACTTTCTTCTGCATATTTATGGGGCGATTGGTTCTAGTTTTGTTTGTTCCCATAGTTTCTTGTTTGTGATTCTTTCCGGCCATCTTATCTTGAGTATAGAGCGAAGACAGTTGTTGATAAAGGTCTGCAACCTGTTGAAAATATTCTTTGTGACCCAGCAAGTTTCTGATCCGTAAAGCAAAATTGACTTGACGTTTGTATTGAAAATCTGAATTTTGTTGTTCATGGTGAGTGACGAAGATTTCCAGATTGGTTTCAGGTTGATGAATGTGTTTCTCGCCTTCCCGATTCTCGATTTGACATCCTCGTCCGTTCCTCCTGTGGTTGAGACAATGCTCCCTAGATAAGTGAATGAAGTAACCTCTTTCAAATCCCTCCGCTGATGGTGATTGGCGCTGTATGTTGCTGCTGCTGTTGTCGTTGTTGGTTGATTATTTTCATAACCTCCGTCTTGTCTATATTCGCCTGGAGTCCTGTCTTTGCTACCAGCCTCTTCGACCAGTTTGTCGCTTTTCGCTTGTACGTCTTCGATTTTGTGTGACATCAAACATAAATCATCCACGAGCGAAATCCAGGTCTTCTAGGTTCTTCACGTCGGTTGTGCAGGATATCCCTGTCTTCTCATTTCCCACTGTCTGACGTATAATCCAGTCCACCACAATTAGGAATATCATTGGTGATAATAAGCACCCTTGTCTGACTCCTGTGTTTACTCCTAAAGCCTGGCTGAGTTTTCCGCTGTGGGTAACTTGTACATATTGCCTTGGCATTTTGAAATGATGGTCTCTAGTTAGCAGTTAATTGGTGGATGGTGGAGACTAGGAATGGTGGAATCCACCCAGGATGCGCATTTCGTTCAGATTTGGGACTCGTCAGCTACTGGATCTACCTGCATTCCGCAATGTTCCCACCGGGGCTCCAGTCTATAGCCCATAGTACAATTAGGCGTGTTTCTCATCGGATTTTTGAACAAAATCCTGTGTGGTTAAGTAAAGGACAAACAAAATCTATTCGTAGTGCCATTCTATCTCATCTTGTGGATACAGAACACAAGACTGATGTCAACGAGGCTTTCAAAGTCATTTACCGCATACCTACGAACCTCAATTTCGCCTTAAGAGTTCGGCTACTAAATATTGCTGAGGCTGGCTGCTGGGATCCATATTCAGAAGCCTAATTTACGCATCCAAAAGAAGTTAGTTCAGTCATTATCATCACCCTGGGCATCCAGGTTTCAATAATACAGAATTTTTGCGAAGTTCTCTTAATTTTAGTTGATATTCTGTTCGCTATTATACCTTTATTATTATTATAATTTAAGCATCTTTAATGAACTGTAATTCCATCGTGATTTCCTTTACAAATCGATATTATTTACAAAACACTAATATTTTTATTAACTACTAATTTAAAATATTCTGTGTATATAAACATGCATATATATAATTGTATAGCCAGAAGAGGCACTTATCGAAAAGTATATTCTTTGCTCAATTATTTTGTGTTTTATAGACGTCTAAATGAATATTTTTGCTATATTAATTATTTAATTCAATTTTAAATTTTCCTGTTGATTGATTAGACCGAAGTGCTCGATCTCAGGTTAACACGTTGGCTTCTTGCGCAGATGCTTTCACAATGTCTGAGGACTGGGCTTGAGTCTCGGTGGGAACATCATCACTCACAGCGGAATGAAGATGCATCCAGTAGCTGAGGAGTCCCAAGCGGGACGAAATGCGTAACCTGGATTCCACTGCTAGTCACTATCCACCAATTAACTTCTAATTACATGCCCAGACATCGTCGAAACATTTGCACAAGGAGAAGCAGAAATATCAACCTGAGACCGATCACTTTTATCCAATCAATTGATGGGAAAATCTAAAATTTAATTAAATGATGGTCTTTAGGTTCAAGTTTGAATTGAAAGCATTATCAGTCAGTAAAGAAGTCTAATAACACGCATGTCTGATAACTCTCAGGTAGACTGGAACAAGACTCCTGCATTCCAGTGTTGGCTATCATGAGTCGGATGAGTGTTAGGAGGCATAACTTATCGTTGTTGTTATTCGTGACTGGAATCATGACCATTCTATACACTGATAAGATAGTTGGAAGGTTTTTGATTGGTTTATTATTGGCTTGAATTTCCGGGGATTTTCAAGGTCATAAAATCAATTAATCAGATATTGATTATCTCTTCACTGCTTAAAAAGTTTCCAGGGTTTATATAATGTATATACCATATATTTTGAAGAATACAATATCGTCACGGTTGTCAATGCTGTCTTTGTCCTTGCAGTTAAATTTGACGTTGATGAAAACAAAAGAGACTCTTCTCGGCGAATTCATTTGTCTAGCTGTAGATCCATATTTATATACAATCTGTGCTCGAAACGTCATCACTCAATATTACTGTATAACACTGTATGATTTATCCAAATAAAATCTTATCCATAATGGAGTTATACTCTACCACTGTGCCCAAGTTTTATACTTATATCAATACTGTTATTCTTCACTTTGTCGATTCCTTTGAAGGAGGAAGCATTTGTTGAGATGGAATGACCAATGTTGACAAGGTGTTTGATGATCCCACTCCTTATATAGCCACTAGTTTCTTTCTGCAACCATGCGGTGGGATGTTGTTCTTGAACCCCTTTTAGACAGGATACGCGTTCAATGACTAATATACCTGGCTTCACAACAACAAGTGAACTGATATATGCATGCAACAACGTTTTTATTATCCTAGGAAATTTAAACCCTGCTTAATCAATATCTAATGAATTAATCGTATGACCTTGAAAATACTCTTAAAATAAACCAATCAGGTTTTATCATGTCAGGGCAAGCGTCAGACATAACTTCAAGGTTAACAATGATAGTTAATAGGACCACTCACTGTTAAACGATATTTTTAGGTCTGATAATAATAAAAATGCTTAAAATTCTGTGTGTACTCATGAACTTAGATTATTGAATTGTTCCCGCTAAATTCAAGTCAAAAGCTATTATCATCCTGTATATATATTTATAAAAATGACATAAGTAATCAAATTATCAAATATAGAATAATTATGCAAATGTAAATGTGGGACATGGGCAAACAAACAAACCAATAACAAAAAAAGTAGAATAAAATAAACTAAAATAAATTCTAGAAAGCACATTATATAATGACCTACATGAAGAATAAAGTAAAGGAAGAAAGAAAGAAAGAAACATCAAAGCGAAGATGATGATGTGTTTGTTTGAATGAAGTCGACGAAGGTCATTTCATGCTGAGTGAATGAAATCTTTCGAAATATATTCAACAAAGACTTTGGTTGTTTTTTTAATTTTCATTTTCTTCTGTTCAAATAACAAACTTACAACAAACTAACATCAATTAAGAATGAGATAATTGAACTGACTAGTAGATTATTAGCTTGCTTAAATATTTGTAATATATTAAGACTGTTTTTATTTTTTCAATTAGATAGAAGGTAATTTGTTGTTTTGTAGTCAAAAACATTCTCCTGAAATGTGAAGGTAAATAGTTTTGACAGAAATGGGTTATCATTAATAAATGCTAAACTGTTTGAAATGGAAGGAATACAAATCTCAGAATGGATGAAAATGTATTCAATTATCAATAAGATTATTACTATTATTATTGTTTCCTGTAATTCCTAGAGAAACAAAATGCTTCAGCCGTGCATCTCCATTGCGTTCGGTTCTCTGCTAGATAGAGTCTTCACCTGGCTCCATGTTTGACCACACGCTTTCATCTCCTCTTCACATCACCTCCTCCAAGTTACCCTTCCACTGACGAACAACTCGCCGCTTCCCTTTCGACGGGTTCCACTCGAGCAATGGCTTGTCTAGTGATGTCACTTGATGGTCTCCTCAGAGTATGGCCAGGCAATCCATCTCCATTTCTTCCTGCCTATTTGTTTCACAATCGGTTCCTGCTGTGTTGGTTCGCTCACTGCCAGAGATCTCTGTTGCTGATCCTTTCTGGCCGGCTATCTGATCTTGAGTATTGAATGAAGGCAGCTGTTATTGAAGGTCTGTAGTTTGTTTGAGATGCTCTTTATGACGCGCAGTGCAAGTCTCTGGTCCGCATAGCAAGTAGCACTGACTTCAAATTGGAATTGAAAATCCGGATCTTATTTTTGATGGTGAGTGCTGTTGACCTCCACAAAGACTTGAGAGTAGTGAAAGCTTGTCTTGCTTTTCCGATTCTTGCTTTGATATCCTCGTCAATTCCGTGTGCCTGTAGTTGAGACGATGCTTCCCAGGTGGGTAGGTAAAAGAGGATGTTTCTTCAGGTTCCTCCCATTTATGCTGATCGTTGTCTGTTGTTGTTGTTCTTGTCCAGGAATCTGCATCACCTCTGTTTTATCTATGTTCACCTGAAGTACTATCTTTGATTCTTCTTCTATCAATAAGATTATGTTTATTTTACTGAAATGACCGACTAACCGGCTGACTTACTGACTGGTTTCAACATAGAACTGTGTACTTTGATTGGACACTAGCAACTAGCGTGATGTGTCTAGACCTTTGCGACGGTGCACAGCGAATTTTATCAATCAGGTTTACAATGTGGCTATCATTCTAGGTAGCTCGCCATCACTGTGTACATTGATTTGATGATATTAGATGGTTGGAGGCAATCGGCCACAGGAAGCCTTACACACCACCTAGGTTTCGTGCTAGTTCGCACTCACCAGTCAGCAAGGCGTATCTGCAGCCTTGAAGGAACTCATTTCCCTTCTGAGATTCGAACCTGCGTCACCTAGTGCTACCTGCATAGTCAGAGACCTTACCACTGAGCTATTTTGGCTCACGACTGACCAACTTCTGTAGGACTGTAGTTGGTATTTTGTTTGGACAGTAGTAACTGGGTTGTTTTTAGTCCTTTCTTTGGTGCAGACTGAATTCTATCAGTCAGTCAGGTTTGCAATGTGGTCAACTAGCATGGAAGCTAGATGGTGTCCAAGGCTTCCTGCCGGGTGCCTCCAACTATCCAGTATCATCAAATCAATGTGTACCATGATAGCGAGCTACCTAGAATGATAGCCACATTGTAAAGCTGACTGATAGAATTCGGTGTGCACGGTCGCAAAGGGATAGGCACACCACACTAGTTACCAGTGTCCAACCAAAGAATTGTGTCCTTAAATCCCATTCATTTAATCATTTCCATGTCAATGTGTGTTGTATCGAATTCTACTGCGATTCGCAGCCAAAGATATACGCATACTTATATCAGCAATTCGGCGAATGGTGACCAGCAGTGGAATACATCAGGATGTGAGTTTCGTTCCCTTTAGGACTCGTCACATGGATGTACCAGCATTCCCCCACTGTGAGTTATGATTTGTTCCCACTGAGACTCGAACCAAGTGCATCCATTTTTTCAAACGCAAAAGTATTATCCACCAGGCCAACTAGGTCACGAAAGCCACCCCCTCGTGCAATGGGGTTTGATGCTTACGTCAAGTGGTTGGAAAGAAATGTTTCACCTCTGTTATGATTAATCACTGTCCCTTTGATAGGACTGTTAGTCATATTCACGTCGGGGTTGGGTCAGGGAGTAAGGTAGACTACATAACTGGGTTATATATGATGCTGAGGATCAATGATTGACGACTCATAATGACACAGGATAAAAAGCTATCAAAATGAAGTAGGCCTATTCACCTGTTATCACCAAAATTTCAAGAAAAATGTCACTCATTTTTAATCATTTATTCTCTGTTTCATACATTTTTAAGCATATGCGATTGTGTCTTTATATTTCATTCACGTTTTCTTATTTGAGTACCTTTTCTAAGTCAGTCTGAATTGGTACAACTCTGTACAAAGTTCCATGTAATTTGTCAGCCATATAAATTTGGAAGGATTCATTTAACAGAATATATATTTTCTCATTTCTTTGCTTTCCTACTGGGACATAGGGTTTCAGGATTCAGGTGTGATTTTTTAGTGGTTGGAGTCTTGATTTCACAGGACGAGGTTGATAGCTTCATGCCGACTCTTTCCTCTTTACTCGACCCACTACCGGCTAGAAGAGGTTGAGGAGTGCACTTGGACGAGAATCTCACCCAATACTACTTGCTCGGTTGGCTAGCATTCTGTCAACAAAACCACTGATGCATAGAATCTCATCAGTACGCTGATGTTCCGTGCTAGAGAAATTGGCGCAACCGAAACTCTGGACGATAAAAATAAGGAAAATAGAAGGCTTGTTGTATAAGAATGGATGTCTGGGAACAATTTGTTAAAGTTTCCATGAGGAGAACGCATGGTGCAAAAGAAACACATTTATATATGGCTTTACCGTCTAAGGGCGACTCAGCAGCTGAATCGCTAGCATCGAAACCCTGAAAAATAATTGCTGAAACATTCCTTGCCAAAACATTATGTTTAAAAACTCACCAAGCCTTGGATAATTCTCAGGTGAAGGAAAAGCCACCTCAGTGTGTATTTGAAAACCTAAGTGTTCTTATGGAGACAGTTACTTAGGTAGACCACAACTCTGAAAGCCCACTGTCGTCTTTTGGGGCCTTTTCCAACGTCGTTAGGTACAGGAGTAGTAAGTTCAATTAGATTATATAAACATTTGGATGAATTTATTCTTGTTATTATTATGATCACCTCGATTGTTATCCGTTAATTCACGTCCCTGAACTCTGATCCCAAGTGTTATATTGATCATATTATTTCAAATGCCTATGACTAATATTTCATTATGTAATTGAATGCAGCCTGGTGGGAATTTAGCGAAATTTAGCTTAATTCCCGCTCTATAATATTACTGTCACCATATGCGTCGGTGGCACAGCGGTTAGGACGCTTGCCAACCGGGGTTCGATCCCCGGCCGACGCACACCTGATATCAATCATCGACCTGCTAAATTTGGGCTACAGATATCAAATGCTGAATCTTTCATACTTGTACCAAAAATACTGTGTGGAATCAAGCCATGATAAAATAAACAAAAATGTAAAAAATATTTAAATTAACCTCCTTATTCAGGGATATCTATTCATCCATGTACAGCGGGAATTTCCTGAAATGAAATCCTGATAATTACAATTACCCAAGACATTATCTCATTCGAAAGTTTGTCCTAAACCTCAAAACTATGTCATCGTGAGTAAAATACTCGCAAAGATTCACAATAACTTTACCAAGGCTATTATAAAAGGAAGCATTATTGAAAATAACATTTCTGAATTCTCATGAACACATTTAGAAAAAACAAGTAACAAATTTAAGCTAAGAAATGTGCATTCCTTTTCAATTAGCCGCTCTTCATAACTAACTAACATACAGTTTTTACATCAAAATTGTAACAGTTATGTTGTTATTGGATTATGCTTATTATTGGGTTCCTTTACGTCCTGAGGTGAACATTTCGGTAGCAGTGGTCGTTGTTTTCTATGAGGTGGGATAGCTGGTTTAGGAATACGTCCGTTGAGGACCGACCCCTGGACCACATGTGAGGCGTGGTTGGTGGGCGTCCTACCACTGAACCACCAAGGCACATATGGTTATTTCCGTTCATAAGGACTCTCATGTTTAGTTATGGGGGTGGCGTGGAAATAAGAGATTAAAAGTCATCAATACAATTAACTCGTGGATGTTAGCAACCAGATATCTTATTTTTCAAAGACGGAGAGGTGTGAAAACATATGTGGAATTCAAGATGAGATAATTCGTAATGGTTAGCCGACAAGTTATTACATGATCAAGAAATCTGTAAAATACTGACAACCAAGAAGAATAGAATGACTGAGTATGTTATTATTATTTCCGTTTAATTCCTAGAGGAACATAGGGCTTCGGCTACATGTCTCCATTGCGTTCAGTTCTCTGCTAAATTTTTCATCTGGCTCCAGGTCTGCCTACATGCTTTCATCTCCTCTTCACATGACCTCCTCCAGGTCACCCACCCTCACACTGACGACCAACTAAAATAGAAATAAGTGAGTAGAATTAGCTGATATTTATTACGTAATTCTACTGAGTCATTCGTTTCTTCTTAGTCATCATCGCTACTCTGCTAAGCCTTAGGAGTCCACTGATCAGAAGTTTGAATTCATGGCCCATTGGACCAGGGCCCAGTGGCTTAATGGTCTACGAGCTAGCTTGCCTTGTAACTAGAAGCTTCTAGGTTCAAACCGCGGTGTTGGGTGCATACTGATGAAGAGTCAAAAATTAGGCTTTCCGGTACTCCCGACAGGTTTTCTAATGGTTCTCTAACTGATATCAGCTCACAAAGAAATCCTCCAGCTGATCTTGAATTTCACAATTATTTTCATCACCTTCTCCTTGCCTCCTTCAAAACTTGGATATCTTGTTACTTACATCTTTTATTTGGTTGTTTTGATAACTTTTAACGTCTCAGTTCCAACCCTCCGTATACCTGAAACTTACGAACTAAAATGATCACATGACTGATACAGTTTTGATGTAAACAGACACCTATATATTAGTGTGGAGCTGATATTGAGGAACCCACTGAAAAGAAAATAACATTTTAGAACACTTTCAACTGTTATATACTTTATAAGATATATGGATAGGCTATTCAAATTGTATTGAAGTGAATATGTCCAAATCATAATTCAGTCATACTCCTGTCTGTCTGTCTGTTTACGACATAGAACTTTGCGCTGATGTGCAGTAGTTCAAGTCGCCACACTCCCTCCATATAGCACACAAAGCAAGAAAAGAGAGTAGGAGAAATGCATAATATGGACAGTAAACAGAGGTGTGAGACGAAGGAATAGTAAAAACGGAGAACAAAACAGTTTCATTGGAAATCATAAGTCACAATGAGTGGATGCATCTGCACCAGCCATTGAGAACGATTTTGAGCCATGTCACCGATTGTTTCCAACCATTGGTTTTTACCATCCTGAGGACATCAACCAGTCAGGAAGTCTACACCTTCCTACGTGGCCTAGACTAACTGTTGTAGATTTCATTGACTGGTGCCATGTTTTCGTTTGACCACCACTAGCTCTTTTCCAGCCTGACCCTATATCAGCTAACATTTCCCGTCAGTCGAGGAAGGCGATGGCTAGGCATACGTAGCACATGCCCTAACTATCTCAGTTGATGTAATCTTACAGCCTCGTCGACTGATTTCCCCGCCTTACCTAGCACTCAACCGAAGCCTAGCCTCAATATGGCTCACCTTATTATACCACTTCAAACGGGAGATAGTACACAGACACCTATAATCAAATACAGCTATTCTTCCCATGTCTTCCGCCCTCAATGGCCATGTCTCATAGCCATAGAGGAGGACGGAGTGGACTGCTGACCCACCCTTTGGTCGATAGTTGTATATCACGTCTACGCCAGAGACGGCGTAAACTGGCATATGAGAAACTGGCCCTCTGTATTCGTACTGAGATTTTGGCAGACATAAACCCGTTGGGGCTGATGGTACTTCCCAAGTAGGTACATTGTAGCTCAAGGTGTTCAGAAGACTCTGCATTTTGTCCGCGTCCTCCCCTAGAAGGACTACATCGTCTGTACATTCTAAGTTAACGAGATTATTCCCTGGCAGCAAGTCACTCATACTCCTACGTCATTTTTGAATGACTTAGCAACATATCCTTTACTCAGATGTTGATTTTCAGGGATTTCATCCGTTACAGGATTTCATCATGAGCTGACATTAGTTTGAGAACCATTGGAAAACCTGGGAGTACTGTGTAGTTGTTTCATCCTAGTTTGGGACTCTTTAGCAGTAGGCACCCACCACTGGTTACAAGGATAGCGTACTCGCAGACTATTCATCAGACACTGGGAACTGATCAAATAGCCAGCCCATGAATTCCAACTCCTGCTAATTCATGATGTAGAAAAAATCCCCATTTAGACATTTAGAGAAAAACAGAAAGATTGAGCGAAGAAATATTTACTTATCAATTAGATCCTCCCTCATCTCACTCTGGTTCTACTCTAATATACACTTATAGCATTTTTATCACAATACACAACAGTTTACCAATCAAGTGGCACTGATATGTTTGTTAACGATAATTAAACAGTGTCAAAATGTCAAGAAGTGGGGTGATAATTAACGAAGAAAATCAATACACATTTAAAAGGTAGAAATGGTTAGAATAAATTAATTTTACAAGGATAACACGTAATTGAAGACGCAGTAGTCAGAAAAAATAATAAAATAATTTGGACAATTATAATTTTTATCATTTTCAAATGTTTAGGGGGAGGGGGCGAAGTAGTCCGGTTTACACATTCATGTAACGATGACCAAGGCAAGGAAAGTGGCTCTGTTCAGATTTCTTCTGAACACACAGTTTTGGCTTCTTCAGGTGGATTCCGATTGCTTCAGCTGTATGTAGAATACGAACTCGTAAAGCAAAATTAAGATTAGTAGGAATGCGATGGATAATTTTAAATGCTGTTTTAACATCAACCTTATGCTCATTATCTACAAGGTGTGCTAGAATAGAACTTCGAATAGATCTTGTTTGTCCCTTGCTTAACCATGCTACAGGATGATGTTCGCAAAATGCGATGATGAACCTGCCTAATTGTACGCCCAATGTAGCTGGCTCCGCAGCTGCAATCAAACTGGTAGATACACATAGAGGAGGCAAATTCATGACATGATAATAATAATTTGCTTTATTCCAAAAACAGTACTAATGACACAGCAAGGAATTTTCAGTATTCAGTACAATATTGCATTTAATTTACTAAAAACGACAACAACAAAAAATATATAAAAGAAATAGTCATTACATAATAATGATAACAAAACGTTTTTATAGCAGCTATGTAGCAATTACAGTATACGATAAGGAGAAAAATACGCATAAAGTATAAAATTATAGTAATAATAGTAATAACAGCTAAAATAAAAATAGCAAAGTTATAATTAAACGATAGAAAGGGTGACACCATAAAATTACAGAAAGATGAACAATAAAAGGGTCGATTCACTCTGCTAATTACATAGTAACTTCTTATATGTTTCACGTCTAACGGAGTCTTCATCACATAAAATACGGGCTGAATAGGGTATTGTAGAATTTTTGTACTTAGTGGTGCGAGCATATAACTTCTTATATTGACTTCTCGCCCTAACTGATGAGATACAAGAGGATAGTTGTGAATAAAGCGGGTGCAGAGGGTCTGACAGTACGGCCTTTGCCCACTTTGTACAGGAATTTACGTGTCTCTCGACTATAGTATTGGCGAGCTCACGCAGTGGGAAACCACAAGCCCTACTAACAGCATTTAATACCCTTCGTAATATGACATAGTCTTTTTTAAGAAGCCCAGGAAAGATTAATGGAGAGCAATAGAGAACAATAGGTAAAATACAGGAGTTTACAAACTGCAGAATTAAAGGTTGGTTGATACCTGATTGTCTTAACTTTTTAATGTAGACAGTAAGACGAAACATTTTCTTAGAGATTAATAAGATGTGGGATGACCATGAAAGGTCAAAGGAAAGAACTAATCCAAGGTATTTAATGCTTGACTTGGTTTCAATTTCCGTGCCATCTATGCTACAGGCATCATGAGAACTAACTAGTTCATGCATGTCACGTCGATGCTTGAAAGTAAAGTTAACTGCCTGACATTTGGAATTAACATAAAAAACCGATTGACCTAGACCACTCGCTGATGTCCAACAGAAGCTATTAAGTTTGGAGCGTGACCACTATCTAATTTCATCCGTGGTGAGTATCACCTGTCCTCCTCACCCGACCTAGTAAGCACTCATAGTCACAACTTCCCACTGGAACCCAGAAAACCAGTCACCAGTCAGCATCAGATTTAGGTAGTCTGATTTTCCAATGCTTCTCGAATCGATGTCAGTTCATAATGAAATCCTGTTTAACCAATCAAATCCAATCCAATCTAATCACCGTACAAATCAACACTTGAAAAACTTCATTTTTATATTTCAAAATCATTTTTCCCGTTCAATATACCGGAAAAGTGAAGAAAAGAATTTTGTAACAAAGCCAAATTTTAAAATGGAGCAAGGAAGAAAGTAATGCCTTTTTTCTTTTCTTTTCACGTAATTTGAGCTGATAAAAAAGTGTGTTGTCATTGAAGCGTGCTTAATTTATAATAGTAGTGGTAATGATAATAATAATAATAGTTCTCTGAATAATTTGATATTTTTCTTTCCGTTAGCCATATTCCAATTTTTCCCAGTTTATCGATCACTAATGTAAGTGTAGAACTTGGGTAGGTTGGTGGTAGAATGTAATTCTATATTGGTAGATAAGTTTATACGAGTTTAGCCACGGATTGATATCAGTTAGAGGACCATTGAAAACCAGCCGCAAGGAGTACTGGAAAGCTGTTTCATCCAGCTAGTTGGGGAACCATCGGCAGTATGCACACACCGACACAGTTCGAACCCAGGAACTTCCGGTTACAAGGCAAGCTGGCTAGTATACCATTCAGTCACAGGGACCCGACTTAATGGCTCATGGATTCTAACTTCTACCAGTTTGGAATTTAGCGCAACCCCAAACACTGTGGTAGGTGGAACATCCATCCTCACACTTGACATCTGGACGGACCTCACTGGTCACGACGTCTCACTAGGACTCCAGTAAACTCCAGCCTGCATCAAGTCACTCCCTAGTTCTCAATGGTTTTCTAACTGCTATTAATCCGTGATCAACTCGTAAAAAACAAAACTAACCCTCACAAACCAAACTATTGAAGATAAGTTTATTTTGATGTGGTTGTGTTCTCTGAGCTGGATGGTTAATTTGAGAAGCTTTCATCACCCTACTGGGTGACATCTTCAACGCATGTTTCAATTTGAAGTGAACTTTTAGATTTCTCCACGAGTTTATTAATCATCGCTCCTGGTGGGTCACCTTGGACGTGATTGGTTGTTTTTGTGTGTTTTCACACCTTCTAGGTTACTTGTATTGTCACTCATTGTTTCTTTGACTTGAACTTTGAACCTTTGTGTGTGTGAGGTTTCTTTCTTATCGGTTGATACGAACATACGTTCGTATCCACGAACATAAGCTAGCCGTCAAAAGACATGATATCAACTCCCTCATATCACTACATACAGACAACCAAGGACATCAATTCGACTGGGACAACGTTCAAATATTAGACAGAGGAAACACCAAAAATGCTAGAGAATTTTTAGGAGCCTGCCTGGCATTCTAGTGAATCATCAATCAATAGACAAATCGAGATAGACAAAATTTATCAACCGGTAAGAAAGAAACCTCATACACAAAGGGTCAAAGTTGAAGTCAAAGAAACAATCAGTTTCAATTCAAGTAGCCTAGAAGGTGTGAAAACACACAAAAACAACCAATCACGTCCAAGGTCACCAGGAGAGATGATTAATAAACTCGTGGAGAAATCTAAAAGCTCACTTCAATAAATTGAAGTATGCGCTGAAGATGTCGCCTAGTAGGGCGATGAAAGCTTCACAAATTAACTATCCAGCTCAGAGAACACAACCACATCAAAATCATCTACCTGAGCTACAAATCTTCTCTATCATACAGTGATGATGCAGTATTAACAACTGAAAGACAAGGTACCGAGCAGAAATTAGCGCCACTCATAATCATGGCCCTGGGTTCGAACCCCACCAAGTGTGTTCGTACTGCTGAAAAGTTTCAAACTAGGCTGACGAAACAACTGTTCAGTACTCCCTGAAAGGTTTTCCAATGGTTTTCTAAATGATTTCAGCTCATGATGAAATTGTCCAACCAATCAAACGAACAAATCCCCTAAAAAACCAATACTTGAACATATCAGTTTGAGTCACACGTTTTCACAATTTGTCTTATATATGTATATTTTCTCTCTTTCTGTCTCTCCACATTCCTTCATTTTTGTTGTCTGTTGCCACTTTCCATATCTCTGGTATACGCGTTGCGTCATTCCGATTGATGCACCTGTGAGGTGTTGAACTGATAAACAAAGATTCAGTGAATCACCTCTCTGTTTTATAATAAAGGTTTTTTGTATTTCCCAATGAATGAAAAACAAAACGATTCTGTTGTTTCTACTGACGTTTCGCTATTTAATGCTGCTAATAGCTGTGTCAAAGTATTATTAAACGAGAATTTACAAAATCTCAGCATATATATAACAAAGAGCTAATAGGTGAGAAAATAGACAAGTTAGGTCAAGTTAAAAGGGCATATTGAAAGTCAAAATACCAATGAAGATCACTAAACCAAATAACAAAGGTAATAGTACATCTGTTATGATATCAAAACAAAGTTTACTAACTTGATCATCGTTTGTCTGTCTGGGGTCATTTTTCGTTGTCAAGTTGGTCAATTGGTAAAGATAACAAAACCAAGTGTAGATTGTTGGATTTGATCAGTGTGTAAAATTATAAAGGCAGTGTGTGTTTGTTTACATAGTGAACTTGCTTATCACATTCGTGTTGATTTTGTCACTTCATGGGGGAGGGAGGTGTTGTAACCAGGTCAGGTTCTGTTTTAGTCAATCATTCCTACTCATCAGACAATTTGGATTATACTTGATATGAAGTGCTTCTGATATTAGACGTTCTTTGTGATTTCTGAAGTTTTTCTGGATTATTTCAATATTGTCAAAATCAATTTTGTGGCCTGAATCTATAGCATGTAGACCAATGGCTGATGATTATTCAAGTTTTTGTAGTTCCACAGGATTCTTCGGTGGTCGAAGAGATGCTCTACGGTGTTCATTTCTTCTGATTTTGATTTTTCGAGATGTTTTTCCGATGTATATTGCATCACATTTTAACCATTTTATTTTATAGACACAATTAGATAGAGAATCTTTGGGGATTTGGTCTTTTATATGGACAAGGTTGCTTTGAAGTGTGTCTGATGTTTTGAAGAAAACTCTAATGTTGAGCTGATTGAGTACTCTTCTGATATCGTTTGACGTCTCTGCTATATATGGAATGGCGACTGTTGATGTCCATGTTTTCGAAATGCGTTTTCGGCCATACTTAATTTCTGTATTGTTTTGCTTACAGGTTTCAGTAAAGTTTGATGTTTCTTCTTCTTTCTCTTTCTCATCCGTTATCAGAGATTGTGCTCTTCTAAGAAGACTTGTACCAACTGAAATATTTGCGCTGAAGGGGTGTTTCTGTTTCTCCACCTAACTGTATCACTTTTTAATACTCTCATCCTGTCCCAGCCAAACCTATTTTGTGATTACATGTAAGTGAATGCAATGCAGCGCAATGGCTGAGCTTTTTGGTAAGATTGTTTAACTAAGCAGGGTCAATTATTCTAGGTCTCGCTAAATTTTTATTTTCTAGTAATCATACTGACTCCAACCTACACCTAGTTTGACCTATGTGTAATTGACCTCAATGACAGTCAGTACATGGTATTCGATAAGTTATAATAATAATAATCTACTTTATTCCAAAACAGACAGTACTTATAATACAGAACGGAATTCTCAGCATTTGTCACAATATTGCATCTGATTTACTCAAAATATAAATTAAATTAAAACAAAATTAACCGGAGGAATTTGTCCACATTTACGATATAAAGTCAAAAATATTCGAAGCATGAATTGAGAATGTTAAATATAATAATAATAATAACAGTGAGTTTGTTTCAATTAGTATTGTTGATCCAGTTTGGAAATTTCACCATGTTATAGATTATTGGATTTAATGTTCTGGTGATATAGTATAGTGAGGGGAAAGACAAAATTAACATTTCGAATACAGCTTAAATGATGTTCACACTTATGAAAAAAAGATTGAGAGGATTATAAATATAAGAAGTACAATAACAATGAAGGTTGATGTTGTAAGGGTGGAGGAAATGGTTTATTTACTAGTGCAAAGAAGGTTAGTTAGTTCATGCCTAACACTATTTTTATCACATAAAATACGTGCAGTCAAATATGATATAGTGGAATTTTTATACTTGGACATACGTGTATAAAGTCTTCTGAAAAGACTTCTTGTTTTACCTGAGGAGGAGACACAGGGTTGGAGCTGCAGGTAGAGTGGGTGCTCACAGTTTGACGAAATTCCATTACAAAATTTGTTGCATGAAATCAAGTGCCTCTCCGTGAAAATGTCAATGATATGGCCCAATGGGATACCACTCGGCCTCCTGACTGACAGTCTTCAGAGTCCTACGAAGTATGACATAGTCTTTTTTAAGCAATCCAGGAAAGAATAATGGTGAACAGTAAAGAAGAATAGGTAAAATACAATAGTTGGTAAACTGTAAGAGGAGTGGTTGAGTTATGCCTGAGTGCCTTAACTTCTTAATGTAAAATGTCAGACGAAATATTCTTTTAGAAATCGCTAAGACATGAGAAGATCAGGATAGGTCAGAAGAAAGAATTAATCCAAGATACTTAACTTCAGTCTAGGTTTCTATATCAGTATCATCAGTTTTGCAGGGGTCATAGGAAATTTGATAAATTACTGTTTTTATTTTTCCTAATTGGATCTATCGGGCCGATCCTTAGACCAACAAAGTTTATCTCTGAGAGATTTGGTTGTCTGTTTTTTAAATTCCACGCTAATTCCAGCGTCATTGAGAATCCTATGTGTAAAGCCTCTTCTGACGTTCCTTCTTTATACGGTATTACTAGCGAGGCTTTGAATCCCACAGTTTTTATGTTATTTTCATCATTTCCATTACTAATCTTAGTTTTTTATGGTACTTCATATATTTCTGAATAAATTCTGGCGGGTATTTGATTGTTCACTGGTGATATTTCCTTTATTTATTAGATTTCAGTATTGAAATATTCGGACCTACTAGTTAGGCTCTCTCCTGACCCGATTATATAGACATTTAACTAAATTAACCTACGTTTACCGACTCTGGATGGGATGAATTAAAGTCTAAGTATTTGTTAGAGTGTCTCGGTTATTTTTTGTAAATGTCGGTATCTAGGGTTGGGACATAAAAATTTAGCTAGATACCTAGAATGACTGACACTGATAAGTTAAATAACCTAGAAAAAAGCTCGGCCATTGCATTACATCACATCACTTGCATGAAATTAAAAAAGTAGGGTGAGACAAGAGTGAGACTATTAAAAAACATTAAAGTTAGGTGGAGAGAGAAAGCTCTTATTCACTGAATCTTTGCTTATTGAAAGTAATAACAAGCAACAAAGGGAAGTTGGAGGGACAGAAAGACAGAAAAAAAAAATATTATATATATAAGACAAACTGTGAAACCTTGTCATCCAGTTGTTAACACTGCATCATTATCACTGTGTGATTATTAAAACAAACTTATCTAATATTATGTTTATCGATCAATTCACATAGCTAAATAATGTTTGCAACGGATCTAGGCAGCATTTGTACTACTTATATCGGAACTTAGTAGACAGACACCATGTGATCCATCTTTTTTTTAAATGAACGACAAATAAATTGGGCAGTTAGATTCTGTTCCCCTTTGGCTAGATGGTCACTGAGCTGTGTGCTGGGTTCTGTCTGTGTTGTGCGAGGTCAATGATGTGACATTATTGAAGAGTCTTTAACAAGGACGAAACAGCTGCATGTTGTACTTGCTGATTTTCAGTGGTTCTTTAAATGACTGAAAAATCAGTTTGTGATCGATTTTGGAATAAAATCAATCAATCAACTTCAGTCTTTCTGAATAGAACAACACAGGGCCTAATCAGCAGCATGTCTCCATTTCAAACTCTTCTCTGAAGTTCTCCTTATCTGACCCAATGATTAACCCATAAGCTAATGTCTCACCTTGTCACCCTCGGACTCATGCGCGAGTTGTTGTTCGCTTCCCATATGCGTTCCACTCGACTGATGGCTGGATTAGTGAGAGATGTTACAAAATGTTCTCCTTCGGAATATTCCATTGTTAAGCAATTTTTTTCCTTCACGTTCCCCAGTGGAACATAGGGCTTCAAGCAAGTGGCTTGAAGTTTTTGTAGCAGTGTTTATTTTACAAGACGGGGTTGCTAGCCTCATGCCCAACCTTTCTTATTTACCAGCATTATTTCTGGCTCAGCGAGGTAAAGGAGTGCGTCAGCCGGAGATCGAACCCCGAACCATGTGCGTGGTCGGCGAGCGTCCTAACCGCTATACCACCGACGCGGTTCGTTAAGCAATACATTATTGATTGGTTCGTTGCCCTCCAGAGTTTTTTTGCTGGAAATTTTCCCTGGCCAACTACGTATCTGATCTTCAGTATAGAGCCAGTGAAGAAAGCACCTGTTGATAAAAATCTGCGGTAATCATTTGGAAATGCCTTTCATTAGTCATTTTACCGGATTCGCTACTGGCTAAGTGAGGACTAGGAGTGTGAGTCGGTTGACAATCGAAACTGGACAACATAGCGTGTGTTACCTGGCTAATAAAGCTGAAAAAACTGAAAACTCAGTAGTCAGTTGTGGTAGGCCTATTAAAGATTGGAAATATTGTGTAGACTGAATACAGTAATCAGTCATTCCCTCAGGACAAAAATATTGAGGCTGTTGTAATCAGGGCACAGAGAGAGCTAGTTAATATAGGGGTAGTACTTCCAAGTTCCTATCACCATGTATTTCATTAGATGGGATAGTCGTCAGTTTATCAAGCGAATTAGGAGAGTAGAATTTACATGCCTCAGTTAGGGGTGAATCGGACACACGCGGAAGAGACTGTTCGTCGAAACCCGAAAAGGAAACGACTAGTTGACCGTCTGAGAGTGACATATGGGAGGAGATGACAGCTTATGGGCAATCGTGGAGCCAGCTAAGAAAGACTTCAGAGAATACAATGAAATAATGAAGACATACTGCTGATGTCCAACGTTCCTTATGGAACTTAAGGGAATAATAGTAATGATAATAATTTATCGTAAAAAGTGATCTGGCTACTCACTGCCTTAAACCTGACACTTCATATCTGTCCAGCTAGTCAATAGCACACTAAAATCAAATTATTGAGGTTTTGTTTATAAGCTAATTACAGTCAGAGAAAAGTTGGTGGAGCGGGTAGCGACGCACACACAACTGATAGGGTCCTATTTATCGACTTCTCAACAGAATATCAACATATTCGATAGCTTCTTGGATATTATTATTATTGTTCCCTTGGGTTCCTAGTGGAACATAGGGCTTCAACTGCACGTCTCCACTTGCTTCTGTCTTCTGCTGTACTTTTCACCTGCATCCATGTTTGTCCATACTGTTTCAGTTCCTCTTCACACGATCTCCTCCATGTCACCGTTGGATGTCCTCCTCGCCGCTTCTTTCTCGAGTTCCACTCGAGCAATGGCCTGACGCGCGATGTCACCCAGCAGCCTCCTCAGCCAGTGTCCAATCCATCTCCACTTTCTCCTTCATATTTGTTGAGCGATTGATTCTCGTTTTGTTTGTGCCCATATTTTCTTGTTGGTGATTCTTTCCGGCCATCTGATCTTCAGTATAGAGCGAAGACAGTTGTTGATGAAGGTCTGCAACTGGCTGTTGGAAATATTCTTTGTGACCCGCCAAGTTTCTGATCCGTACGTATAGAAGAACTGACTCACTTGACGTTCGTATTGAAAATACGAATCACTTTGTTGTTGATACAGGCTGAGTGACGAAGATTTCCAGATTGGTTTCAGGTTGGTGAATGTGTTTCTCGCCTTCCTGATTCTCGATTTGACATCTTCGTCTGTTCCTCCTGTAGTTGGGACAATGCTCCCTAGATAAGTGAATGAAGTAACCTCTTTCAAATCCCTCCCGTTGATAGTGATTGGCGCTGGATGTTGCTGCTGTTGTTGTTGGTTGGTTATTTTCATAACCTCCGTCTTGTCTATGTTCACCTGGAGTCATGTCTTTGCTGCTTCTTTGATCAGTTTGTCGGTTTTCGCTTGTAAGTCTTCGATTTTGTGTGACATCAAACATCAGTCATCCACACGCGAAATCCAGGTCTTCTAGATTCTTCACGTCGGTCCAGGATATCCATGTCTTCTCGTTTTCCACTGTCTGACGCATAATCCAGTCCAGTCTACCACAATTAGGAATATCATTAGTGATAATAAGCAGCCTTGTCTGACTCCTGTGTTTACTCCGAACGCCTCGCTGAGTTTTCCGTTGTGGATCACTTGACATGTGCCGTTGTCGTACAGCTGTTGAATAAGGTTGATGAATACTCGAGTAGTTTCCAAATTACTTCGCGGTGAAGGCGGATTTTGCACGGTGTTTATAACTTTCTTCACACAGTTCTTTTTTTCGATTGCTTTTTCCACTACCGCAAAGTATATTATTACTTTTCTGAATTCGTTTAGTGATATTCTACTTATATCTGATTATAAGTAGCCCCCATCACACTACTACTGCTAACATTCCTGGATTATATATCCCACTCATTATTGTCATTTTGTTTAATTAACCAGGAGAATTGTCTTATTATTGTAAACATTTTAGTTATAGAGAATAAATTAGTTTACTGAAAGTAATAAATATAGTATCTTTACAAATGATTAACCAACACACACACAAAAGGGGTATAAGAGAGACTAATTCCAGTGAAACCTGATATGCGTTCTACGTAAACATTTTCGAAATCCCCCTGCGCAAATTTAATTCAAATAACGAGGTGAAAACAATAAGACCAAAAATGTGTACGAGAGAATAGAAGTAGCAAGAAAGAGAAGCAAAACACCGAGGTGAAATGGATAGCTTTAGAAGCAGTGCAACTCAGTGGCTTAATGGTCTGTAAGCTCGCAAACCTTGTAATCAGAAAGTCCTGGGTTCGAACCCTGGTGGTGGGTGCATACTGCCGATGATTCTCTATCTAGGAGGAAATGGCTGGTTTTCCCCTTCGATTCCTAGTGAAACAGAATAGGGCTTCAACAGCACCACATCTCTATTTCACAGTGTTCTCTACAGTCCCCTTTACCTTACCCCACGATCACCCATAAACTGTAATCTCCTATGCGTTACCCTCGTACCCGTATTCATCCAGTCATTTCCCACTCAGGTCCAACTCAAGTGATGGCCTTGTGGGCGGTTTCACCCAGTGGTCTCCTAAACGTGTGTGTCCTATCCATCTCCGTTTCCTTCGACATGTTTGTTGACCATTAAGTTGCTGATTGGCTGTTCCCCACAGTATCTGCCTTCTAATTCGTTCTTACCTACATAGAACTACTGACCGACTCGACATTGGTATCAAGAATCCAAATTTTGTTGTTGATGCTGTGTGAGTTCAGCAGTAGATTTTCAAACTGATTTCAGAATGATAAGGGTCTGCTTTTCCTTTCTGATTCTGGTTTTCGAATCCCTATCCATGCCACGCTCCTGTAGTTGAAAGGATAATGCCCGGATAAGTGAAACAAGTGAAACCAATTTTGCATTGTTCTTGTTGACAGTGATTAGTGCTTTTTGTTGTTGTTATTGTTGTCGACTTCGTCCTTTCACTGGCAAACATCAGATAAATTTCTAAATGTTAGTGAGTTAGTGAGGGATTTCATTTGTTCCAGGAGAGGAATAGATTTTGATATAAACATAAAACTTCATGCACTTCTCCCCATTAATAAACTTGAACAAAGCAAGAACAACAATTGTACCAGGATAATATGAGCTCATCGTTTATTATTTCGAGGATTCTTCTCAACTGGTTACAACCTGAACGATAAAATATATGAATTACATTACATTAAAGATTTGAACATACTTTTCCACGATCACAAGGAGTAACTGGTAGGAAGTAAAAGTAACATTAGTTCGGAATGATTTAACTAATTAAGAGTTACAAACACTGACTATTTATAGAATAATTCAAATGAACTGTGATCAATATTGGACAGTTTATAAATATTTATAGAATAATTAGACAATTAGGCTTGGAAACAAAGACAAGCTGTTGTATATATTTTGTTGTCACCAAGGCAGTGCAAGATTCACCACTGTCTCTTTCTGCGTACATAGATTTGGTTTAAGTCGCTCGATAGCAATTGCTTCAGCAAAGCGTAGCAAGTTAGGTTTCTTTTGCTTGTTGATTATTTTGAATGACTTCAAGTTGTCTACATTATGACCAGTATGTCCAATAGATGACGCGCAATTGCACTGTTTAATACTTGTGGACCTTTCAGTCTCAGATTCTTTGGTATGTGTTCAGAAATGCGGACAATAACCCTTCTTTCTGTTCTTCCGATGTATGTGCTTTGGCACGTACATGTAAATTGGTAGACACAGTTGGAGGTAACAGCTTGTTTTTGTTTCCAAGCTTAATTGTCTAATTATTCTATAAATATTTATAAACTGTCCAATATTGATCACAGTTCATTTGAATTATTCTATAAATAGTCAGTGTTTGTAACTCTTAATTAGTTAAATCATTCCGGACTAATGTTACTTTTACTATCTACCAATTACTCCTTGTGATCGTGGAAAAGTATGTTCAAATCTTTAATGTAATTTAATTTATATTTTTTCATCGTTCAGGTTGTAACCAGTTGAGAATAATCCTCGAAATAATGATGAAAGATGAGCTCATATTATCCTAGTACAATTGTTGTTCTTGTTTTGTTCAAGTTTATAAACATAAAACTTGGGCACTGTAGTGGTAGAGTATAACTTCATTATAGATAAGATTTTATCACTAAATGTCCCCAGAAAATAAATCTTCATTCTTTTGCATTCTGATTGGAATATATGGCTTCAAGTAGTGTAAAGTTTCAATTTCTATGGTGTTGTTTTTTCACGAGGTTGGATTGTCAGCCTTATTATAACTGTGTTCGGAGAGGAAAATGTGGTTTCAACAACAAATCTCAAATCTGTTCTATTGTCTTCAGTCCTCTTCAACTGGGTCGACGATCTCCCGTAATCTCTCATTTCCTTCTCTTCCTTGCCACACGATCACTTCCATGTCATCCTCACACCGACCACCCATTCATTGCTACTCATTCACCTTCCAATCGGGCGATGGCCTGTATTGAGCGCAATGTCATTCTCTGGTTTCCATCTCCATTTTCTCCTACATATTTGTAGAGCGGTCAGCTCTTGCTTAGCGTTTCACGTCCCAGAGTTTCTTGTTCCCAATTCTTTCTGGGCTGCCGGTAGGCAGGCCATTTAATCTTCATTACTGAGCTAGCTAGCCAAAAAGGAAGGCAGCTATTGATGAAAGTTTGTATCTTGTTGGAAATGCTTTTCTTGACGGGCACGCGGTGCGGTTTTTGTGATCCGTTGTCAGAAACGATTGTTAGCCTTTGTCACAAGCTTCTTGTTGCCGAAAACAAGTGCCAGATAAAGGTGAGGTTCCTAGAATGAATTAAGCCAGGAATCGAATTGAGTATTCTGAAGCTGAACCACTGAGTTACACTCTCCATATACTCCTAATTTAACTTTATCATGAGTAAATAAAAAGAGAAAGAAAATAAAAGCGCTATTGTGTTTTTGGTTTCTATCTGCTGTTTTGTTTTCTCTTCTTTTCCCTCCCTGTCTCCCCCACATACTTCACATTTTATTCTTGTGTAACTTTGTGTATTGTCAAATATTGTTAGCTTTTTTTATCGTTATCATTAATAATTTTATCATCGATATTGTCTTTTTCTGATAACTAACACTAAGTTACTGTCTATTTCATTAAATTATTGATATCAACTCCCCTGTGGTGTATATTACATCTCAGTTTTCAGAGTAAAACAGAAACATACAAATAAATGAAAAGTTATTGGTTAAAAAGTTTCATCATGAGCTGAAATCGGTTAGAGAACCATCGGAAAGCCTTCCAGAGAGTACTGGACAGCTGTTTTGTCAGCCTATTTTGAGACTTTTCATCATTATGCACCCACCGTGGGGGTTCGGACTCAGGACCCTATGGTTACAAGGCTAGCAAGCTCGTAGACCATTCATCAGCTACTGGCTCTCAATCCAATGGCCAGCCCATGAATTCCAACTTCTGCCAATTCATTATATAGCGTGACAACTAGGTAATTTCATCCGTGGTGGGTATTTGTCTTCACGCCCGACCTACCGTAACCTACTGGTCACAACTTTCGATAAAAAAAACCCAGGTAACTACCAGGTCTGCAATCTCGCCTTGTAACCAGAAGGTCCAGAGTTCGAACCCCGGTGGATGCGTACTGTCAAAGAGTCCCAAACTAGTCTGACGAAACAGCTGTCCAGTACTTCCTACTGGTCCTCCAGTGGTTCTCTAATTGATGTCAGCTCATGATAAAATCCTGTAACCAATCAATCAAAATCCCTACAAATCAATACTTTAAAAAAAATATTCTTATTTTTTCTGGCTTCAATTTGGAGGACTTTCGCATGTTTCAGGTGTGATAACCATTGTAAATTTATTTGTTAGTATTGTTCACAGCTGTTTCATCATTTTAGTTTAAGACTCTTTATGATAAGGTAGTCATGAGATCACCCATTAGGCATTGAAGCCAACACTTTTGGGCTAGAAAGTGAGCATGCTGGTGATTCAGCTACCCAGTGAGTGAATCCAAGACGTAAACTCTAACTTTTGTCAATTCAGGATACACAGAGTGACTGTCAGTCAGTGAATTTCCCCCCCCCCCCCTCGGTAAACCTGACTCAGTGAATCTCATTCATTCGAACTTCAAAGAACTTCGTCGTGTAGAACGTAGGATTTCATCAGCATATCTCTAATACTTTCTGTTCTCCACCGTCATCTTCAGTTGGTAGTATGATTCTCCATGGGCTTTAATATCCTTCTCATACGATCTCATCAATATCACTTACGGACCTATGCCCAACTCGTCTTTTCCCAATCAGGTTCCATTCGAGCAGTGGCCTGGCGTGCCATGTCACCCAACTGTCTACTCAACATCTTTCCAGTCCATCTCAATTTTCTTCATCATATTTGTTGAGTAATAGGTTCTTCACTGGTTGTTTGCCTAGTCCAGTTTCTTGCTGATAGTTCATTCTAGCCTTGTGGGGGTGGGAGTATTTCATCTTCAGTATCCACCCAATGAATACGGCAGCTGTTGATAAAAATCTGCAGTGTCCTCTTGGAAATGCTTTTCATGACACAGAAGCCCAGTTTCTGATGCATATAGAAGAAGTAACTGAATTTTATTCTTTACGCAGAGTGAAGCAGATTGATTGCCTTTCTCATACATGCTGTCTGCCTGCAGTTGTCTCTGTCTGTCTGTCTGGATTCAACATAGAACTTGGCACCGAAGTGCAGCAGTTCGAGTTGCCACGTTCCAAATAACACACAAAGGTAGACAAGAAAATGAGTGAAGAGAATCAATAGAGTTTTGACAAGTATAAGAGTGAAACATAATGAGTAATGGTAGAAAGGAACATGAAAGATTACAGAGACTGAATACATCTGCACCATTGACAACAATTTTGAGCCATGTCACCTATTGTCTCCAGCCATTAATTCGTAGAGTCCCGAGGGCCCCAACCCGGAAGTCTGCATCTCCCTACCTGACCCAGTTTAACTGTAAGGGATTTCATGGATTGATGAGGCCATGTTTTTGTTTGGCCACCGCTTACTCTTTTCCAGCCTGCACCTATATCAGCTAGTAATGCCCGTCGGGGGAGACGATGGTCAGGCATGCGCAGCACGTGGCCTAACCATCTCAATCTATGTAACTTTATAGCCTTGTCGATTGATTTTCCCTCTTTGCCCAACACTCTACGCCTAACGTCAACATTACTCACCTTATTATACCACCTAACGCGAGAAAGAGATCGTAAACATCTGTGGTCAAAAACAGACAATCTCTTCATGTCTTCCGCTCTCAATGGCCACGTCTCACCGCCATAGAGAAGGACGGAGCGAACTGATGAGCAGTATACACGTCCCTTGGTTGATAGCCGGAGGTCACGCCTACGCCAGAGATGGTGTAAGCTAGCGAAAGCAGCCCTAGCTTTCTGGATCCGTGCTGTGATTTCGTCACCAATCAATCCGTTGGTGCTGATACAACTTCCCAAATAGGTGAAGTGGTCAACATGTTCTATCACTTCACTCCCTATCACTAAGCTAGGGGTTGACGTAGTCCAGTCCTGTAGCAGCATCTTACATTTCACAGGGGCGAATCGCATGCCAAACATACGAAGATTGCTGCTCAAGGTGTTCAGAAGACTCTGCATTCTGTCAGCATCCTCCCCTAACAGGACTATGTCGTCTGCGTATTCTAAGTCTATAAGACTATTCCCTGGTAACAAGTCGATTCCTAAGTCATTAAGTTCAGTTAAGGATACTTCCATTAGCATATCTATGATGAAGTTAAACAGAAAAGGGGAAAGTGGACATCCCTGACGGACACCACTGGTGTTTATCAATTCAGATGACAATTCCCCATAAGCCCTTACACAGCTACGTGAGTTTGAGTAGAGTGCCTTGATTAGTGCAATGTACTTTCTTGGCACTCCCTTCACAGTCAAACATTGCCATAGAACCTCTCGATCCACGGAGTCGAAGGCCGCCTTCAAGTCAAGAAATACGGCAATTGTTGGACGCCTAAAAGTGTGTCTGCAGTTGAAACTATGAAGCCTCAATAAGTGAAGAAAGTGACCTCTTTCAAAGTTCTCCCGTTGACAGTGATTGGTGATTTTTTATTGACAATTAGTTGTTTATCTTCATTACCCCCGCCTTCTTTATGTTCCACTTGACGTATTGTCTTCACTAGCTGCCTACTCGGCGAATCTCTGGGTTATTTTCGCCTGAAACTAGTAGTGATAACATAAATAAGAGAGAATATAAGTCATCTACTGTTATACCATATAAGGAGGGGACGTCTGAGACAAGCCCCTACGTGGGATTCTTAATAAAGCAGGAAATAAGCGTGGCATTTAAACCTACAAAGTCACTCAGGTTGGACAAGCTCTCTAGGCTGAAAGACTCGGTGGACCCAATTAAACCAAATAATATAATTCACAAGATACCCGGCAATGATTGTAAGTGAGGTCAACTACATAGGTCAAACTAGTAGATCGAGCAGGGGGGTAATCAGATTATCAGAACATAAGAATTTAGCCAAGGTAAGAATGGTTGACCCTGAGAAGATGGGTAATTTAGAAAAATGATCAGCAATCGCACCGCATGCATTAACACAAAACCATACAAAATGGTGGGAGAGGGTTACGATTCAAAGAAATAATCTATGTAGGTGGAGACAAAGAGAGATTGATTACTGAATCCTGGTTCATCGAGTCTACTTCCAACACAACACATGCAACAGAAATGACTCAATGCAAATACCAGAGATATGTATGGAAGATATTATTACCACCAGTCAGTCAAATCAGAGGAGGATAATAAATAATCTTTAATTGTATTCTATTTCAATTCACGTACATCACAACATTCTAACAAGTTACTTATTATGACTATAAAGACACTCGCCTTATTTCCCGACTGATTGTGTTTGATTGATAACACTCATATTATTATTTCTGAATGTACATTATCCCATAGTGATTTTTATTCCAATATCTAGTCAATTCCACACATGAATATAAATGTGGTGGTCATCAGTTAATATTACTGTACAACACCACTGTGTGATTTATCAAAATAAAATCTTATCCATAATGGAGTTCTACTCTATCACCACAGTGCCCAAGTTTTTTACTTATATCTGTAATTCTTCGATTTCGTAATATACACTAGACATAACTGGCCGATGAAATTCAGCTCTTACAGAGTTTCTATTATCGGTCAGTCCTCGTGTATGGTGTTCCACATAATCCAACCCACCAAATAACACTCCATTATGGATAAGATTTTATTTTGATAAATCACACAGTGGTTGTTATACAGTAGTATTAACTGATGACCACATTTCGAGCACAAATTATTGCCACTCATAATCATATCAAGTCACTCACTCACACAACGTTTTTCCTTCATTTATATACATGTATGGAATCGATTAAATATTGCAATAAAATTCACTATGGGATAATGTACATTCAGAAATAATAATATGAGTGTTATCAATCAAACACAATCAGTCGGGAAATAAGGCGAGTGTCTTTATAGTCATAATAAGTAACTTGTTAGAATGTTGTGATGTACGTGAATTGAAATAGAATACAATTAAAGATTATTTATTATCCTCCTCTGATTTGACTGACTGGTGGTAATAATATCTTCCATACATATCTCTGGTATTTGCATTGAGTCATTTCTGTTGCATGTGTTGTGTTGGAAGTAGACTCGATGAACCAGGATTCAGTAATCAATCTCTCTCTTCACCTACATAGATTACTTCTTAGAATCTTAACCCTCTCCTACCCTATTGTGTAGTTGTGTGGTTGCATGCAGTGAAATCTCTGGGCATTTTTCTAAATTACTCGTCTTCTCGGAGTCAACCATTCTAACCTTAGCTAAATTCTTTTGTACCGACAGTCTGACTACCCGCACCCGATCTACTAGTTTGACCTATGTAGTTGATCTAACTCACAGTCATTGCAGGGTATTTTGTAAATTATATTATTTTGTTTAATTGAGTCCACCGGGTCTTTTAGTCTAGTGAGCTTATGCTGCCTGAGAAAGTTTGTAGGTTTGAATGCCATCAGCCTAATTCCTGCTTTATTGAGAATCCCACCACGTAGTGTCTCAGATGTACCCTCTTTATATGGTATAACTGTAGATGCCTCATATTCTCTCTTATTTGTGTTATCATTAATAGTTTTGTCCTTTTTCTATCTTCCTAATGAATTTTATAGGATAGTTAGTTATTTAACACCAATGCCTCTTCTATCTGTTTTATTTATTTATTTATGATTTCCCACAGTGCCCAAGTTTTATACTTATACGACTACATAACAGTTCAGTGAGGTTGATAACGATTTCAGGGGGCCCTCCATTCCTTCCTTGGTATTGAATTAATTTCCAAAAGATTGATACTTCATGGTTAACGCTCTGTCACTCATCATCATTTTTTATATTTTGCTTAATAAATTGATGATTTATTATTAAAGAATGAATAGCATTCAAAAGTAGTATCTTATTTATTTATTATATATATGAATCACGTGATCAAAAATGTGTAATGTACTATTTCTATGTTTATTCTAATCTGTTTCCGTGAGTGTGCGGGTGTGTGGATGTGTTTGTTTGTGATGTCATTACACCATTTCACCCTAATTCGCAATCAGGACTGAATAATAGTAATAATAAGTATCCTTCAATCCACACTTTCGCTTACTTCTTATACGTATTCTTGAAATCTCATATTAGATTTAGAATGTTGTAATGGGGGTAATATTTCCCGTAGTATTAATATTATTATTAATAATAATAAAAGTAATTCACTGCCCACTTCAGCTTCTCAGTTATTCATCATTGTGTTGCATGTGTTGTGTTGGGTGTAGATTACTCGATGAACCAGGATTCAGTAGTCAATCTCTCACGCTCTCCAACTACATAGATTACTTCTTAGAATCCTAACCCTCTCCCACCACGCGTTTGTGTGGTTGTGTGTTAATGCATGCATTGCAATCTGATTGCTGAGCTTTTTTCTTACCCTAGCTAAATTTTTATGTTCCGACAATCTGACTAACCCCACTCAATCTACTAGTTTGATCAATACATCTCACCTCACTCACAGTCATTGCATGGTATTTTGTAAATTATATTATTTTGTCTTATTGGATACACCAGGTCCTTTAGTCAACAGAGCTTGTCCTACCTCAGTAAGTTTTTAGGTTTGAATTCCGCCACCCTAATTCCTGCTTTATTAAAAATCCTACGTAGGGGCTTGTCTTAGATGTCCCCTCCTTATATATGGTATAAATGTAGATGACTTATATTCTTTCTTATTTATGTTATCATTACTAGTTTCACAATTATTTTTATTTCACTTTTGGCCTCTTTAGATCTTCCTAATGAATTTTATAGGATAGTCAGTTATTTAACACCAATGCTTCTTCCATCTGTTTTATTTATTTATTAAGATTTGCCACAGCTGTCTTCGATAATAGGTGTCTGCGTTCTATCTCCCAAGTGTGTGAAGTGGTATAGTAAGGTGAGCAATATTGAGGTTAGGCATCAGTCGAGTGCTAGGTAGGTGGAAGGGGAAATCAGTCGACGAAACTGTGAAATTACATCGACTGAGATGGTTAGGACATGTGCTACGTATGCCTAATCATAGCCTTCCTCGACCGATGGGTAATGTTAGCTAACATAGGGTCAGGCTGGAAAAGAGCTAGTGTCGGTCAAACCAAAACATGGCACCAGTCAATGAAATCTACAAGAGTTAGTATAAGCCACGTAGGAAGGTGTAGACTTCCAGATTGGGGTCCTCAGGACGGTAGAAACCAATGGTTGGAAACAATTGGTGACATGGCTCAAAATCGTTCTCAATGGCGCAGATGCATCCACTCCTTGTGACTCATGATTTCCAATGAAACTATATTGTTCTTCCTTATTACTATTCCTTAGTCTCACAACTCTGTTCACTGTCTATATTATTATGCATTTCTGCTACTTTCTTCTCTTGCTTTGTGTGCTACATGGAGTGAGTGTGGCGACTTGAACTGCCACACATATGTGCAAAGTTCTATGTCGAAAACCGACCGACCGACCGACAGACAGTGCCCAAGTTTTATACTTATACCACCACATAACAGTTGAATGATAAGAGTTGATAACGATTTTGGAGGCGGCCCTTCATTCCTTCTTTGGTATTGAATTAATTAATTTCCAAAATTTGATACTTCCTGGTTAACGCTCTGTCACTCATCATCTTTTTTTCTATTTTGCCTAATAAATTGATGATTTATTATTAAAGAATGAATAGCATTCAAAAACGGTATCTTATTTATTTATGATATATATGAATCACGTGATCAGCAAATGTGTAATGTACTATTTCTATGTTTATTCTAATCTGTTTTCGTGTTTCCGGGTGTGTGGGTTTGTGCTGTCATTACACCATTTTGCCCTAACTGGTAATCACGACTGAATAATAAGAATAATAGTAAATATCCTTCAATCCACACTTTCCCTTACTTCTTATACGTATTCTGGAGATGTAATATTAGATTTAGAATGTTGTAATGGGGAAACATTTCCCGTAGTATTAATAATAATAATAACAATAATAGTAATTGATTGCCCACTTTAGCTTATCAGTTATTCTTCATTCTGTTGTGCTGTGTTGTGTTGTGCTGTGCTGTGCTGTATTATTCTATGTGAACCAAACGCCTGATCGTTTTGTTTTCAAATGTGTAAAAATCACATGATAGATCGCTGGTTATTATTATTATTTCGTTGATTCTGCCATCTGTTTTGCAATGATAATCCCTGCTTTACTACTGTTATTATCATTATTTATAGTAGTATGTGTGTGAATGTATGTTGTTTCTGGTTTGTTATGTTTTTTTTTTCGTGGTGAAAACTGATAATCAGGTTGAAGTGTCAAATAAAAGTACAAATCGCCCCCCCCCGACACACACACACACAGGCACACAGATAAACACACGCACAATTCAGCATTTTGTGTTTTTTAACGGTATTTTACGAGTTTGACCACGGATTGATTTAAGGTTAGAGAACCATTGAAAACTAACTATGGAGTACTGGACAGATGTTTCTTCAGCCAGGGTTCGAACCCAAGACCTTCCGGTTACAAGGTAAGCTGGCTGGTATACCATTCAGCCACTGGGACTGACCCGATTCACTGACTAGCCCATGAATTCTAATATTATTAATTATTATTATTATTATTGTTTCCTTTTATTCCTAGAGGAACATATGACTTCAGCTGTGTGTCTCCATTGCGTTCGGTTTTCTGCTTGAGTTTTCACCTGGCTCCAAGTCTGCCCACACGTTTTCATCTACCCGCTTCACATGACCTCCTCCATGTCACCCTCGCACTGACGATCAACTCGCCGCTTCCATTTCGAGTTCCACTCTAGCAATGGCGTTTCTAGCGATGTCACTTGGTGGTTTGTTTGCTCAGAGTATGGCCAATCCATCTCCATTTCTTCCTGCCTATTTGTTTCACAATCGGTTCCTGATGGGTTGGTTCGCTCATTGCCAGAGATCTTTGTTGCTGATCTTTTCTGGCCATCTGATCTTGAGTATTGAGCGAAGACAACTGTTAATGAAGGTCTGTAGTTTGTTTGAGATGCTCTTTATGACGCGCTGGCCAAGTCTCTGATCCGTATAGTAGCACTGACTCACTTCACATTAGAGTTGAAAATCCGGATGTTATTTTTGATGCTGAGTATTGTTGACCTCCACACAGACTAGAGAGTAGTGAAAGCTTGTCTTGCTTTCCCAATTTTTACTTTGATATCCTCACCAGTTCCGTTGGCCTGGCGTTGAAACGATGCTTCGCAGGTAGGAAGGTGTAAAGGAGGTTGTTTCTTTTAGGTTCCTTCCATTTATGCTGATTATTGTCCTTTGTTGTTGTTGGTGGTGTTGGCCAGGAATTTTCATCGACCAACTCGCCGCTTCCCTTTCGGGTTCCACTCGAGCAATGGCTTGTCTAGTGATGTCACTCACTTGATGGTTTCTTCAGAGTATGGCCAATCCATCTCCATTTCTTCATGAATATTTGTTTCACAATCGGTTCCTGCTGGGTTGGTTCGCTCATTGCCAGAGATCTCTGTTGCTGATCTTTTCTGGCCGCCATCTGATCTTGAGTATTGAGCGAAGACAACTGAATTGTAACTCCTACCAATTCGTGATTTTTAGCCCGACCACCAACTGATGTCATCGGCGGGTACTCCAACCTCATATTTGACTGGATGGACCTTACTGGTCACGACGTCTCACTAGAACTTCAGGAAACTCCGCCCTGTACCCAGTAGTCATTAGCAAGCATCAGATTAATTTTTAAGAGTTGATTTATAAGGATTAGATTTGTTTTTACGAGTTTGACCACGGATTGATATCTGTTAGGGAACCAGGGAGTACTGGAGAGCTGTTTCATCCTAGTATTCGACCTCAGGTTGATATGTCGCCTTCTTGTGTACAAATATTTCCACAATATCTCAGGACTTAATCTGAAGTTGTTTAGGAAATGGGACTATTCATCATCTCGATATACCTGCATTACCCAGTAAATGAGTGATGCTGTATTCTCACTGAGTTTGGAACTCAACAGAGACCGAACATCTTGGTTCACTCAATCAGTAGGAAAGTCCGAATCGAATCCAATAATAAATGAGGCTCGCTGCACAACAGGTGTTGGTTTTCGTGACCAGAACGGTCCAGTGGATAAAGTGCTGACGTTTGAAATGATAGGGACACTGGGTGTGAGTCTTAGTGAGGAATGTAGTTACATCCAGTCAGGCTGACGAGTCCCAAGCAGGACGAAATGTGCATTTTAATGGATTCCATGGCTGGTCACCATTCACCTAATAATGATATCTTCTTTATAAACCGAGATTCCTAGTGAAAAGTGCTTCCCCACACCCTTTTTAAATGTTACCATAATAATGTGTTTAGGCATGTCTTTTCGTGTGTCCTTTTGTATATATTTGGTCCCAAACATTTCCACTGTTCCCAGAAATGTAAATAAACTCAGCGATAACATACAGATACCGATAGTTACTTTCATCGAAAGTAGACACATCGGCTGATTAGCTTCACGATGGTATTTACTTACCCGAATCATTTTGTCTTTCTGATTCCAAGCGACTCAAGCCCTATGTTATTCTAGGATTTAAAAGAAACAATAATTAATAAAATCAAATAAAGGTACAAACTACGTACACATTCACACATATTATTATTATTTCCTTTAGTTCCTAGAGGAACACAGGGCTTTCGCAGCACGTGTTCATTGAATTCGGTTATCCACCAATGTTGTCACCTGGATCCACGTCTGCCCACATGCCTTCATCCCCTCTTCGTATCACATCCTCCTCCATGTCACTCTCGCAATGACGATCAAATGACTCTCCGCTTCCCATTCGGGTTCCACTCGAGCATGTGATGTCATTTGACAGTTTGAATTCTCGAAGTATGGCCAATCCACCCACCTCCATTTCTTCCTGCATATCTGTTGCACAGTTGGTTCCTACTGGATTGGTTCGTTCATTGCCAGAGATCCCTGTTTCTGATGTTCTCTGGCCGGCCATCTGATCTTGAGTAGTATTGAGCAAAGACAGCAGTTGGTTGATGAAGGTGTGTAGTTAGTTCGAAGCGCCCTTCGTGACGCGACGCCAAGTCTCTCATCCGTATGGGAAGTAGCACTGACTTCACATTGCAGTTGATGATCCGGATCTTATTCTTCATGCTGATTTCTACATAGACTTGAGAGTAATGAAAGCTTGCCTTGCTGTCTCGATCCTCACCTTGGTATCCTCATCAGTTCTGTTCGCCTGTAGTTGAAACGATGCTTCCCAGGTAGGTAGGTAGTTAGGTAGGTAAAGGAGGTTGCTTTTTCAGATACTCATGCGAATTCTGCACTCTGTTTGTTAACTGTATTTTTTACTTTCTGGTTAAAAAATCAATGATACACCTGCGATGACAGAAAATTGCTGATAACAATAATGACATATACCTTAAATAGCGATTCCCATTTGAAGGTGCTTTACCACCCTCGTTCCTTTTTATCTTTAGAAGATTTCTACAATATTATTTTGATGATGCTGTAGTACTGTTGGGAACTGTTCTGTAAACATATGGCGAAAGTTGCAATTCACACATTTCGGTAGACTTGTTTGTTAAGACCATGATGGAATTACAGCTGTAATAAGCACAAAAATGGGATCCTCAACTACGTAGAATATCAAATAAAACTAGGGAGAAAATTTATGCAAGAAATCAAGGATATTTTCAAATGCTTGTCTGTAGGGATTTGGTTTATTTTTCAAGTTTGATTACTGATTGACAGCTGTTTCCTCCTAGTGTCTTGGGTCTCATCATCAGAAAACACCCATTGGGTTTCTGACGAATTTTCCTAGAGTTCTTGTGGGAAGTCGTGACCACTGAGGTCCACCAGGTCGGGTGTGAGCACAAATAACCTCCTATGACTTTAGCTGGTGACCGCACTAAAATCTCGAATCGTGCTGGCCATTGATTCAGGTCCAAGTGGCTTGAAGGTCTACAAATACGCCTTTTAACCAGAAAGTCCTGGGTTCAAATCCTAACTTCTTGGTTTTCATCTGCAAGAATTTGAGTTTTCGTGACACTAAATATAAATTATCTGTGGAATTCGACGGCCTTTCCAAAATTGATGAGGTTAAGGCGGTGATTTAACTACCATTCTATCCTCTGTTTAGTGGTGATACTGATGATGATGCGTAGAGTGGCAATTTGTTTATTATTTAGGCAAAAATTTTCTTGTTCAACCTTTTCACATATTTTATATTTTACATTAAATTTTCTCTTTATTTTTTGAACTTATTTTTTTCTAGACAAAAGGTGTCGATCCAAGTAGTCCACAATGTACAGGAAATCAGCTGAAATCTGTTGAACATGAGAAACACGATAATCGTTTAAACAATCAAACATTTCAAAGGAAAATGAACCAGTCGGATGGTGATTGTCAGCTACAAACAGACAATTCACATAAACTGACTATCGACAATGACTATGAAGTGGATACACTGACATTAGCTCGTGACGGTGGCATACTTGACTGGGATGATCGAGTTGCTGACGTCTTGGATGATCGTGAACTTGTAAGTGATGACATATTTTGACCTGTTTTATTGCTGTTTTCAAAAATGCCCTAACAGCGAATGTCTTCACAGTGCGTCAGTATCATGTCCATAGTCTACAAAGATGATTCCATATTAGTTTGTTAATAAGATGTATCACACAGTGAAACAGTGTTATTTACTGGATGAAATTTTGAACAAAATTTATTGTTCACAATCATTTCATCAATTATAATCACACAAATTCAAAACTTGAGTTTTATAGTTTTCTTTGTTTTCTCCTATTTGTCATCGTACGGGTAGTCCCCAGATATCGGGGACATGTGATGAATCATTCCTATTACATGTATTTGTAGTTGATTCGATGAACAAAGCTTCTGTTATCAATCTCTCCCTATACCCTGTGACATCAGATTTTAAAACTGTCATTTTATCCCATCACATCGTATTGTAGGGTTGTGTGTTATTTCATGTATTGAGAGCTATAGCTGAACTATTCTCTAGATTTCTTCTCTTATTTGGATCAACCAATCTAGATTTTGCTGCTAGGTTTTTATGTTCAGCTAGTCTGACTACCCCTGTTCTACTAGTTTGACCTATGTATTTGACCTGACAATCATTGCAGGCAGGGTATTAGATAAACTAAATTGTTCTGTTTTAAAGACTCCACAGGATTGATCCTTCAACCGACAAAGCTTGTTTCTAATTGAGTTTGTGTGTTTAAATGCGAGCCACTTTTATTCCTGCCTTGTTAGGAATTCTGAGTAAGGTTTCCGAGGTCCCTTCCTTGTATGGAATTACTACTGATGATTTAGATTCTTTATTGTTGGTGTCGACATTAATATTATTATCATTATCATTATTATTGTTATTATCATTATCGCTACTATCATTATTTATTTTACTTTTACATTTCCTTACATATTTCCTGACTAATTTATCAGGGTAATTATTAAGATTCAAGGCTTCTCTGAAATGTATCACTTCCTGTCTTAGATTTTCCTTGGTACTACTTAGTTTTTGTGCTCTGTCATTTAAACATTTCACCAATCCTATTTTTACTGACATAGGATGGGATGATTGGAAGTCCAAATATCTGTTTGAGTGTGTGGGTTTCCTGTAAACACGCTAATGTGTTTAACTTCCCATCTTCTTTCCTCTTTACGTTGCAATCTAACATTGGGAGCTCCCCTTCCTGATTTTCCAATTCATAAGTGAATTGAATTGCCTCAACCTTCGAGTTTATGTGTTCGAAAAATCTATCTACATCTTGTGTTCTAAGTACAGTGAATGTGTCGTCTACGTACCTCCACCATACTTTTGGGGTGGGGGTGAACGTTTTAATCGCTATGCTTTCCCACTTATCCATGAATATATCTGCTACCACTGGGGATATTGGTGATCCCATGGCAACTCTCTCAGTTTGTTTGTATATTTTCCCTTGGAATTTAAATACTGTGGAAGTTAAGCATAGCTGTACTCCCAGCATTATGTCCTCAAGTGGCACTTTTGTCCTAAGTTCGAGTTCTTGGTCGGAAATGAGTTCGTTTCTGACTGCCTCCATAGCCATATTTATTGGTATACGTGTGTATGGAATTACTTACTACCACAGTGCCCAAGTTTTACACATCTACAAAGATGCTTTCTCATTGAATGTTTTGGTGGTACTTTGGCTTCATCCGTTTTTAATCACCTTGACAAATACTCCACATTATGCAACTAAACAGTGGCCTTTCTGTGAGACCTATATATCTCTCTTTCCAGGAACACATTTGAAATGAAGTGTTTGAGGATTGGCCACCAATACTCTCTTGTTAGTGTAACGAACGATGAGTTTTACGGCATAATAAGTCCCTTGAATAACTTTATCAAGCTTTTGTTTGACTGCTTCTTGTACATCATATCCTTTAAATGTTTGCATAGTTTTCTGTCGTATATCTCCAATGTATGTAGATTATTCCTCTGCATATTTCTACCGAAGGCTGGTAAGTTCGTTTTATTACAGGATTTCATAATGAGCTGACATTGGTTAGACAACCAATGGAAAACCTGGGAGTACTGGACAGCTGTTTCGTCAGCCTAGTTTGGGACTCTTCACAGTACGCACCCAACACAGGGGTTCGAACCAAGCATCTTCTGGTTACAAGGCGAGTTCGCATACCATTAAGCCACTGGAACCCGATCAAATGGCCACCTCATGAATTCCAACTTCTGCCAATTCACGATATAGCGCAACCGCTAGCCAATGTCTTCCGTGGCGAGTATTTGCCCTCACACCCGACCTGCTGCACCTTACTGGCCACGATTTCCCACTAGAACTTCACTTAAACTACCTACCTGAATAGGGCCAGTCACCAGTGGGCATCTCACCGATGAAGAGTACCAAACTAGGAAGAAACAGCTGCCCAGTACTCCCAGCAGGTTTTTCAATGGTTCTCTAACCAATGTCAGCTCATGATGAAATCCTGTAACCAATCAACCAAATCTCTACAAACCAATACTTGAAGTTCGTTTTATTCTGTCTAACTTTCCTTTGTTGCTTGTCTGAAACTCATAAGACATACATGACATACGGTAATCTCTATTAATCCCGACCTTTTCCCAGATCCGCTCGTCAATAACCAAAATTTCTCTGAGAATATTAAAAAAAATTAAATGACTAGCAGATTACACTTTAGATCAAAACACCCACTGTTTAATAAACATTATTTCGCCAGTTTATTCCTTATTATAGTCATTCTTATCAAGTTCGGGGGACTATATGAGACATTAGAGGGATATTTCCACTTCTCTCTTTACTCTATGATGTATTTTATTCCTTATTGTCATATTATTATTATCTTTTACGAGTTGATCATGGACTGATACCAGCTAGAGAACCATTGAAACCAGCTCTGGAGTACTGCACAGCTGTTTCATCCTAGTTTCGGAATCATAGGCAGTATGCACCCACCGCCAGGGCTCGAACTCAAGACCTTCCACTTACAAGGCAAGCTGTCTCGTACACCATTTAGCCACTGGGACTGACCCGATTCACTGTCTAGCCCATGAATTCTAACTTCTAACAATTCGTGATTGAGCGCAGCATCCATCCTCATACGTGACATCTGGATGGATCTCACAGGTCACGACTTCTCACTAGAACTCACCCCAGGAAACTCCATCCTGTAACAAGTAACTAGCGAGCATCAGATTAATTTTCTATAGTTTGGTTTGTAAGGATTAGTTTTGTTTTTATGAGTTTATCACGAATCATCGGCAGTACGTACCCACCGCTAGGGTTCGAACCCAGCACCTCCTGGTTACAAGGCAAGCTGGCTCGTATTTCATTCAGCCACTGGGACTGACTCGATTCAATGGCTCAGTTCTCTAACTGATAGAAATCCATGATCAACCCGTAAAAATAAAACTAACCCTTACAAACCAAACTATAGAATATTGTTATCGTTTAATCGGGTTCCGAGTGGAACAAAGGTCTTCAACAAACACATCACCATCCTATCCTGTTCCGTGAGGTCCTTTTTAGTTGGCTCCATGATCACCTACAGTTTCTCATTTCCTCTCAGTCACACGATCTCCCGCGTGTCTCATTCGGGTTCCACTCGAGCGATGGCCTGCATTGGGCGCGCTGTCATTGGATGACTCGCTCAGCGTGTGCTCAATCCATCTGTGTTTTCTTCAGAATGTTCCCCTGTTGAGTAATGAGTTCTTGTTTCTACAGTTCCAATAGTTTCTTGGTGCTATTCCATTACAATGGAGCCGGCGAAGAGGGCAGCTGTTGACAAAAGTCTGCAGGAACCTGTTGAAAATGCTTTTTGTTACGTGCCCTTCTGACTCTAGCCCTGGCATCTTCATTCGTGCAGTCACCTGTAGTTAAAACGATGGTGGCTAGACAGATGGAGGAAGTAACCTCTTTCAAATTTGTTTCCGTTCATAGTGATTAGTGCTTGTTGTTGTTGCTGAGGGCTGGTTATCTTTGTCACCTTTGTCTTCGCTATGCTTACTTCAAGTTCTGTCTTCACTGCTTCATTCTTCTGCGAACTTCTAAGTTTTCGTCTGTAAGCCTTCGAATTTATGCGAAATTGGACATAGATGATCCGTGAAGTCCAGATCTTCTAGATACTTCTTCTTGTCGGGCCGACCTATTCGTGTATTCTGACTACCCTCACACCGTCATGCGCATAATCCAGTCCACCACAATAAAGAATATCTTAGGCGATGGTAGAGAGCAGACTTGTCTGATCCCTGTATCCATTGCGGATCACCTGACATGTGTCATTGTCATAAATAGCTGTTGAATGAAGTTGGAACACCTACCCAGTCCATAATGTTGAGGCAGTTTCCAAATGTCTTCGCTGTGAACTCTGTCGAAGTCCTTTTCAAAGTCTGTGAAAGTGACGTAGCAGTTTGACTGCCATTCCTTTGCTTAGTTATTTTATTTCTAATTTGTATTCCCAAGAAACTGATTATTTGCAAAAAAAATTATATTTGTAAAATCTCAGCGATATTGAAATGAGTAATTCCAACGTTTCGTTCGGCAATCTGCTCCGAACTTCTTCAGGGAAATTCATCGAAATTAACATAACAGAGGTTTATATATAAAAAGGAACATCACTTGTTTTTACAACCTTTCTCCGATCATGAGTGATTCAACAAGTATCAACAAGTATAATAAACAAAATTGCATGAGCTGTGATCAAAATTTGACCTCGGACTTACAAATATTGGTCTACCTTTGTTAAACACTTTAAACAGAGTGTGTGTGTGTGTGGGTTAACAGTTGTAAAACATTTCTTAACGTCTCAATAAGAAGATATGGACAGTCGAGAATTTTGACCAAGTATTATTAATTAGTGATACAAATCCATTTTTTATTTATTAATAAGGATTTCCTATGCATCAACTAACATCACGCCTTCATGTCTGTTCAAACTGTTAGTATCTAGAATTTTATGATTAGACGTATTTTTAGAATTATGGTGTTTAGGATTAGAGTTTAGTAGAAGCACCCTGTCTGACCTACTGCTTTGTCTTCTTCCTCTCTGTTGTGTTAATTTCGATGAATTTCTCTAAAGAAGTTCAGACCAGATTGCCGAATGAAACGTTGGAATTACTCATTTCAATCTCGCTGAGATTTTACAAATATAATAATTTTTTACAAATGTCTACTTCTCACTCGGCGCTCAAATATTTTAAAACTATTCTGTCAAATCTTGACGACAGGTCATTTGAAACTGATTATTTCTGTGTGTTTTTGTAAATAAAAGTCGTACATGAGGTTCTATTTAGAAAGAAATTCTTTTTTTATCCCAACGCAACGAGTATTTCTTTTGTTTTTCTAAATACCTAAATAAATATTTTAAAGTCACTAATAATTACACAAGGAAATAAATACTGCTTAAATGTTCAACAGTTCTATCACTAGCAGACGTAACTAATTTTTACAACAGATGACGTGTGAAAAGATATTACTACATTTACGAATACTACTATCCTTGTCTTGTAATAGAGTCATTGTCTAAGTGTGCATAGAAGACTGAAAGCAGATACAAGTATACCCTTGTTTTCAGAAAAATTTCCCCATTATTTTTGTCTTCTGAAACAAAACACAACAACTTGTTTTTACGTAAAAAATACCATGCGAAAATGTTGATGTTTTTGCGTTCATTATTATTTCTTTTGTGTTTTTTTCCTTCAATTTTTTTCTTTCGAAAGCAATCATCTTTTTTATCCCGTGAATGTGTGCATTTGTGTGTGTGTATGCATGCATCAGCTGTCTTTAGGGATTTAAATTTCAGTAGTATACACACTTTTTTCTATCTATTGAACACTGAATTTTGTTTTATTGCTTTGAAATTCTAGGTCATTATTTGATTGGTGGTTGTCCTTTTTTATGTATAAATTATCAAATGTGATTGATTGATTGATTGATTCAGCTTACAACCCATTTGACCTTGAGGCTGAAATTATCAACCAATCAAATTTATCTTTTTATTAGTGTATATTCACTTTCTAGCCTTGCTTGATTATACTCAAATATTTTACAATGAATTTCGGCTGAGAATATTATCAGAATTAAATTGGATGAAAATTTAAATTTATTTAAAAGACTGAGGTTAATGAATAAAGGCAACAACAACCCAGAATTTATGAATTTACAGGTTAGATATCAGGCCACGTTAACAATAGTGGCCGGTCGGACCTCATTCTTTTCCACACGGAGTTCCAGTAGATTAAGACGAATTGAAAAAGCCTCTGACGTTTGGAATGTTTGGTATCTATAGGCCACCGGTAATTTATTCGATTCTCAGTAGATCATAAAGAAACACTCTTGGACGAGGTGATCGAATATAGAACTGTTGTTGGTTTAAGCTACACCTTTATTTAACCACATGTTTAAGTGCTCCAAAACACGGAGAATCAATTTATTGGAGCAGTGGTCATTAAAGGTGGCTCCACAGGAACGTTTAAATCGAAAGATCTGCTTAGAGGTGGCTAGCTAGCCTGTGAACTTCATCTTTCAGTTGAGGAATCGTAATCGGTTGTGAAGAAAATATAATCTGGAGCCTACCTGCATTAAAGGTTGTTTGAATTGATTTTCTCAACTTATTAATTATTATTTTGGCCCTGACGGGATTTCCCCTGAAGCACGGAAAACGGACTTAGATGCTGCGGCAGATAAGAATAATAGTAATAATTTGCTTTATTCCAAAACAGTACTTGTGATACAGAATGGAATTCTCAGCATTTTTACTACAGTATTGCATCCAGTTAGTACATTATCAATAAATAGAAGTCTACATAGATTGAGGAAACCACAGTTCATTATTACAACAATACATTGGCATGTCAGGAGCAAAGGTAAAGCTGAAACAGTGTTTGAAGGTGTTAGAAAAGTGGGAGCTGTCTTATTAACAGGCGTGAGCGAGAGAAAGAGACAAAGCAGCACATAACGGAAAAAGAGAGAGAGAAAAGGAAAAGAAAGAAAGAAAATGTTGTACATATTGATGATGTGGGTTGGAAAGACGAGATCCAGTTGTTCTACTGACTATTTAAAGAATTATAGGTGTCACGCCTAATGCTTTCTTTATCACACAGAACACGAGCTAAGTAGGGTATGGTTCAGTTTTTGTACTAGCTGGTGCGAGCATATAGTTTTCTATATAGGCTTCTGGTTTTACCTGATGAGATGCAAGGGGAGAGTTGTGAGTATAGAGAGTGGTGTGAGTTAGATAAAATGGATTTGGCCTATTTTTCACACGAGTCCATGTGCCTGTCAACCAGAATATTAACAACAAGCTGGTTAAGTGGCACGTTGCTGACAACCCTGCTGACAACATTTAACATCCTGCGTAAAATGTTATAGTCTTTCTTCAGTAGCCGTGGAAAAACTAAGGGGGAACAATAGAGAATTATAGGCAGGATGCGAGAATTAACGAATTGTAGGAGTAAGGGTTGGGTTGTACCAGAATGTTTTAACTTCTTGATGTAGAAGGTAAGACGGAATATTTTCTTAGAAATTGCTAAGATATGAGACGACCAGCAGAGATCAGCAGATAGAATGACACCTAGGTATTTAATTTCCGATTTAGTTTCTATTTCAGCAAATCATTTGCTGATAAAATTGCAACTCTATGCATAATCATCATCGAACAATGCATAGAATGGCAGTCAAACGTGTACCTCAATTCCATTGACTTTGATAAGGCCTGAGACAGAGAGTGTTGATCGAGACGTAATTTAGAAACTACCTTAACACTACGCAGTACCTTAAGTCCATATCAACCTCATCCAACAGCTATATGACAGTGGTACATGTCAAATTATCCACAATGAAAACCTCAGCGAGGTGTTCAAAGTGAATATAGAAGTAAGACAAGGCTGGCTGCCTATTATCACGAAGGAAATGCAGATGGATTGGACACAGACGCTGAGGATACCGTCAAATGACATCGCGCTCAATTCAGGTCATCGTTCGAGTGGAATACCCTTGGGAAACGACGAGCAGATCGTGCAAGGAGGGGGATGAGACACTTTGGGCGATCTTGGGCCCAACTAAAGAGGACAGCAGTATGTTGCACTCGGAACTCAAGGGAACAATAATACTCCTAATAATTGAATATTATTTCACTTCGTATATCACCTTTGAATTGCAATCATATAAATATTGGACCTGATGATGACGAATTTATTGAAAAGGGGATATTCTTTGCTCATTAATCAATTTTTTTTAACGAACGCGCCTAATGAATTCAATTCGTTTATTCAATCACAGAATAAAATAAATCCGTTTTCATTTAAACTTATTGGTTTCAATGATTGATATATTGTTTTTATTCCAATAAGGGAGAAATTAATTTATGCAGGCTACTGTCAAAGATAAAGTAGAGCAGAGAGGGTGGTTGAAAGTTTGTTGCTTTCATTAAATTAGATCATTCAAACTGGAATGATATAGTTTTTTGATATAAGTATATAACTTGGGCACTGTGGTAGAGTATAACTCAATTATGGCGAAGATTTTATTTTGATAAATCACACAGTGCTGTTATACAGTAATATTAACTGATGGCCGCCTTTCGAGCACAAATTATTGCCACTCATAATCATATCAAGTTACTCACTCACTCACACAACGTTTTCCTTCATTTATATACATGTGTGGAATCGATTAATTATTGAAATAAAATTCAGTATGAGATCATGGACATTCACAAATAATAATGCGAGTGTTATTGATCAATCACAGTCAGATGGGAAATGAGAGGAGTGTTTGTATAGTCAAAATAAATAAGTAACTTGTTAGAATGTTGTGATGTGCTTGAATTGAAGTGAAATAGAATTTTGAGATTATTTATTATCCTCTTCTGATTTAACTGACTGGTGGCAATAATATCTTCCATATTTCTGGTATTTGCATTGAGTCATTTCCGTTGCATGTGTTGTGTTGGGTGTAGACTTAATGAACCAGGATTCAGTAATCAATCTATCTCCACCTACCTATTTGCTTCTTAGAATCTTAACCCTCTCCCATCCCATTGTGTAGTTGTGTGTTAATGCATGTAGTGCACTTGCTGAGCTGTTTTCTAAATTACTTATCTTCTTGGAGTCAACCATTCTTACCTTAGCTAAATTCTTATATTCCGACAATCTGACTACCCCCACTCGATCTACTAGTTCGACCTATGTAGCGCTGACCTCACTCAAAGTCATTGCAAGGTAATTTGTAAATTATATTATTTTGTTTAACTGGATCCACTGGGTCTTTTAACCTACGGAGCTTGTCTCACCTGAGTGAGTTTGTAGGTTTGAATGCCACTCTAATTCCTGCTTTATTAAGAATCCTACGTAGGGTCATAGAAACATTGACATAGAAACAGAAATGTAGGATGCAGTGAAGAGAATGACACAGCAGAACACACAACTATCAAGGGAATTCATGGATTGATGCCAGGTTTTGGTTTCACCACCCCGACCGACAGCTATCACTTTGATGTGGTAGGTAGGCTTCCATATTGAAATGACTCAGAGATCTACACCGGTTAGCACTAGTGTTCCTACATGTCCCACCATGGCAGAAAGATTGTTTGGATAGCGATTAGACTAAAGGCAGTTACCGTCACACTGTGATTTGTTTACACCGTATTAGGAGTATATGTGCCAATAAGGGTGTACCGGCAGTGAGGTGTCCCTCTTAAATAACCAACAAACCAGATATGCTACCCTTTTACCATGAAAAATTGGGACAATGTGAGGCGGCGGTATGAGTTCAAAAATTCTACATTTTGACTTCTCTTTTGCTGGTGTTATCATGGTAACACGGACGCAATTCTAACAATCATTTCAGATAGGTTGTTTGTGAATAGCCTCAAACAGTTGTCCCTTGGTTTCTCCCGTCAAGCATCACTGATAGTGCTTCTGTGTTGTAGGCTACTGGGAAGTAACAACAGCCCTCAGACTTCCTTCATTGAACAAAGCTTCCCTGACCATCGTCGAATTCACAAGCAATTAGCTTTAAAGAAGTCCTCAAGCTACAAGGAAGGCAAAAACAACACAAATTCTGTCTCCATTACATTAGCTAGCCTGTCATTGGCAGATCGCCGTTCTAACCGTTATTTTGAAGCTTTTGTGAATGATTTCAATTCACCGTCTAATGAGATTCTGAAATAGGTGAAGTAACCGTTCAAATGAATTTAGCCTCAAAACCAATGGAAATATGATTTCTTAAGAGTTGATCACGGATTGATATCAGTTAGAAAACCATTGAAAACCAGCACTGGAGTAATGGAAAGTTGTTTTATTCAACTAGTTTGGGAATCATCGGCAATACGCACCCACCACAAGGGGTTCGAACTCAGGACCTTCTAGTTACAAAGCGAGCTCGTATACAATTCAGCTACAGGGACTCGGTCGAATGGCGAGCCCATGAGTTCTAACTTCTACCAATTCGTGATTTTTAACCCCACTGGCACCAACCAATGTCATCGGCGAGGAATCCATCCTCATACTTGACTGGATGAACCTTACTGTTCACTACTTCTCACTAGAACTCCATGAAACTCCATCCTGTAGCAAGTAACTAGCGAACACCAGATTAATGTTTAATAGTTGGTTTGTAAATGAGAAGTCGTGACCAGTGAGGTTCATGCAGTCAATTGTGAGAATGAGTTTCCCACCGATGACAGTGGTTGGTGGTCGCACTAAATCGAGAATTGGTAGAAGTTAAAATTCGTGGACCGGCCATTGAATGCGGTTTCAGTGGCTGAATGATATACGAGCTTGCCTTGTAACAGGAAAGTCTTGGGTTCGAAACCTGGCGGTGGGTGTGTACTGCCGATGACTCCCAAACTAGAATTAAACAGCTGTCCAGTACTCCAGTACTGGTTTTCAATGGTTCTCTAACTGATATCAATCCGAGATCAACTCGTTAAAACAAATCTAATTCTTACAAACCAACTATTAAAAATATTAGAATAGAGCCAGAGATGAGGATCTAATTGAAAAGTAAATATTTCTTCGCTCAATCTTTCTGTTTTCCAAATATGATTTTTGACGAAAAAATAAGACGTTATTTGCCTGAATTGTGTAATATCGTATCTACGCAACGCATTTCGAACAGTCTGATCACAAATGTGTGCTTGTCGTAGGAATGTACTTACATGAAGATAATAATGCGTTAAGGGGTGAGAGAATAGACACAGGTCAAGTTGAAAGGTCATATTGAAGGTCAGAGTAACACCTGAACTCAATAACCCAAAGAAGGGAGCTAATAGTACGTCTACCCTGGTATCAGAACATCGCTTACGAGAGAAGGTTTAATGTGATGAGGAATTATTTTCCAACACTTTAAGGTGGTTTAAACTTCCTAATTGCTAGCTGGGGCTTCCACAAACTTTTTCATATGCCTCAAAGATGTTTTAAAATTAGTTTAAAAGTGTTTTAAACATCAATTTGGTGTCCTATCTCCATAATATGTTTCGAAATGGGAGAGCTAGATCGTCTGATTTTACCATTAATGGGTTCAGGGGATTTCACTGGCTTCTGAACTCCTTACTTGCATACATCCATGAGTCCCTCCTTTGTATGTGAGACCACACGTATTTTTAAATTGATAAATACAGTGGGATGTAACATCATTTTTCGCATTTTCTAACAGATTAGAGGAACAAATATTGTTCACATCCTCAATTATGTAGATCTTAGCTCCATGAAAAGTTTTTTCAATAGTATCTTACAATCTCTGGATAGCTGTCAAGCTGACATAATCACCCATTTAGAGTAGCTTCAGTTGGAGAATGGGTCTTCATCTTCCAACCATTTCGCATCTCCTTGTGAACTTCCCGGGATGATTATTATCAAAGAGAGTTTACATCAATCCTATTAAAGAGGCATCTCAACAAGGCTCTTTTTAACGAACAGCATAGAGAGAAAAGCTACGGTAATTAAGATATCGTCCTGTCGAAATAGGTTTCTACAAAAAGATCGTCGCATTGGTCCATCAGGCTGTCAGTCCACTAAGCAATATGCCTAAGAAAGATAAACAATTATCCTTCTATTCTGTCTTAACGCTTTATTATTTTCATATATATGTTCCATTGACAAGTACGATGGAAGTAAAACCTTTATCTGAATTTCATCGACCCTAACAAGGCCTTTAAGAGCGTTGACCGCGAAGTAATTCGGAAACTACTTTAACATTATGGAGTGCAGTGCCCCAAATCTTTATCAACTCTACCCAACAGCTATAGGACAATGGTAGGTGCCAGATGATCCACTGTGGAAAATTGAGTGAGGTATCTGAATTGAAGACAGGAGTAAGACAAGACTGCCTGCCTACCGTCACTGATGATGTACCTAGCTCTGGATTGTGAGACACACTATGCGTGTAGAGGGAGAAGACCTTAGAAAATCTAAATTTTGTGGATGATTTATGTTTATTGTCACACAAAAGAACAAACTAGCTGAAGAAACAGCGAAGGAAAGACTTCAAGTGAACTTAGAGGAGACTGAGGTGATGGAAATATCCACGTACCAACAAGAGCAATCAGCACCAGTCATTATCAAAGGAAGAAATTCTAAACAGGTGACCTCGTTCACTTCTCCGGATAGGCAGCATCCTTTCCACTACTGGCACGCCACACTGATGGCTATATCAAAACCCGAATCTGAGAAGAGAGTCAAACCTTTATCACGGTGAGATAACATTGGAAATCTTCTGCACTGGCTTTACACAGAATAATTCAAATTTTCAGCACACATGTTTAATCAGTCTTTTTGCATGGATCGAAAAGTTTGCGCGTCACGAAAGCATTTCCAAAACAGGCTACTGTGAACTTTTATCAACAACAACTGCCTAGACTAATGGTTACATCCTGAAAATTAGATGGCCAGCCAGTCAGAAAGAATTAGCAACAAGATATTCTTGAAGGCAATGCACCCTTCAAGAACCTATTGTTCCACAAATATCCCTAAGAAAATGGAGATGGACTAGGCGTACGCCATCAGGCAACCGCTAGAATCGAACCTGTATGCTGAAGCATAAGTCGAGCTGGGCGTCCAAAGTTGGCACAAGGAAGATCATATAGTGGATGGGGGTGGAGGTGTGAGAGATGAAAGTTTATGCGGATTTTTGAGACCAGTAGCTATTTTGCACTTCATTCATTTCAATCTAAAACTGAAATATATATATATATATATAACTGTCATGATATTTTACTTACTTAAAAATCCTCCTACCAGATTTTCTTTCCTCGCGTATGTTGGTCTGAGTGTGTGTGTGTGTGAGCGCGCGCACGATGGTTTGCGTGTGTCGAAATCCAGCCATCTAATTGTCAGGATGGAACCAGTTGAGGAGGCAGCTGTTGTTGATAAAGGTCTGCAATATACTGTTTTCAAAATGTTTTTTTAACGCGCAAACTTTCCGATGCATATTGAAGAACTGACTATAAATTTGTGTTGCAAAACCGAATTTATTTATTTATTTTTACAAGTTGATCATGGATTGATATCAGTTAGAGAACCATTGAGTACCAACAAGGGAGTACTGGAAAGCTGTTTCATCCAACTAGTTTGGGAATCATAGGCAGTACGTATCCACCACCAGGGTTCGAACCCAGAGCTTTCTGGTTACAAGGCAAGCTCGTATAGCAATCAGCCACAGGGAACCGACTTCTCAGTGGTCAACCCATGAATTCCAGCTTCTACCAATTCGTGATTTAGTGCGGCCACCAACCAATGTCATCCGTTGGATATCCATCTTTACACTTGACTAAATGGACCTCACTGGTCACGAATTCTCATTTACAAACCAACTATTAAAAATGAATCTGATACTCGCTAGTGACTTGATACAGGATGGAGTTTCCTGGAGTTCTAGTGAGAAGTCGTGATCAGTGAGGTCTATCCAGTCAAGTGTGAAGATAGATGTCCGACCGATGACATTGGTTGGTGGTCGCGCTAAATCACGAATCGGTAGAAGCTGGAATTCATGGGTTGACCACTGAGAAGTCGGTTCCCTGTGGCTGATTGGTATGCGAGGTTGTCTTGTAACCGGAAGGTCCTAAGTTCGAATCCTGGCGCTAGGTACATACTGCCGATGATTCTCAAACTAGGATGAAACAGCTGTCCCGTACTCCAGTGCTGGTTTTCAATGGTTCTCTGACTGATATCAATCTGTGATCAACTCGGAAAAATAAATAAATAAATTCGCTTTTTTCAACACAAATTTCTAATCAGTCCTTCCATATGCGTCGGAAATTTTCCACGTCAAAAAAGCATTTCGAAAACAGTATATTGCAGAGTTTTATCAATAACAGCCGCCTCCTCAACTGGCTTAATCCTGAATATGAGATGGCTGGCTGGCTGGGCAGGAAGAATTAGCAACAAGAAATTCTGGAAGGTAATTCAAGGACCTATTGTTTCACAAATATCCCTAAGACACTGGAGATGAACTAGGCGTAAGCCATCAGGCAACCGCTAGAATCGAACGCGTATGCGGAAGCATAAGTCTAGCTGGGCGTCCAAAGTTGACATGAGAAAGATCATGAAACGGATGGGGATGGGGGCGAGAGATGAAAGTTTATGCGGATGTTTGAGACCAGCAACTATTTTGCACTTCATTTATTCTTTCTAAAAATTGAAATATAACTGTCATGATATTTTACTTACTTAAAAATCCTCCTACTAGACTTTCTTTCCTCGCGTGTGTTGCTTTGAGTGTGTGTGTGTGTGCATGTGCGCGCGCAATGGTTTGCGTGTGTCGAAATCCAGTTAAAAGTAATCCACTCAATTGTCAGACAGTTTTATAAACCAGATTTTAAGATTATCATTATTCTTATTATTATTATTAATATTGCCTTAGTCGTCCGCAGTATCATCCTAATCCTGAGATCAATTTCTAGGATCGATAGAAATTGAGAGAAAAAAATGAAAACCCACCATTACAATTTTTCTTCAACTACCAAAGAAATATTCGTCGAACGGTAGGAAAGAAGGGGGGGAGAAAGGGGTTGTGAATATATATATCTTAAACGACTAATTCTATTATTACTATTATCATTATTGCTACCATTTCGCTGGATTATGTGAGCGAGACTGTCGTGAATATCAGACAGAATGGTGGAGAGTGAGGAAGAGGGTGGGGGAAAAAGGTAGACAGAGAGAGAGAGCGAGAGAGACAGTGGAAGCAAGGAAAACACACAAAAGTCTCTGAGCTGAAGTCACTTGACTCTTTATTTTCTATTTCATCTTTTAACTGATTAAAAAAATGCCCATTAAAATTTTTTCATAAAAAGAATGTATACTGAACAAAGAGTACGCTTTTCGATAACCCCTTCATCATCATCAGGCTCTGCAGTTATATCTACACATTATGGTGAATGAATGAATAAATTAGTGTTATGAACAATATTAATACTGTTTAAATAACATCGAATCAATACTCATATCAATGGGTTACAGTTCAACAGCATCAACATAAAAATAAACTGAATATCAGAAAAATTAGGAAAGATAATATTACAAATTCATGAATTTATAGTCTCTACTGAAGGCTAGCCAGGGCAGTAGTAGGGGCTCAACTTGCTTCTTTTGAACACAGAGCACTGGTTGTTTGAGACGAATTGCAATAGCCTCTGCTCTCTGGAGCATGCGGTGCTTCGATGATTTTGGCACCTGCTAGATGATGATAGAGAGAAGGATTCTTCCACGCTGGCTGGCCTTGTGGCCGTTATCATTAACAATTTCATCGATCAACCGCGAACAGAGCTGCATCAATGGTACAGTGATAGAATGCCCGCATGGTCTGTAGTTCGATCCTCGGCCGGCGGATTCCTCCAACTGGCCAGGCCCGTAATAAGACTGGTAAAGACGGGGGATTAAGCATGTCATTAGTAACCCGACCCCGTGAAAATAAACACTACTGCTACCAAGCGTTCAAACCCCATGTTCCACTGGGAATATAAAGGAATAAAAATACCACAAACAGAACCATTGAAGTTAAACATTAAACAAGAACAAAGACAAATAATAAGGATCAAGTCAAAAGATGGTGTGCAAATATCAGAACAATGATATAGAGTCTAGGAGAAAACGGGATAGGTAAACTGGGGTTCTAGTGGGAAGTCATGACCAGTAGGGTACAGCAGGTTGAAGATGAGACAGTAACTCATCGAAGAAGACATTGCGAAATGGTTGCACTATGTCGTGAATTGGTAGAAGTTAGAAATCAAGGACCAATGGATCGGGTCCCAGTGGCTCAATGGTCTACGAGCTCGCTTTGTAAACAGAAGGTCCTGAGTTCGAGCACCATTGGGTGTGTACTGCTGAAGAGTCCCAAACTAGGGGTATGAAACAACTATCTAGTACTCCCAGGTATTCCAGTGGTTCTCTAACTGATGTCAGCTCATGATGAAATCCTTCATGAAAACGGCATAATATTTAGAGTTTTTTGGAACATCTGAATAGGTAAAAATATTGTCATTAGATCGTCTGCGATCGATTTATCAAACAATTATTCTTTGCACTACTAAACAAACCATTTCCTTCCCTCTTATAACATCAACCTTTATTGTTATTGTACTTCTTATATTTATAATCCTCTCAATTTTTTGTTTTTATTTTTTTATTTATTTTCTCATAAGTGAGAACATCATTTAAGCTGTGTTATAACTGTTAATTTTGTATTTCCCCTCACCATACTACATCAACAGAACATTAGATTCAATAATCTATAACATGCTAAAATTTCCAAACTGAATCGCCAGTAATGTTTGAAACAAACTCACTGTTATTATTATCATCATATTTAATATTCTCATTATATCTGTATTTCACAGTGTTCTCTTCAGTCCTTATTCAGCTACCTCCAAGATAGCTCATTTCATTTACCTTCTCCTCCTCATATGATTTTCTTCAGTATTATCCTTATACTGTCGCCCACTCCATGGCATATCTGGTGCACTATGTCTAGCAACAGTCTGCGCACCTCTATTTCCTTTGGCGCGTTTTTTGGGTTTTAGAATCTTGGTTGATCATTTGCCAGAGTTCTTGGCGGCTATTCTTTTCCGATTGATCAAGAGGTGGCTCTCGTCGCCCAAGTGATCTAGTAGATAACACTTTGGCCTTTGAAACTATGGGCACTGGGTTTCGAGCCTTGTTGGGAACATCATCACTTACTCACTGGGGTATACAGATACATCTAGTTAGCTGACGAGTCCAAAATAGGACGAAATCTGCATCCTGGATTCCACTTCTAGTTTGAGAAAAACATCTGAATGCGTGCAGCTTTTGTCTTTAACTAGATATTAGCAAAAACTGCTTTACCTTTTCCTCTTTTTTTCATATCCCCTTTATGTTATTATTATGTAATAATGTTACAAGTAACAACACAATAGGAACACTAATGTAATTGGTAACACTATACAGTATGAAATGAATATACATATATAAAATTACTAGTTTAAATAATTTCGATAGCACAGTACTTCCTTCCTTTTCTTGTTTCCTCAACGCCTACACCCACTCTATCTGCTTGTCTGCTGGTACAAATGTTCAGAGAGTGACTTTCCTATACAAATGACTCTACTACCGTGTACTCTCTTTTATTATTTTGTCTGTCGTAAATGGCGTTAACTAATTTTATTCAGATTAGGTAACTTTTGATTATGAACACATTTCATTCTACTGGCGGTATTGAAATAAAAAAGACTTTACTGAAGTTTTATTATTATTATTATTATTTCCTTTAATTCCTAGAGAAACATAGGGCTTCAGCCGTGAGTCTCCATTACGTTCGGTTCTCTGCTAGAGCCTTTATCTGGTTCCAAGTCTGTCCACACGCTTTCATCTCCTCTTCACATGACATCCTCCAAGTCACCCACTATTGCACTGACGACCAACTCGCCTCTTCCCTTTCGGCCAGGTTCCACTCGAGCAATGGCTTGTCTAGTGATGTCACTTGATGGTTTCCTCAGAGTATGACCAGCCAATCCATCTCCATTTCTTCCTGCTTATTTGTTTCACAATTGGTTGCTGGTTGCTGATCTTTTCTGGCCATCTGATCTTGAGTATTGAGCGAAGATAACTGTTAATGAAGGTCTGTAGTTTGTTTGAGATGCTCTGAAGTTTTAGTTACCCGTAATTGTTATTATTAGAGTCGAAGAGTTCATTTAGCAGTTATTTGATGTGTTTCAACTTTGACTACGGATTGATATCAGTTGGAGAACCATTGAAAACCAAAAGGGAGTACTGAACACAGCTGGGAATCATCCATCGTGGATGTTCTAGTTAGGAGGCAAACTCGTAGACCATCCTCAGTCAATGGGACCCGATTCAGTGGCTAGCCCATGAATTCCAACTTGTACCAACTCATGATTTTAACATGACCACCGGCAAGTGATGGCATCGGTGCGAGTATTTGTCTTCACTAGCGACCTGGTATATACCCTTCTGGTCATAACTTCTCACTAGTGCTCCAGGTAACTTTCTCCGATTGCCAGTCAAAAAGGGAGAATCAGATTAATTTTCAAGAGTTAAGTTTGCAAGGATGGCCATTGAGTTGAGTTCCAGTGTCTCGCATTGTAACCTTGGTGAGTGTATATTACTGAAGAGTCCCATGGTAGGATGAAGCAGCTGTTAAGTAATTCTTAATGGTTTTTCATCGGTACTATAAATGATATTAATTCCTGGTCAAACTTAAAATAAGTATGAAATGAAACGAAATTAAATCATCGTGCTTTTTACACCTTCCCAGTTAATTACGTATATGCCAGAAAGTTCTGTGATATCTATTTTATTGATTCAGTTTTAATGTCACTAATACATCAAGTATTTTAAATATACTTATGCGTTGCATTTTCTGTAGCAATTTGGTTAAGTTTTGCGGGTGGAGTTGCTAGCACCACGCCCCAACCCTCCCTCTTTATCCGGGCTTGGGACCGGCTAGAAAACTAGAGAGATAGTCATCTAGTATTCCTGGGGTAACACAAGAGTCAGACAAGGGTGCTTATTATTACCAATGATATTCCTAATTGTGGTGGACTGGATTATGCGTCAGACAGTGGGAAACGAGAAGACAGGGATATCCTGGACCACCGACATGAAGAACCTAGAAGACCTGGATTTCGCTGACGATTTATGTTTGATGTCACACAAAATCGAAGACTTACAAGCGAAAACCGACAAACTGGTCGAAGAGGCTGGCAGCAAATACAGGACTCCAGGTGAACATAGACAAGACGGAGGTTATGAAAATAACCAACCAACCAACTACAACAACAACAGCAGCAACATCCAGTGCCAATCACCATCAACGGGAGGGATTTGAAAGAGGTTACCTCATTCACTTATCTAGGGAGCATTGTCTCAACTACACGAGAAACTGACGGACGAGGATGTCAAATGGAGAATCGGGAAGGCGAGAAACACATTCATCAACCTGAAACCAATCTGGAAATCTTCGTCACTCAGCATCAACAACAAAATTTGGATTTTCAATACAAACGTCAAGTCAGTTTTGCTATACGGATCATTAACTTGGCGGGTGACAAAGAATATTTCCAACAGCCTGTTGCAGACCCTTATCAAAACTGTCTTCGCTCCATACTGAAGATCAGATGGCCGCCGGAAAGAATCACCAACAAGAAACTGTGGGAACAAACAAAACAAGAACCAATCTCTCAACAAATATGCAGGAGAAAGTGGAGATGGATTGGACGCTTGCTGAGGAGGCGGCGAGTGGGACGTCGAAGGGTGACATGGAGGAGATCGTGTGAAGAGGAGTTGAAACAGTATGGAATAACATGGATGCAGTTGAGAAGTACAGCAGAAGACAGCAAGTGGAGACGTGTAGTTGAAGCCCTATGTTCCACTAGGAACCCAAGGGAACAATAATAATAATAATAAACATCAAGTACTTGAAAACACACTACATTGACCACCACTCAATAAAAATCACTCTTAAAATAAAAAACGAATTCAATATTCTCTTCCTTGATGAGGAATCAACAAGAAGATAGAGGGGAACCTTAAGAAGTTCAGTCACTGGGAAACACCCTTGAAACGGTAAATGAACAAGTTTCTATATTTGAGTTCCTGTTGAAATGAAACGGAACTTAATCAGGTTCCTTGCTACTTTCATCCTACGTATCTGCAGTTCTGACACCGTAGAAGCAGAACTAGATCATCTGAAAGAAATTCTCATCTAAAACGGATATGCTTTGAATTTCATTGACAAGAATATCGAATAAAATTAACAGAGGAACGAAACATTACCTGTTCCAAAAAAGCGATTTAACCTACTCTATCCTTAAAAGAAGAATTTCATCAGCTTAGAGGAGAATATTCTTTGCAGCAACGCTGATAATAGTGTGCTCCAGTCTATTGGTCTCCCGAGGCTTCAAGGACAAGATCTCGCATCTGACCACTTCCAAATGTATATATCAATACACCTGTTCCTGTAGTGCCAATTATATTGGTCGTTCGAAGTATACTCTGATATATGAAAGAAGAGAACCACTGAAAATGAAAGAGTACTGGATAGTAGTTTCGTCCTAACTTTGGACTCATCATCAGTATGTATTCACAATTGTTAAAACCCAGGTTACAATTCAAGCTCGTAGACCATTCAGATAATAGGTTTCGATTCTATCACCAGTTCATTTAATTCCAAATTCTACTCAACTGACACTAGCCACCGAAATTATTGGCGTGAGTATTTTTTGTCTCAAGCCTGACAGGGTTTACTATACTGATGACGACCTCTAACTAGAATTCTCCCAGTCAACATTTTCCTGTAGCCAATCAATAGTGAGTATCAGATTAATTCTCAAGAGTTGAAGAACTAGGCTGGTCATTGAGGGGTAAGGGCTTGCCTTGTGATCTGTAGGTCTTGGGTTTGAATATCAGTGAATGTGTACTGCCAATGAGTTCCAAAGTAGTCCTCTCGGTTGGCTTTCAATGGTTCTCTAGCTGATACTGATCTGTGGTAAAACTTGAGTAGTACATATTTAATCATATAGTGCTTATATATATATGAATTTGAACGAAATATTCCCATACTGAGTCATAAGAAAAAGGTACAAACAGCATAGGAGAAAATTTTCTTTTCGACGATTCATTTTCACGAGCTGCTGTACAATCGTAATTATTACATTTAACAAAGAAATCTTTAGACCAATCAGACAGATACTGGTAAATTTTGTCCTTGGAAAATTGTATTACATAATGTAAGGTGTAACCTAGATGAGGTAACTAATTGTAAGTTAGAAAGGAGACAGAAGTTGGCATGACGTGATAAGTGTGAGATAATGACTAATCAATAAGCTCGTGTAAAATGGACAGGAACCTAGTGGAAAGGCTATAAAGTGTTTTTGTATAAAATATGTATGAAAAACAATGTTATTAATAAACAGTAATAGAGTGGTAATAAAATGTGGATGATGGAAATAATAATGATAATGAAATTATTAATAAAATAAAATAATAATGGTAATAATAGTGAACTTAAATAATAAAGGAAAGAAGCAAAATTATTGTAAGAACTTCACTCTGGCCATGCAGGGCAAAAGACTGTATGTATCGCTTTTAAGTGCAGAAGTCCAGTTTCAGATCTCAAATAGCTAATGCCTCAGCTATGTACAGATGGCGCATCCGAAGTCCCTTTGTACGATATTGAGGGACTCTGTGTAACACTGTGAAGCATTCATGCCGATGGGGGTGCTTGATATCTGAGATGGCAAAGTGTTCGAGGATCGAGCTTCTGCTATTCTTCTTTTCTCCTCTGGTTGACTTGACGTTGCGTACGGCAGATATACTTTGCTCCACACGAGCAAGTAAATTGATAAATACACACTGAAGTGGCCAAAAGCGGTATCTTGTCCGTATATATGTTTGCATTAATTTGAATTAATTACGTAAACTTGTTGATTTCTAATAATTCCGGTTAACATGTGAGTATCATCACTAAAAGATGAGAAACCGAAGAAGAAAACTAGACAAATTGACGTCACCAATGGAGATAAATATATGCATATATATGTACAAACATACATACATACATGGGTACTTGAGTATAAGTATGTCTGAGTTTTATTAGGGGATTTACGTGCCTGCGTGTCAGAGTTATTGACTGCGTAACTCTTTGGATAATCTTTCCTTTCCCATATATAGAAATTACACTTATCGCTCTCTCTCTCTCTCCTTGTTTTAAATACAAAACATGGAAAATACAGAAAGAGATGTAGAACAAGATTAGAAACGCCACATACTTTCACAATTGAAATCAAACTTAATATATCAAATGGATTATGGAGATTTGGTGGATAGGGACGAACAGTGAAATCCTCGATGCTAGCAGCATTTCGTCCTATTCAGAACTCGTCAGCTAGAGGATGTATCTGCAATCCTCAGTGAGTGTGACTGATGGTTTCCGTCTCCCCCCTCCAGCACACTGAGACTCGAACCCAAAGCGTTATTCGCTAAAACCGCTTAGGTCATAAGAGCAATACACTGAAACGAATTAAACCGCATGTCTCCGATGCATTCTGTTCTCCGCCAACGTTTTCTCTCCTGCTTCCACGTCTGCCCATATAATTTCGCCTCCTCTTCGCATGACCTCCTCCATGTCAACCTCGCACTGACAACCAACTTACCACTTCTTATTCAGGTTCCAATAGAGCGATGGCCTGGCGTATGATGTCACTCACTTGATGGTTTGTTTTCTCGAAGTATGGCTAATCCACCTCCGTTTCTTCCTGAATATTTGTTGCACAAATGGTTCCTGCTGGACTGATTCATTTACTGCCAAAGATCCTTGTTTCTGATCTTTTCTGGCCGGTCATCTGATCCTGAGTGAAGTAGTGAGTAAAGCCAGCTGTTAACTGATGAAGGTTTGTAGTTTATTCGAAGTGCATTTCATGACGCGCCAAGTCTCTGGTCAGTGTAGAAAGTAGCACTGACTTCACATTGCAGTCGAAAATCCGGATCTTATTTTCATTTTCATGCTGAGTAGTGCAGTTGATCTCCACACAGACTTGAGAGTAATGAAAGCTTGCCTTGTTAGCCGGATCCTCCCCTTGATATATTCATCAGTTCCTTCCTCTTGTAATTGAAATGATGCTTCCCAGGTAGGTAGGTGGGTAGGTAAAGGAGGTTATTTCTTTCAGATTTCTCCCATTTATTGTGACTATTGTTTGTTGTTGTTGTTGCTGTTGGCCAGGAATTTTCATCACCTGCCTTTGTTTTCTCTATGTTCACCTGGACTCCTATCTTTGATGTTTCTTCTGCCAACCTTCTGCTTTTCACTTGCATATCTTCCAGACTAATCGAAAGCAGTAAATAGCAAAAAAACAGGATTGACCCCGCTGGTCACAACGTTTCATTAGAACTCTAGAAAAGGAGCATCATTTCGGGAGGGAACAAAAATGCTTGTCGCTGAAACTGTCTGGTGATCACACTAAAATCACGAATTCGAAAAAGTTAGAATTCATGCTTTGGCCAATGAGGAATCGGCTCCCATTGACTGAGAATGGTCTTCGAGCTCGCTTGCCTAGTAACCAGAAGGTGCTAAGTCCGTATCCCAAAGCTGGGTGAGTACTGACGACGGCTCCCAAACTAGGCTAACGCAAGAGCTGTCCAGTATTCCAAAGCTGGTTTTCAATGCTTCTCTAACTGATATCAATCCATAGTCAAACTTGAAAAACGAGTCAAATCCTTATAAATTAACTCCTGCAAAAACTATATTATTATTGTTTCCTTTAATTCCTAGAGGAACATAGGGCTTCAGTCGTGCGTCTCCATTGCGTTCGGTTCTCTGCTACAGTCTTCACCTGGCTACAAGTCTGTCCACATGCTTTCATATCCTCTTCACATGACCTCCTCCAAGTAAACCTTGCACTGACGACCAATTCGCCGCTTCCCTTTCAGGTTCCACTCGAGCAATGGCTTGTCTAGTGATGTCACTCACTTGATGGTTTCCTCAGAGTGTGGCCAGCCAATCCATCTCCATTTCTCCCTGCCTATTTGTTTCACAATCGGTTCCTGGTTGGTTCGCTCCCAGAGACCTCTGCTGCTCATCATTTCCGGTGGGCCATCTGATCTTGAGTGTTGAGCGAAGACAGCTGTTAATGAAGGTCTGTAGTTTGTTTGAGATGCTCTTTATGACACGCCAAGTCTCTTAATCACATAGAAAGTAACACTGACTTCACACTGGAGTTGAAAATCCCGATCTTATTTTTGATGCTGAGTGCTGTTGACCTCCACACAGACTTGAGAGTAGTGAAAGCTTGCCTTGCTTTCCCGATTCCTGCTTTGATATCCTCATCAGTTCCGTTCGCCTGTAGTTGAAATGATGCTTCCCAGGTAGGTAAAAGAGGTTGTTTCTTTCAAGTTCCTCCCATTTATCCTGATCGTTGTCTGTTGTTGTTGTTCTTACCGAGGAATTTACATTACCTCTGTTTTCTCCATGTTCACCTGAAGTCCTATCTTTGATGCCTCTTCTGTCACCAACTTGTTGCTTTTCGCTTGCATATCTTCCAGTTTGTGGGAAATCAGACATATATCATCGGCGAAGTCCAGATCCTCAAAGTTTTTTGTATAAGTCCATTTTATGCCTGTTTCCTCACTGCCCGCTGTTTGTCTGTCGCATTATCCAATCTACTGCAATCAGGAAAATCATTGACGATAGTAGGCAGCCAGCTTGTCTTACTCCTGTCCTCATTTCGAAGGATTCCGTAAGTTTCCCTCTGTGTGGATTACTTGGCATGCAGTATTGTCGTACAACTGTTGTATGAGATGTATAATTGTCGGTGGCACCCCATAGTAGCGAAGTAGTTACCAAATCACCTATCGATCGACGCTGTCTGCTGAAGGCCTTTTCAAAGTCGATGAAGTTGAGTGAGCTGGAGAGGTGACTGCCATTCCAAGCTTTGTTCAATGATGATCTGAAATTATACGTATAAATATATTTTCATTGTTCGATCTAAAAGTACAGAAACTGATATTTAATAAAAGAATTTATCCACTACCTGACCTTTATGTTAGGTAACCAGCTAGTTATGATAGGAGTAAGTGTAAATCTGTCAAATGTTCGTTAAAAAAACAACAACATCAGATTGTATCATTAATCATTCTTCTATTATTTGATAACATCGCTTATTCCCTTCCATTTTATATTGGTAGTATTGATAAAAGGCATTAATAAAGGCTGTATTGATAACTATAGTGAATAGTTTTCAGTAATTCCAATAAGTCTATCCATATATATATACATATATATATACAAATTACAGAACTATTGGATACTAATAAGAACAACTGCATACATGCGTTTCGCCCTAGTTTGGGACTCTTCAGTGAGCGCTACACACACACTCGCACATACCCACAGAGGGTTGAGCTCAGGACTTTGTGATTATAAAGAGAACCTGGTGAACCATTGAGCCACTGAGATCCAATCTAATGATCCATGAATGCCAAACTCGTCGTCGAAATTCAATCAAATCGAATTTTTACAAATTAATTCTTGAAAATAATTCTGATGCTCACTAGTGACTGGATAAAGGGCTAAGTTGACCACAGTTTTGTTGAGAATTCGTGCGTTGACCAGTGCAGTAAAATCCAATCAGGTGTGAGGATGGAGTTCCCACCGATGACACTGGTTGCTGGGAGCGGTTGGATTCGTGGGTGATTGAATCCAGTCTCTGTGATTTACCTTGCCTTGTCATCGGAAAGTGCTAAGTTTGAAACCTGGGGAGTATGTACTGCCGATGAGTCCTAGTCTACGCTGACGAAACATCTGTTCTTTATTCCAGTACTGGTTGTAAAGGGTTCTCTAATTGTAATGTCAGTCCGCGGTCAAATTCGAAAAACAAATCAATTCCCTCTGCAAACCAACTCGTCAAAATTAATCTGATGCTTGTCAGTAACTGACTGTAGGAAGTAGTTGGCTGAAGTCCTAGTGAGATGTCATGACCCGTGAGGTCCACCCAGTCGAAAGTGATGAAAAAATACGCGTAAATGGTTTATATAACTGATATCAACCTGAGAAAAGATTTGATACAAATCAAATCCCTAAAAGAGTGACTCTAATTCCATATCAGTTTGTTTATTAGATATATCACACAGTGAAACAGTATTATTTACTGGATGACGTTTCGAACAAAATTTATTGTTCATAATCATTTCATCAATTGTAATCACACGACTTTGACACTTGAGTTTTATAGTTTTCTTTGTCCTCTCCTATTTGTCGTCGTTGGGGTAGTAGAATTTTCCAGATGTCTGAGTGGACAGGTGTTGAATCATTCCTATTACATGTGTTGGTTCGCAGTTGATTCGATAAACAAAGCTTCTGTTATCAATCTATCTCTCCATCCTGCTGATACATTAGATTTCAAAACTGTCATCTTATACTCTTCCATCCTATTGTATGGTTGTGTGTAACTGCATGTAGTGCTATAGCTGAACTATGTAACAATATTAACATATCAACCAGTCGAAATTAGCTGAACAATGCTGTTAGGCAGTAATACACATAAGAATGTTCTCGTGAAAAATAAGTACTGAGAATCAAGAGGAATATTCCTAACAAGGTGGGATGAAAAACTCTGTCCACAAGAATTCCGCACCAAACACTTCCGAAGACATTTCAAGATTAGAATGAGGCTGACTCATTCAAACAAAATCACATCGTGAAACATTTGATTAATCAAACAATTTTCCTTGGTACCAAGGAAAATCTAAGACAAGAAGTGATACACATAAAAGAAGCCTTGAAACTTAATAATTACCCTGATAAATTAGTCAGAAAGTATGTAAGGAAAAGTAAAAATAAAATAAATAATGATAGTAGTGACAGTGATAATAATAATAATAGTCGTAATATTAATGATGACATGCATGTCAAACATGCGCAAGACAACACCAACAATCAGGTATCTAAATCATCAGTAGTAATTCCATACAAGGAAGGAACCTCGGAAACCCTAACAAGGCAGCCAGGAATAAAAGTGGCTGGCATTCAAACCCACGAAATCAATTGGAAACAAATTTCATCGGTTAAAGTATCCTATGGAGCCTTTAAAACAAAACAATTTAGTTTATCTAATACCCTGCTGGAATGACTGTCAGGTCAAATACATGGGTCAAAGTAGTAGAATAGGGGGTTAGTTGGACAATAGGATGGGAAAGGATAAGATGACAGTTTTAGAATTTAATGTAACATGGTGGAGGGAGATATTGATAACAGAAGCTTTGTTTATCGAATCAACTGCAAATCAACACGTGTAATAGGAATGATTCAACACCTGTCCAGCTGGACATCTGGAAAATTCTACTACCCTTACGACGACAAATAGGAGAGAACAAAGAAAACTATAAAACTCAAGTTTCGAAGTCGTGTGATTATAATTGATAAAATGATTATGAACAATAGATTTCGTTCGAAACCATGTCATCTAGTAAATAATACTGTTTCACTAACTGTGTGATACATCTAATAAACAAACTAATCTAGAATTACTTACTACCACAGTGCCTAAGTTTTACACATATATTAAAAGTAACTCTAGACAAATATGTGTATTTTCAAGAGTTACTTTTTAAGGATTTGATAAGTTTTCCGAGTTGGACTACGGATTGATATCACAATGGAGAACCATTGGAAACCAGTACTGGAGCACTCTACACACCGCTGTTTGACCGAACTAGTTTGAGATTCGTTGTCAGGATTTTGAACCCAGGACCTTCGGGTTACTAGATAAGCTCCTATAACATTCAGCCACTAAGACCTCAGTGTCATCAGTGGGAAATACATCCTCACTGCTGGTAGAAGTTATAATTCAAAGACCACTTAGTTGGTTCCTAGTGGCTGAATAACATAAGTGCTTTCCTTGTAACCGGAAAGTCCTGGGTTCAAACCCCTGTGGTGTGTGCGTACTTCAGATGATTCCCAAACTAGTCTAACGAAACAGCTACTCAGTACTCCAGTGCTGGTTTTCAATGGTTCACTAACTGATATCAATCCGTGGTCTAACTCAAATTTTAGGTGATCATAATATCGTATGATTTTAAGGTCACAGTTAACTGACATAAATGTACTTGTACCGCAAGCCGGTTCAGATAAAACAAAAACGTTTATAGTCATTTAATTACTATAATGGCAACAAACAACAGGGAGAAGAGAGAGAGAAAGAGATAAATATGTATGTAAAATGCAAATTATGAGGCCATTCGACTAAATCGATATGATTGTGAGCAATACATTCTGCTCAAAATGTTATCCAGGCAATAATATTGCATCATTGCTGTGTGATACTTGAAATAAACTTGTCTAATATAGAGATTAGTACTGAGAACTATCAGTTTAGATTCATACAGCACTGGAAATTGATAAAACTTAGGAAATAATCAATACGGACAGTATTCTATTTAACTGATAGTTGCTACTAGCGGAATCCAACAGGTTCTGCACTTCATCCTTTTCTGTACTTTTGACTCCTAAATGAAACTGGCAATCCACAGTGAGTCTTTTTTCTTATTGTATCTCTAACCCATCACTCACTGGAAACTGCAGGTACATTCAGGAGACGAAAGTCCTTCCCGGTGGATTCTGGTGCTGATCACCACCTACAAAATAATATCTTCCTGATCTTCAGACGTACTAGGGGCTGACAACATGTCAGTAGAGGTTAAATAGTTCAGCTAAATTACAGACGTTATATTTTCCTCACGAAGCAACATCAGCTGCAAAGATGATTGAAAACAACCAAGGGACATTGGACAACTGTTTATCCCGATTCTAGGTCTTTTCAGCGATGAGCAGCGACGACGTCACCAGAGATTGAACCCATGAACTTCAGTCTACGAGATCAAACTCGCTGACTATGTAGACACTCTGGCCGGAACTCACTGATCCGTTAATTCTAGATTTCTCCCTCGTTTGGGTCTGTTCATCAGTACCCACTCTCTGGGATTCAAACCAAGAACCTTCCGGTTTCAAGGCGTGTTCCTATGCCATTTAGCTGCTGTGACCAGATCCAATAGCCAGCCAATGAAGTCCAACTTCTAGTTATTCGAGATATATATAGATATATGTAGCGTAACCACCGGCAAATATCAAAGGAGAGTAATTGATCTCTCATCCGATCTAGTGGACGCCGTTGGTTACGAATTCAAGTCAACGAAGTAGATCTCGCAATCTTAAGGTGCCAATTTTTACCCCTGTTGGGATTCTGTCTTCGTACTGATGAAGAGTCCCAGAAGAAAAGCCAAAAAGAGATATCCAGGACTCCCTGGATTTCAGTGATCTCCGCTACCGATGTTGATTCCTGATGAACATTTAACAACTGCATTTGATCTAAAATCTATGCAAATCCTGTAAACTGAATTCAGTCCAACTGTTTACAATTTTCTTATTATGCGTCGGTGGCACTCTCGCCGACCATGCACATGGTCCGGGGTTCGATCCCCTGTCGACGCACACCCGATAACTATGGTCGGCCTGCAAAATTTAGGCTACCGATATCCATGCTGAAAATTCCATACTTGTACTGAAAAAACGGTGTGGCATCAAGCTGTAATCAAAATAAAAAAATAGAAAAATGAAAAATAAAATAAAGTGTTGACTGATTTCAATGTTGATTTTGTAATCAACAGACTTGACCTTAGGAGCTATCAAAAACACTCGGGGAACATTTCCATCCTACTTCATTATACAATATTTCTTTCTGTGAATGAACAACTATGATGACCCTTTGACCGATAGCTGTCCATAGGGAGAATTTCGGTTGTTGTTTATGCAATCAGGTCATGCGTAAAGGCTAACAGTGTATATTATAGTTTATTAAGTTTGAAAAAATGCTCAAATTTATGAGGTATTTATTCATTCCAATTCCTAGTGAACAAATTTTACTTTCAAACGCGAACAAGACTTCTGAGGAGAGTGATTTACTTCCAGGATTCTTGTAATATCAACGACACTGCGATAGGAAATAAATCAAATATTATTTGGAGGATTTCATCATGAGCTGACACCAGTTGGAGAACCATTGGAAAATATGACAGGGAGTACTGGATAGCTGTTTCGTCAGCCTAGTTTGGGACTTTTCATCAGTACGCACCCACCGCAGGAGTTCGAACCCAGGAGCTTCTTGTTACATGGCTAGCAAACTCGTAAACCATTAAGCCAGTCACTGGGACCCGATCCAATGGCATATGAATTCTAACTTCTGCCAATTCATGCATGACATAGCGTGACTACTTCTTCAAATATTGTCTATCTTGGTGTCAATTTCTCTTTATGATATCCTTTTGATTTCAAATAAAATTTCTGGTAGAACCCAATCTCTTCCTTTGCAACTATTTCATATTGCATAGAATATTGAAGGCTGTGAGCAGGGGTCTTCCGGGTTGTCTGTCTTTGACTCGTCTAACCGACAGCGATGTTGGTTTAGTATAGATTTTAATTCTTGCAAGCAGTCGGCTGAAGTGTCATCCTGTCTGGTATCAAATCTCCTCCTTGCTATTTAAAACTCTCTCCTTGTGTATATTCTCGAATAAGAGTAGAAGAAATTCCAATTAGGAAGCGTTGGAAAAACAAGGAGCACTACACATGACTCTATCTGCGACTTCCTACGAATCTGTTTTTGAGATGAACCATAAATATGTCCTCAACAATATGACACAAAGGCGAATCCATAACCATCCAGTCAATTTGATGGTACACCTGGTTTTTCAGTGGGAAGTGAACATTCTTCTTCTTACAAAGGACTAGTAATTTTTCGTAGTTTCTTTTCAGAAGAAGGAGAAGTATTCCAGTTTGCTTACATCGTGTTGATTTTCACCGTTTCTTTAATTTGTGTGTTTCTGAACAGTGAACAAATATCATTTGATACAAGAAATCTGTCTGAAATATTATTATTATTGTTTCCTTTAATTCCTAGAGGAACATAGGGCTTCAGCCGTGCGTCTCCATTGCGTTCGGTTCTCTGCTAGAGTCTCCACCTGGCTCCAAGACTGCCCACACACTTTCATCTCCTCTTCACATGACCTCATCCAAGTCACCGTTGCACTGACGACCAACACGCTGCTTCCTTTTCGGGTTCCACTCGAGCGATGGCTTGTGTAGTGATGTCACTTGATGGTTTCCTCAGAGTATGGCCAGTCAACCTCCATTTCTTCCTGCATATTTGTTTCACAATCGGTTCCTGCTAAGTTGCTTTGCTTATTCTAAGAGATTCCACTTTGTCTGATGTTGACTACCAGTGGAATTCACCAAGATTCGGATTTCAGCCTCTCAGGGACTTTTATCTTCTGTATGGGATTACAATCATCAGTTAGTCTTTGTGTTCTCACTGAAACTCCAACTTATGACTTGCTGAGCTGGCGCAGGTCCCAAATTAGAGAAAATGCAAATCTTGGTGTATTCTACTGCTAATCTTCACACATCAAACTACATGACTTCATTCCTCAGACCTCCTCCTAGTGTCTATACTAGAAGTGTCGACAGCCTGTCATTAGAGGCAAATTAATTCAGCCGATTTACCAACATCAGTTGTTCAGATCACTGAAAACAACCAGGGAGCACCTGTGAGCTGTTTCCTCCCATTCTAATACTCTTTATCAGTGTGCGTAAGCGAGCCCCCTGGGGATCAAAAGTGCTACTTTCAGGTTACGAGGCCAAACTCCTTAACCATTCAGCCAATTTTTCTGTAACTCATTGACTCGACAATTGTAAATTTCTCTTTAGCCGGTGACTCTTCAGAAGTACGAACCCACCGAACCCACGGCTCGAGCTCAGGACCTCCTGGTTACATAGCGAGGCCATAGAATATCCCGTATTTGCGACCAACCTATAAGTTCCAATTTATATTAATATTATTATTGTTCCCTTGGGTTCCTACTGGAACATAGGGCTTCAACTACACGTCTCCACTTGCTTCTGTCTTCTGCTCTACTTTTCACTTGCATCCATGTTAATCCATACTGTTTCAACTCCTCTTCACGCGATCTCCTCCATGTCACCCTTGAACGACCCACTAGCAGCTTCCCTTTCGGGTTCCACTCGAGCAATGGCCTGACGCGCGATGTCACCCAATGGCCTCCTCAGCAAGTGCACAATCCATCTCCATTCTTGTTTTGTTTGTTCCCATAGTTTCTTGTTGGTGATTCTTTCCGGCTATAGCATAGTTGAATATTTGATCTGTGTGCGTTGATTTTCTACATAATTGTGTTTTTAAATAAAAAATTAAATTAACATCGTTTACAAAATAAATTGCTTGCGTGAAATGCAATAGACATTACATGGGCCAAAGTGGGCGTCCCCTTCGAATCAGAATCGAAGGACATAAATCAGCTGTGATGAAAAGACGTGATATATATTCCTTCTTCATATGAATGCATATAGACAATTATGGACATCAGTTTGATAACTGGGATGATGTCGAAATCTTAGACAGGGGAATTAACAAAAGTGTAGTCAGGGAATTCTTAGAAGCCTGGTACTCAAACGAATATCCAATTAACAAACACGTTAATATAGACAAAATATACCAACCAGAAATTTTAAAATCCAAGTCAATAGAAAATCATCAGTACATATGTAAAGATGGTTACCGGGAGACGCAATTATATCACTCATTGGCAAATTTAAATCACTTCACTTTATGCTAAAAATTGCGCTGAAGGAGATGTGGTCCAGAAGGGGGACGACGAAAGCTCCACAACTAAACCAACCAGCTCCTCAGAGAACACTACTAATTGTTATTGTTATTATTAGTAGTAGTATATAAATATAAGCCTTAAATTTCAATGATTATACTTTAATTAGTTTGTTGAATGACCCATAAATTTATTGACTAATCTTAAATGAAAGCGGAATTATATACACCGTGTTAACTGTCTATTTATTCAACCGAGTGACAGTGGCTATAGTTTATTTAAAGCAAAATCAAATGTGATGTCCTCGGTTGCACAGCTGTGATAAAGTACTCGTCAGCCACACACTCCTTTACCTCGCGAAGCCAGTAATAATACACTGGTAAAGAAGGAATGTTGGGTAGTAGAGCCAGCCTACAGCTCTATGTTCCACTGGGAACGTAAACGAACTGAACAGTTGTTTCGTCCTTTTTTCAGTCTCTTTACCCGTAAACTTCCATGACCCAACCAGCTATCATTTCAGGTTGAACAACCGGTGTACTCATCTTCAAGCTTGAAGGTACTGTGTTCAGTCCTTGGTGGGTGAAGTTATAAGGGCGTGCTACTAAAGAGATTCACTTAAACAAGTGCAAAACAACTGGCTGTCCAGTACTCTCTAGTAGTTTTAAATAGTTCTGTAACTGAAGTCAATCACTTGATATCAGTTTAATCGACAGACACTATTAGGTTACCAATTTTATTCTATGTTGTGCAGAAGAAAGCTTCGCAACTAAACCAACCAGCTTAGAGAATAATAATAATTGCAAATCATCCACCTAAGCTATAAATCTTCTCTATTATATACATATATATGTGCAGTATTTGAATGGCTGATTAAATTTGGCCTAGTAATAACAAATTAATATATTAAAATACCTGGATAATTTCACTTTTATTCACTAATCAGATTTCATTTCAACTTGCTTATTATTATTATTGTCATTTTAAAATTAAATAAAGATTAAACGTCTGAGTTATAAGAAGACGTAAATATATAAAGTTTGTCCAACTGGCAACCAGAGAATCAATAATTGAAAAAAACAAAACAATGAATGCATTTTATGCTGAAGTGTTTTGACAATTTTTATCCCCTGATTTAGTTTGTAAAGATTTCCGTGGTTTTTTTGAAGTCTTTCAATCATGGAGAAATATGAGTTAAAAAATTCTTCCATAGTAGTATACAGCTATGACCTTATCCACAAGGGTTCGAACCCAGCAACCACTAGTAACTAAGTAGAGTTGGAGAACATTCAGCCTTGTGGACATGACTCAATGAACTAATTTGTGACTTTAGCTTGAGAGAACAAGCCACTTATGCCATCGGTGTGAGTATTTATTATCACCACTGTCGGCCTGATGGACCAGCATTGGTCATGACCGTCCTATGGCCAGTTATTTAGAGAACCACTGGAAACCAGGATGGACATATCTGCAGTAAGCACCCACAGGGTATTGAACTTATCACCTTCCAGATACAAGTCAAGTTCATTGGTGCCCGATCTAATAAAGACCAGTCGATCAATTCAAAATTCTAAGAATTCATGACTACAGCACAACTCACAGCAAAATATAGTTAGCCGGAGTATTTTTCCTCACCCCCAACCTGCTGAATCCCACAGTGGATGGTGATCGCGTTTAAATCATCAACTGGCAGTTGGATCTGATCCCACTGGCTGAATGGTCTCTGAGTCTTTAGGGTCCTAAGTTGGAACGCTGGTGGTCACGGACTGATGAAGAGTCCAAAACTAGGACAAAACAGCTCTGCGAAGTATTCCCTGCTGATTTTCAATGGTTCCGTAACTGATATGAATCCCTGATGAAACTTGATTCTTGAAAATCAATTTTGTTTTCCCAATTGATTGAATGGAGCAAAAGGCTTAGTCTCTTTGAACATGTTGGCAACTAATACAGATACTTTGATGATGTCTGAGAATGGCGATGGTGTCACTCAATGCGTGATGAACAGCACTGGGATCCCTCAATGGAGATTTAAAACTTTTGCCATGAAATCCCCACCAAGTGATAATGTTCTCCTTGAGACTAGACTCGAGTGCATCAGCCATTATCCACTAGTTTATCTAATACCCTGCCTGCAATGATTATCAGGTCAAATACATATGTCAAACTAGTAGAACAGGGTGTCAGCCAGACTAGCCGAACGTAAAAACCTAGCAAAATCTAGATTGGTTGACCCGAATAAAATAAGAAATCTGGAGAATAGTTCAGCTATAGCACTACATGCACTTACACACAACCATATAATAGGATGGGATATGATGACAGTTTCAAACTGTAATGTCACAGGGTATAGGGAGAGATTGATAACAGAAGCTTTGTTTATCGAATCAACTGCAAACACATGTAATAGGAAGGATTCAACACCTGTCCAGCTGGACATCTAAAAATTTCTACTACCCCAACGACAACAAATAGGAGAGAATAAAGGTAACTATAAAACTCAAGTTTCGAAGAAGTGTGATTATAATTGATGAAATGATTATGAGCAATAAATTGTGTTCAAAACCTGTGTCATCCAGTAAATAATACTGTTTCACTGTGTGATACATCTAATAAACAAACTAATATGGAATTACTTACTACCACAGTGCCCAAGTTTTACACATATATCCACCAGACCCTTTTTGGCCAAAAGAGACATCTTTTAAACCCTGTGTATCAGTTATAATCCTTCTAGGTGCCCTAAATAGTCTACTGGATAACATTCTACGGTTTGAAACAATGGGTGTAGGATGCAATCACTCCATAGGCTTTGATGAAGGTACATCCAGTTGACGAGTCCCAAATATGACGAAATATGCCATCCTACGAGGATTCCACTACTTATCACTATCCACTAAAATAACATGAGATGACGTCCTGCTATGTATAAAGAATTTGATCAGTAAAAATGTTTTGTTCTTAAAGAATGTATGTTACAGCGCTTCTACAGATCACTTACTTTTGTCTAAAAATATTTTCCGCCCGTCATCTGATGGTCAACCGACCAACCAACCAACAAACAAATAAACGAAATCAACATGTGCTGAGATCTATTTTTAGTACTTGTCCAATTACTAGGCAACTCTGACATTTTCTTCTTTGTCTAATAAAAATAAATAATTAAATCCGCTTGTTTCTTCTTTTTTTTAAAAAAAATGTATCGGAATGTAATTTTAAAGCAATTGTTGTCGGTAGTAGTTTGATTTCTAACATTTGTTCATCGTCATCACTATCATCAACATCATCGCTGTCGTCATACTGCTTAGTCGCTAATTAAAATAGATCCGATTTCCGTAACTTATTTCCATCAGTGTGGCAATTCTGGGTGGGAAATTTAAACTTCGCGAAAAATACCCATTAAGACATTGAAATAAGAACAAATTAGTTCAGCGAAGAGTCGCTTTTTCGGCGAATTCATTCAATTAGCTGTACAGTCAAAAATATACACAATTAATTTTGTGTGTGTGTGTGCGTACATTAGGTTTGTCAAAATCAAAATAACAGTCAGGGTGGGTTGTTGATTATATCATCAAAATGATTAAGAAATTCAAATGTGTGATTAATAATCAAAGTTGTAACTGAGTGAGGTGAAGATTGGTAAGAAATATTAGATGTTAGTGAAGGAGTATGGAGACAATTATGAAAATAAACTAGATAATAGGTGAAAAGATTGAATGGGTTAGTTACAAAAAATTTGATAACAAAATGTTGATGACAGATAAACTTGAAATTAAACCCACGGTAGTAGGAGGGGGTGGAGAAGTTTCTTCTGTGTGCATAACTCAGGCTTTTCCATTCAAATCACTAAGGCTTCGGCAATACAAAGTGTACGGAAGCTTGCCGATTTTGGAAGGCTTCTTTTGACCTTCTGGCTGACACCTTGAAGAAGAGGATATCTACTGCTCTCAGAAGGACATTCTTCGCTGCCACACTACGACTGACATTTTCCTCCCGGCCATTGTTCTTCAACCACTCTAGAGATAAACTATCGCATTTGACCACTTCCATGTGTATCTACCAATTCACCTGCTCTTGCGGAGCGAGGTATATAGGTCGTTCGATGCGAGTTTTATCTAAAAGAGTTCAAGAACACTATCCCGCCTAGCTACGGAAAGGTAACAATGGAGCAATAAGGAGCGCCATTGTTGAGCATATACTCAACACTGGTCATTCGATTTGCAAGGAGAAGTCGTTCAAAGTCATTTATAAAGTCAAAAGAAGCCTTCCAAAATCGACAAGCTTCCGTATACTTTGTATTGCCGAAGCCTTAGCGATTTGGATAGAAAAGCCTGATTTATGCACACAGAAGAAACTTCTCCACCCCCTCCTACTACCGTGGATTTAATTTCAAGTTTATCTGTCATCAACATTTTGTTATCAAATATTTTTTTCAATTTTCATATAATAATTTTTAGTAACTAACCCATTCAATCTTTTCACCTATTATCTAGTTTATTTTCATAATTGTCTCCATACTCTTTCACTAACATCTAATCTTTCTAAACATGTCTATGTTACGTAACCCTACTCACATCTTACCAATCTTCACCCCACTTAGTTACAACTTTGATTATTAATCACACATTTTAATTTCTTTATTATTTTGATGATGTAATCAACAACCCACACTAACTGTTATTTTGATTTCGATTTTGACAAACCTAATGTACACACACACACAGACACAAAATAATTGTATATATATTTGCGACTGTACAGCTAAGTGAATGAATTCGCCGAAAAGAGACTCTTCGCTGAACTAATTTGTTCTTATTTCAAATTTGAACTTGTTTATTTTTAAGTATTGGTTTTTGTAGGGACTTCTCTTTTATTTTGATTGGTTGGAGGATTTCATCATGAGTTGATATCAATTAGAGAACTATTGGAAAGCTTGCCAGGGACTACTGGACACCTGTTTTGTCAGCCTAGTTTGAGACTCTTCATCAGTATGCACCCACCACCGGGGGTTCGAACCTAGGACCTTCTGGTTACATGGCTAACGAGCTCGTGGGTCATTCATTCAGCTACTGGGACACAATCCAGTGGCTAGCCCATTCATGATATATTACGACCATTTCGTAATGTCTTCTTCGATGAGTTACTGCCTCACCTTTAACTTGCTGCACCCTACTAGTCACGGCTTCTCACTAGAAGCTTCTCACTAGTGAGCATCAGATGAATTTTCAAGTATGAGTTTTCCAATGGTTCTCTAAGTGACGTCAGCTCATGATGAAATCCTTCAGCCAACCAAACTTGTTTAATCTGAAAACTGTGTGTTTCTGCATATGTGGTTGTGTGTATGTGTGTGTGTGTTTGCGTTTCTTAGTGGTCATTATTCAGGTTTTAGTTAAAGAGAATCAAGCCAAGCACTCCCAACTGGTTTTCCAATGGTTCTCTAACCAATATCAGTTCATAATGAAATCCTGTAACCAATCAAGTCAAATCCTTGTAAGCCAACACGTCAATATCAATCTGATGGTCACTAGTCACTGCCCTATTCGAGGAGTTAGTTACCTGGTTTCTAATGAGAAGTCGTGACTCCTGGGGTACAACAGGTCGTCGGGTGTGAGGATAAATACTCCCCACAGATGATATTGGTTAGTGACAGTCGCACTTTATCGTGAATTGTATTTAACTGGTGTATGGTGACTAGCAGTGGAATCCAGCCAGGATGCGCATTTCGTCCTATCTGGGACTCGTCAGCTAACTGGATGTAGCTGCATTCCCCAGTGAGTGATGATGTTCCCACCGAGGCTTAGAGCTCAGTGCCCATAGTTCCAAACGCCAAAGCGTTATCTACTAGACCACTTGGGCCACAAGAGCCACCTCTTGTGCAACGGCTCATATTAATTTAATTGAATTTTAGATTTTCCCATCGATTGATTGGACTGAAGTGTTCGATCTCAGGTTGACATGTCGGCTTCTTGTGCATATGCTTCGACGACGGCTTTGGCGTTTGAAACTATGGGCACTTGGCTCGAGCCTCTGTGGGAACATCATCACTTACTCACTGGGGAATGTAGGTATATCCAGTGACGAGTCCCAAACAGGACGAAATGCGCATCATGGCTGGATTTCACTGCTAGTCACCATCCACCAATTAAATACAAATTAAATGCCCAGAAATCGACGAAGCATCTGCACAGGAAGCCGACATGTCAACCTGAGACCAAGCACTGCTTCGGTCCAATCAATCGACGGGAAAATCTAAAATTCGATTAAACATATCGTGAATTGCCAGAGGTTAGAAATTCATGGGGTTGCCATAGGATCGAATCCCAGTGGTTTAATAATGTATGAGCTCGTCTTGTAACCCGAATATCGTTGGTTCAACCATCTGTGGTTGGTGTATACCAAGGAAGAGTCCCAAAATAGGCTGACGAAACAGCTGTCCAGTCCTCTCTTGCTGGTTTGCTAATGGTTCTCTAACCAACATCAGTTCATGATGCAATCCTGTAACCAACCAATCAAATTTCAACAAACCAATACTTAAAGAGAATTTCATTACTAAAATCAAATTACTATTATTACTATTATTATTATTATTGGTAGTAGTAGTAGTATTGTTCGCTTAGGTTCCGGAGAGAACATAGGACTTCAACAGCGCCACATCTCTACTTGTCCTATTCTGTGAGGTCCTGTTTAGCTGGCCCCATGATTCTCATAATCTCTCTACGGCTGAATCGTCACCTGCTTCCTTTGCAGGTTCCGCAGCCACTTTCATTCCTGCCTTGTTAAGAATTTTGCGTAAGGCTTCCGAGGTTCCTTCCTTGTATGGAAGTACTACTGATGATTTAGATTCCTTATTGTTGGTGTCGTTATTAATTAATGACGACACCAACAATAAGGAATCTAAATCATCAGTAGTACTTCCATACAAGGAAGGAACCTAGGAAACCTCACGCAGAATTCTTAACAAGGCAGGAATAGAAGTGTCTGGCATTCAAACCAACCACAAACTCAATTAGAAACAGGTTTTGTCAGTTAAAGCATCCTGTGAAGCCTTTAAAACAAAACAATTTGGTTTATCTAATACCCTCCCGGAATGATTGTCAGGTCAAATACATAGGTCAAACTAGTAGAACAGGAGCAGTCAGACTAGCCGAACATAAAAACCTAGGAAAATCTAGATTGGCCGACCCAAATAAGATAAAAAATCTAGTGAATAGTTCAGCTATAGCACTCACTACGTGCAATTACACACAACCATACAATAGGATGAGATAGGATGACAGTTATTAAGTCTAATGTCACAGGGTATAGGGAGAGATTGATAACAGAAGCTTTGTTTATCGAATCAACTGCAAATACCTGTAATAGGAATGATTCAACACCTGTTCAGCTGGACATTTGGAAAATTCCACTACCTCAACGACGACAAATAGGAGAAGACAAAGAAAACTGTAAAACTTAAGTTTCGAAGTCGTGTGATTACAATTGATATGATTATGAACAGTAATAAATTTTGGTTGAAACGTCGTGCAGTAAATAATACTGTTTAACTGACTGTGTGAAACATCTAATAAACAAAGTAATATGGAATTACTTATTACCACAGTGCCCAAGTTTTACACATATATTAATGTAACTCTTGGAAATGTTTTCGACGACTGGCGTATCATGTGTCTGACCCATATAGAAGAATCCGACTGACTTAACCTTCTTTTTGAAAATCCGGATTTTGTCCTTTTGTGCTCGGTGGACAGCTACATTCCAGATTGTTTCGACGGTGTATGCCTGACACTTTTGATTACATAATCGTAATAAGCCCAATGAGAATAAACTGAAAAAACGTATTCACTTGCTCAGATCATCTTCTAAAGTAAAACTTATACAAATTACTCAAAAGAAGAAAAGAAAAGAGTAGATATGTTTACGCTGAAACCCACGCACATGGTCCGGGGCTCGATCCCCGGCCGATGCACTCCTGCAATCTCTCTAAGCCAATAATAAAAGCTGGTAAGGAGGAAAGGTTGGGCATGAGGCTAGCAACCCTAATTCCATAAAAAAATAAACACTACTGCAGAAACTTCAAGCCTCTAGCTTGAAGCCCTATGTTCCATTGGGGACATGAAGGAATAAAAGAATGTTTACCCTGTCTTGTTACTTTAATTTTTCAAACAATTGTTTTGTCATATATTTTTTGGAGGAAGACCTGTTTACTTTGATTTTCTTCTTTCTGCCCTATTCCCTTCTTTATTCTCTCTCCTATTGCTTGTTTTTCTTCTCTGTCTCCCTTATCGATCAGTCACTTTGTTAGTTAGTTAGTTACTGCTTATGATGATCAGGATCAAGTTTAGGATCATGTGATCATCAATATTGCTGTTGCTACTGCTATTGACACTGATACTATTGTTTTCCTTCTTCCCATTTCTGTTGTTGTTGTTGTCGTTGTTGATTTTGCTGTTTGTTTTTTCTCTTTTTATTTTACTCACTCTTGTCAAATTACCATCTCTGTTCTGATTACTGACCAATGTTTATTGATCTATACCTTGTAGATGACCATGAATTTATGTACATTGTGAACATTATTGATTCAGGCTTTACTTCTTTTCTGTTTTAATGTTCTCTGTCCACTTTCACATCCACGTAGGCTACCGATTGATAGAAAGTGAAATTAACATTTTAGGGCAATGATTGTCGAGGCGGTAGAAGTGTTTTCCCTGCAAATCAGGATTTAGTCTACGTTGTGGTCTGGAAATGAATAACCTCATTGGATTATTCTGCGTCCTGTTGTTTAGCCTTGGACCGATCATCAACCAATCAGAATATTTTATTGTCTGGTAGCCTAAACAATATCCAACTATAGGCTACAAAATTTCTGAAAATACTCTTGTTTACAATCAAACGTACAAGGAGTACTACAGGTTTTTGAATAGTGGATGTCAGTTCATGATAACATCTTGGAATCAATCGAATCAAATCCTAACGATCAAATACTTGAATATCAATCTTATGTGCTAACTATCGACTGGCTCTATTTAGGTAGGTAGCAACCTGGGATTCTAGTGGAAAGTCGTAACCAGTAGAGTACACCAGGTCATCTGGTATGAGGACAAATACTCGCCGAAGACATTTGCTAGTGGTTGCGGTATATAGTGAATTGGCAGAAGTTGGAGTTCATGCGCCGTTGGATCGGGTCTCAGTGACTTATTGGTCTACAAGCTCGTCTTGTAACCGAAAGATGGTGCCTTCAAACCCCTGTTGTTGGTGGGTACTGTTGAAGAATCCCAAACTAGGCTGACAAAACATCTGTGTAGTACTCCCTGCTGGTTTTCCAACGGTTTTCTAACTTTTGTATACAATAATTTCGAGTTATAGATAGATAGTCGCAGCTGAATATTTATAGTATATTCAGAAAATGGATGTGGAGAAGAGCTTAGACTTAGCTTGAAAACAAGGATGAACTAGAGACAAGATGAAAGATCGAACAACAGTGTGAATTGATACATAATATGATAGAGAGTTCAAGAGAGTAAGAGTAAAATACTAAATAGATTTAGAAATTTAATAGTGAGTTTCACTCAGTAAGTGAAAATCAAAATCAAATAGAATGTGACGCAATAGATCCATCGTAAATACGATGAATCATGAACATTACAATCAGTTCTACTTCCTTGATCTCAATATAAAAAGAAGAAATGATAAAACGTTTGAAACATCAACTGGTAAATAGCTAATTTATAACAGCTTTTACCAAACCGACTACAAATGAAACCCGGTCAAAACCCCTTTTATAAAAACTAGGGTGTTATATTCAAAAGACGAGACGGAAAAAGAACTTTCAATTTCAGGATTTCATCATGAACTCACCTGGTAGTAAGCGACAGCTGTTTCTGCCTAGTTTGGGATTCTTCAGCAGTACACACCAACCATAAGGGGTACAAACCCACTACCTTCTGGCTTCAAAATGAGCTCGCAGACCAATAAGTTACTAGGACTCGATCAAATGGCTAGCCCATGCATCCCAACGTCTGGAGTTTCACGATATATTGGGACTGTCACTAACCAATATCATCTGTGGTGAGTATTGGTCCTCATACCCTGCCTGCTTCACTCCAGTGGTCACCACTTCCCACTAGAACCTATTTAACCACCTACCTGAATAGATCCAATGGCTAGTGAGCATCAGATTAATAGTGACGTGTTGATTTGCAGGAACTTGCAGTTATTGAAAAGACCCATATCAAGAATGGATGTTCCCAGAGGTTCAGATTAAAATACTGAAGTGAAACTCAAATCAGCAGCAAGTACAACATAAGAAGGACTGAAAGGAGAGTGTCTATTAGATTTTCTGAGCATATCCTTAAAACTCTTCACATGAAAGTCAGCAAAGTGTTCTACATTGTAACTGCCAGACACACTTGATTAACACTGGACATACAGTGGAAATTAGTTAGGCTTTCAAAATAATCAATACACAAAGAAAATCATAGTGACTTCAGTTTTTGCAGAAGCCATGGCTAACGAAAAACTTCAAATAAACTGCTGTATACAGAGAGATAATGTGACTAATCTTTCACTACCCTGAGTGCTTTCGCAGTTTACTCGATTGGGTAACATTCCCCTCCCCCAATTTTAATTTTCTCTGATTGAGTTGGATTCACTCTTTAAGTTTCCAAATCTACTATTGACTGCCCCCACCCCATCATAATATGTATAAATTCACTCTGTGGTTCGATGTTGTATTTTCTGTCTAGTCTACTGTTGTTTGTAAGAAAATTATCAAGTTCGTACCCCTCTCAACCTTCTGTGCAATTAAACTAAACATCGTTAGCTTTCTAACACTGAATAATGTTGCTTATACTGCCTCCATATAACTCCATGTCAGTTTAAGAAACGTGTGTCCACAAAAAGATTTTTAACTTATAATTTGATAGCGTTTAGGATGGGTGCATTTGAAGCGGATCCAGGAAAGACAACGAGAACCAATGTCAAACCAGTGGGGAGTACGGGACACTTGTTCTGTCAGCCTAGTTTTGGACCTTTCATTAGTAAACATCAAGCACAAGGGGTTCGAATCCGGTTAGAAGACCACCTCATAGACCATTAAGCCACCAGGACTCCATCCAGTGGCCGGTCAATGAATTTCTAACTGCTGGCAATTCACGATATACAGCAACTGTCAGTAACCAATGTCCCCACACCCGACTTGATTTACCCCAGTAGCCTCGACTCTCCTCTAGAACCACGGCAACTACCTACTTGAATAGAGTCAGTCGCTAGTCAGCATCAGACGGATATTCAAGTGTTGGTCTGGAGGGATTTGATTTGATTGGTTTCAGGATTTCATCATAAGCTGATATTGACTAGTAGACCATTGGAAAACCAGCGGGGAGTACTAGACATTTGTTTCGTCATCGTTAAGGACTCTTTGGCAGGATGCTGCCACCACAGGCGTTCTAAACGAAGACCTTCTAGTTACAAGGCGAGCGGCTCATAGACCATTAAGCCAGTGAGATTTAATCTATTAGTGCGACTTTTACTAGCCTGCGTTATCCATCGGGAGTACTCTTCCTGACACCCGACCTGTTGTACCTCACCGGTCACGAGTTCCCACTAAAACTTGGGTAACTTCATACTCTGAATAGAGCCAGTCGCCAGTAATCATAAGATGGATATTCAAGCGTCGGTTTCGATTGGTTGGTTTCATGACTTCACCATGAGTTACATTAGTTAGAGAACCATTGGTAAACCAGCTTGGAGTAATCAACAGCTGTTTCGTCCCGAACTTCAATGGGTGAGTACTGTTGAAGAGTCCCAAACTAGGCTGACGAAACAGCTGACGAGTGTTCCCGGCTGGTTATCCAATGAGCTTATATTATCCTGTCTGCATATACGTATGTTCTCAGTTTCCTTGGAAGAAATCAATTTTCGTTAAGGAATGTCGTGTACTCGAATGTCTCAAATGCCTATCGTCTCCCAGACATCTATTCATTTAAATGAATAAATGAGCATCGTTTATAAATAAAACGTATGAGAAAATATAATTCGAAGACAAAACAGTTATAAGTATGCAATTAATTATCTTTTATGTCATTTTAATTCTTCACTTATTCTCATATAAATAAGTAATTTCTTTTACCCATCATTTTAAACGTTGTATGGAGGAAAAAATTCAATCGATTCAATTAAAGCCATCATTTCGATTTTCCCTTTACAATTTAAGCTGTTATATTAACAGTTATCACAGCTTTGTAGGATATATAGTGATTATCATTAATATTATTAATGAATCCCTTGAGCTCCAAGTATAAAATAAAGCTTTAACAGCACATCTCTAATTTGTCCCTACTTCTACGGTCCTCTTTAGCCTGACTTACAACAGGTCACCACCTCACATGATCTCCTCCATGCTATCCTCAGACCTAATCCAAATTCGTCGCTTTCCATTCATGTTCCACTGAAGAGTGTGTTTGACATGCAATGTCATTCAATAGTTTCTTCAGTGTACACCCATTCCGTCTTCATTTTCTTCGGCGTACTTGAGGAGAATTGAATACTTGGTTGGTTTTTTTCCATAGTTGCTTTATGCTAATTCTCATGAACCATTTGATCTTTAATATATACAGTGGCTGTTGCTAAAAGTCTATTACCTGTTGAGAATGCTTTCCGTGACACGAACGCCAAGTCTCAGAGCCAGTTGGGTGAAATGACTGACTTAATAGTGGTGTTGAAAATCCGAATCTTGTACTTTATCCTAGGTGAAGTTTGACCTTGACAGCTTCATGCGTTCCGTCTGCCTGTGATTGAAACCGTGCTTCCTAGCCAAATAAGCGAAGGAAGTAACCTATGTAAAATCTCTCCCTTTGATATCGATTGGTGCCGGTTGATTTTGCTGCCACTGTTGGCTGATTGTGCTCATAACCTCCGTCTTCTCAAACCTACCTCCTCAACTAGTTTGTTGATTTTCGCCTGCCTTCAAGTCCTCGAGTTTGTGTGACATTAAACATAAATCATCCACATGCGAAATCCAGGTCTTCTAGAGTTTTCCTATCGGTCGGTCGATCGGTCTCATTCCCACCACAGTCTGACGCATAATCCAGTCCACCACAATTAAGAATATCATAGTTGATAGTAGGCAGCCAGCTTTGTCTTAATCCTCAATTCACTTCGAACACCTCGCTGAGTTTTCCTGACATGTGGCATTGCCATATAGACAGCTGTTGAATGAGGTTGACAAAGAATTGAGCACTGCACGCTTTAGTGTTGAAGCTATTTCTAAATTACTTCTCAAGCAACGCTGTCTGTCAAAGGCCTTTACAAAGTCGACGAAGTGAAGTTGAGTGTTTGACTGCCATTTTATATGTTGTTCGAGAGAGAGAACAGGAGAAATCGAAGAGGTGATGTTGAAGCCTTATGTTCCCACTGGAATCCAAGGGACTAACAACACTTAAAATGCTACATTAAGGAATGTCATGACTTCGCTGAGGGCTTTTCAAAGTTCAACAATCTCGTATCATTAATTTTGTGTTTCTTATTCACTGGTATTTTATAATATTGAATTACTCAATCTCTGTTGGAATGACAACCCCAGATGGCTAGCAGTAGAATCCATACTACGTCCTTTTCGTCCTTTTAGGGCTCATCAGACAGATGTTCCTGCATTTCCAGTAAGTACGTGATAGTCTTTACTTTCAGATTCGAACCCAGCATATACACGTACACCATTCAGCTGATGAGTTTTACGTTGAGTGAAACACGTCTCTAAGAGTCCGCTGCTTATCTTTATCAATAATGTTCTTTCTTTCTACTCTATTTATTGACAACTGTTCATTATTGATTGAAGTGAACTCTAAATTTCAATGTGTAAAACTTAGGCACTGTGGTAGTAAGTAATTCTCTATTATTTCGTTTATTAGATGTATCACACAGTCAGTGAAACAGTATTATTTACTGGATGACACTGTTTCGAACAAAATTTATTGCTGTTCATTATCATATCAATTGTAATCACACGACTTCGAAACTTGAGTTTTATAGTTTTCTCTGTTTTCTCCTATTTGTCGTCATTGAGGTAGTAGTAGAATTTTCCAGATATCCAAGTGGACAGGTGATGAATCATTCCTATTACATGTATTTGCAGTTGATTCGATAAACAAAACTTCTGCTATCAATCTCTCCCTCCACCCTGGTGTGACATTAGATTTTAAAACTGTCATCCTATCCCATCCTATTGTATGGTTGTGTGTAATTGCATGTAGTGCTATAGCTGAACTATTCTCTAGATTTTTTGTTTTATTCGGGTCAACCAATCTAGATTTTGCTAGGTTTTTAAGTTCGGCTAGTCTGACTGCCCCTGTTCTACTACTTTGACCTATGTATTTGACCTGACAATCATTCAAGTAGGGTATTAGATAAACTAAATTGTTTTGTTTTAAAGGCTCTACAAGATTGATCCTTAACCGACAAAGCTTGTTTCTAATTGAGTTTGTGTGTTTGAATGCCAGCCACTTTTATTTCTGCCTGCCTTGCTAAGAATTCTGCGTAAGGCTCCCGAGGTTCCTTCCTTGTATGGAATTACTACTGATGATTTAGATTCCTTATTCTTGGTGACGTCATTAATATTATTATCATTATTATTGTTATTATCACTATCATTACTATCATTATTTATTTTATTTTTACATTTCCTTACATATTTCCTGACTAATTAATCCGGGTAATTATTAAGTTTCAAGGCGTCTTTTATGTGTATCAGTTCCTGTTTTAGATTTTCCTTGGTACTGCTTAGTTTTTGTGCTCTGTCATTTAAATTTCCTTTTTCTTATTCTCTCTTTTAGTTGATTGTAAATTTTCGTAAAAAATCGTCAAATGCCCCATCAGCGCAGTCTTCAACAGGTCCAACAGCACTTACAACAACAACGACAACACCAGTAGTACAAAATGAGGTACAACAAAAGACATCACAAGAAAATTACAACATCAGTGATGATAATGACGATGACGCAACAATAAACAAATCTAGACAATCTTACTATCGACCAGGATACAGCAGTAATGATAAGACAATCGATAGAAATCCGCACGCACCTCTCTCTGTAAATAGTGATTTCCATCAGTCACCAATAACCTGCGGTATTGGCAAAATTATATGCGATACTGGTGTCACCTATATTCATTCACATTCACCTCTGTCGGCATCATTATCATCACCGCATCCTCGACAATTTCAACAATCCCCAGAATTACCAGCATCGACATCAACACTGACTGATACGATGAAACCTCCACCGCCTCCATTGAGATATTCAGATCATCGGCATAGATCATCACCTACACTGAATCCATCGTGTGATTGTTGTCAGAGTAATGCATGGAATAATACTGACGATGAAGATAGCAGTAGAACAGGCCGGATAAATCGATATTATCAAAATGTTAATCCAAGTATAGATTATCAGCATAATTCGCCATCAATATCATATCCTGTAACAACATATATTGGTGAGTCAAGAGTGAATATATTTCCATTATGCACCCACCTGTGTTTTGTGTTCATCAAATAATAATAATAACAATTTTTATTATAGGTTTTTTGGCATGAGTTGACATTGGTTAGAGAACCAACCACTGAGGTTCGAACTCAGGACCTTCTGGTTAGAAGGCGAGCTAGAACACCTTTCACTAGCCACTGGGACCCGATTCTATGGCCAGCCAATGAATTCCAACTTCTGCCAATTCGTGGAATGGCACGACTGTCATGAAAAGATTAGCTGTCTTCGATCATAGGTGTCTGCGTTCTATCTCCCGTGTGAAGTGGTATAATTAGGTGAGCAATATTGAGGTTAGGCGTCGAGTGCTAGGTAAGGCGGGGAAATCACTCGACGAAACTGTGAAATTACATCGACTGAGATGGTTAGGACATGTGTTACGTATGCCTAGTCTGACCATTGCCTTCCTCGACGGGCAATGTTAGCTGATATATGGTCAGGCTGGAAAAGAGCTAGCAGCAGTCAAACGAAAACATGGCACCAGTCAATGAAATCCACAACAGTTAGTTTAAGCCACGTAGGAAGGTGTAGACTTCCTGATTGGTTGGGGTCCTCGGGACGGTAAAATCCAATGGTTGGAAACAATTGGTGACATCACTCAAAATCGTTCTCAATGGCTGGTGCAGATGCATCCACTCCTCTCCAATGAAACTGTTTTGTTCTTCGTTATTACTATTGCTTTGTCTCACACCTCTGTTTACTGTCCATATTGTGCATTTCTCCTACTTTTTTCTCTTCCTTTGTGTGCTACATGGAGAGAGTGTGGCGACTTGAACTGCTGAACACATGTGCAAAGTTCTATGTCGAAAACAGACAGACAGATAATGGCATTGCTGAGAAGCATACTTAGATTTCAGACACAAATAATCGTCTTTTTTGCTGTCTTTAGGGTGCTTGATAACTTCGACCGCCATAGTTTAGGACACAAGCATCAGTTCTTGACACTTAGATTACACAATTTGTCGTTTTTTGTTAGTTCATTGCACGCCCACCTTTTTGGTCTCTTTTTATCTTGTCCCGTAACGTATTATGTGATACATCAGCGTAAGATTTTCACTCAAAGTCAACAAGTGTTAATTTCAAGCATCTGCATAGTATCATCAGGCGACATACAATAATTCGGCTTCATAGCCTGTATAATTATTATTATTACCTTGGGTTCCCAGTGGAACATAGGGCTTCAACAGCACCAAACCCCCACTCTCATCTCATCATCCAACTCACACTATCTCCTCTATTTCATCCTCGCACTGACGATCCAGTCATCGCCTCCTATTTGGATTCCACCTAGAGCGATGGGCTGCATTGTGCGCGTTGTCACTCGGCGGTCTCCTTAACGTATACCCTATCCACTTCCATTTCCTCCTACAACATATTTTTTTAATAAATCGACTTTTGGTTGGCTCGTCACCACCCAAAGTTTCTGGTTGCTAATTCCTTCAGGCTCGCAGGCCGGCCGTCTATTTGATCTTCGGTAAGGAGCCAGTGAAGGAGGCAGCTACCGATAAAGGTTTGCTTTCCATGACACACACGCAATGCAAGTTCCTGACCCGTATAAAAGAACTGACTGACTGAGTGACTTCACATTGGTACTGAAATCCAAATCTTGTTCTCTATGCAGAGTGAGTGCAGAAGATTTGCGAACTGGTTTCTAGTTGATAAAGGCGTATCCTGCCTTTCCGATCCGCAAGCCGTGGTTGTCTAGAAGGACGACGAAAGCTACACAATGTAAACCAACCAACTTGCTCAGAGGACACAACTAATTCAAAATATCAGATTTTCGTTAACCTTTAGAAAACATCAGTGCATCGGTGGCATAGCGGCTAGGACGCTCGCAGGGTCCGATCCCCGGCCGACGCACTCCTTTACCTCGCTAAGCCAGAAATAAAAGCTGGTAAAGAGGAAAGGTTGGGCATGAGGTGGCTAGCAACCCCATCCTGTAAAAATAAACACCACTGCTACAGAAACTTCAAGCCTCCAGCTTGCAGCCCTATGTTCCACTGGGAACGTGAAGGAATAAAAAAGAATTGAAAACATCGCCGTTTCCATTTCACGTGTTAGTCAAGAATAAAGGAAAATATCTCAACTGTTCCACCAACTGAGGAGTGCTTAAGTGGTTAAAAAAAGGCAACAAATTTTGAAACTGAAGTAGTACTCATTTCTGTAATACACTCTACTGTCTCTTGGTTTATTTTGATACATTCTTTTTTGTCTTTGTAATTTCTTTCTCTCACTCTCTCCAATTCTCAGAGTTCCTTTTGGTTTTTTATGCGTGCGTGCGTGTGTGTGTGTGAATGAAACAATTATTTGACTTATCTTTTCCGTCTGTCTGTCTATCTATCCATCTATCTATCTATCGATCTGTCTGTCTGTCTTTCAGTCGGTCTATCTGTATGTATGTCTATCTATTTATCTATCCATAGGCTGTCTGTACATCTAATCTCGCATCACTGAATTTCCCTGTCATATTTTAAAAGGATTTATTTTGATTTAAGTTGATACTGTATGGAATGTACTCAAAATATTTGAGATCTAAATTTGATTGGATATGATTACTATTATTATTGTAATTCTCAATAAAATCTCTAATCTAAAATATGTAGCTACATAAAGGAAAACTAAATAAGTTTGGATTTCATTGATAAAATTCTCTACTCTTCAATAGTGTCACAATGTCCTAAATCGAACTCTCCTCTGACTGCTGTCACTCACTATGATAATCCTAATTGTAGTGGAATGTAGTGTGCAGAACAATGTATATGGGGGGTGCCTGACGCGCAATGTCACCCAGTGGCCTCCTCAGCGAGTGTCCAATCCACCTCCCCTTTCTCCTGCATATATGTTGGGCGATTCGTTCTTGTTTTGTTTGTTCCCATAGTTTCTTGTTGGTGATTCTTTCCGGCGGCTATCTGATCTTCAGTATACAGCCAGCGAAGACAGTTGTTGATAAAGGTCTGCAACAGGCTGTTGGAAATATTCTTTGTGACCCACCAAGTTTCTGATCCATACGTATAGAAGAACTGACTGACTTGACGTTTGTATTGAAAATCTCAATTTTGTTGTTGATGCTGAGTAGTGACGAAGATTTCCAGATTGGTTTCAGGTTGATGAATGTGTTTCTCGCCTTCCCGATTCTCGATTTGACATCCTCGTCTGTCCGTTCCTCCTCCCAAGATGAGTGAATGAAGTAACCTCTTTCAAATCCCTCCCGTTGATGGTGATTGGCGCTGGATATTGATGCTGGTGTTGTTGTTGTTGGTTGGTTATTTTCATCACCTCCGTCTTGTCTATGTTCACCTGGAGTCCTATCTTTGCTGCCAGCCTCTTCGAACAGTTTGTTGGTTTCCGCATGTAAGTCTTCGATTTTGTGTGACATCCAACATAAATCATCCACACGCGAAATCCAGGTCTTCTAGGTTCTTCATGTCGGTCCAGGATATCCCTGTCTTCTCGTTTCCCACTGTCTGGCGCATAATCCAGTCCACCACAATTTGGAATATCGTTGGTGATAATAAGCACCCTTGTCTGACTCCTGTATTTACTCAACACGCCTCATTGAGTTTTCCTTTGTGGATCACTTGACATGTGCCACTGTCGTTCAGCTGTTGAATAAGGTCGAAGAATATTTAGGGTACGCCGTAGTACTCGAGAAGTTACCAAATTCCTTCGCGGTCGACGCTGTCGAAGGCCTTCTCAAAGTCCATGAAGTTGAGGTAGAGGTTTGATTGTCATTCCATGCTTTGTTCTATGATGATGAGGCGTAGAGTTTCAATTTGGTCAGAACATGATTTGCCTTTCCTGAATCCAGCTTGTTCTGGTTGGAGATCTGCATCCAGTGAGTCCTTTATTCCCTCCAGGATGATGTGACTCAGAATTTTACTTGGCGTCGACGGAATACGTTAGACTGACTGATAAGAAGGCTTTAGAAGATCTGGACTTTGTGAAAGACGATTTATGTATAATTTCATATAGGTTGCAGTGAAGAAAATTTTCTTTTCGGCGAAGTCAGCATTAAACTAGGCTGTACATTCATGTGTATTTCTAGTAAATGTGTGGGAAAGTTCCAGAATAATTTCCGGTTAAGGGTCAAATTAATAAAAATTACAATTAGGAATTAGAATGCCATAATAAACAGGGGGACGGATAAAACTCAAACAAAGTAGCATAATAATTACTGAGAAGATTGACATTGTGCAATTGGGGGTTAGAAATGTAGAAATAACAAAATTAGACAGGATGGTTGGATAAAAAAACCCAGTGGGATCATAACTAATGTGACGAATAATTGTTTACGCAATCAAGGATTAAATATGTAGAAATAATAAAATGACAAAATAGACAGGAAATAGTGGAGGGATTAAGAAAAACTTAAAAATAACATAAATAAACAGGAAGTTTGGATAAGAAAGGCAATGGGATAGTCACTATTAATAGAATTACCTGTTTATGATGGCCACGACAGGAACAAGGGTTGGATGTATTTCTTTTGGATACATAGCGTGGGTTTGAGCTCTTGGATGGCTAGGGCCTCGATTATGCCCAGATGTCTTAATTTCACTCCCTTTGATAGTTCTGATCGAATCTTGTATATTATTTTGAAGGAGTTTTCGAATGGCGCTGAATGTCCTGAATTGACCAGATGTTCTGTCACTGAACTATATACACGTTTTCGTTCTCCTTCTACCAGCCAGTCTGGATATTGTTCACGAGTGCTTTTTTTCAAGTTGGTGCATGCTACAGCAGATGTACTCAGCTCCGCAAGAGCAAGTAAACTTGTATATGCACGTTGAAGTGAACATAAAGAAGACGGATTTGATGCAAATAACGAAGCCAGATCTATATCACCTGCAGAAATTTGAAAGAGGTCACTATGAAATCAGTGTGTAAATCTACTTCACTCACCGTAAACACAAAAAGTCGGATTCACAACACTGATGTTAAGTCAAATCAGTTCTCCTACATGCGACAGAATTGTGGCACACTTGTCATGAAAAGGATTTCAATCAGGCTACCGCAGATATTTATCACCTCCTTCGGTGACTCCATACTGAAGGTCAGATGGTCAGCTGGAAAGAATAAGTATCAAGAAATTGTGGGAAAGAACCAATCAAGAGACTACACCTCAGAAAATACTCCGAAGAAACTAGAGATGGGTTGGACACACGCTCAGAAGACTGCTAGGTAACACTGCGCTCCAGATCCTCGAGTATAAGCCGAAAGGGAAATGAAAAATTGAGCATGAGTCGGAGGATAACGTAGAGGAGAAAGTCTCAGTAGTCGGTGACAACATATAGACAATCTTCTGGCCAAGTGAATAGGACCGCAGAGCTAATGTGGAGATGTGTTGATGAAGAGTTATCGTCCACTCAGAACGTAAGGAAACAGTAATGACTATGATAATAAGACCTTCAGCATGGAACGAAGGAATGAGTGAACGAAGTACTCTGTTGTTAATGATTTTCTTCATTAGCGTATTAGGTCTCTGAAACATATAGAAGTACTGACTGACTGACTTAGCGGTTGGGTGGATAATCTGAATATTGTTCTTTCTGCTGGATGTAGTCAATTTCCATAGTGATTTCACATCAGTGAAGGTTTTTCTAGCTTATCCAATGCGATCCTGGCTTTGACATCTTCATCTCTACCGCCTGTAGTTGAAAGGATGCTGCCCAGGTCAAAGAAGTGAAATAACTGTCTTCATTTGGATTTATCCTGTTGGTCGTGATTGGTGCTTCCTGTTGTCTTTGTTCTTCCTTGGGTATCTTGCTTCTTCTGTTATTTCACATGAAAATGTATTCACCGCATAAATTGGTATTGTTACTATAATGACAGAAAATATCCTATTTTATAAACTGTAATAGTCTGAAGAGAATTCACTGAAAACCAAGCATTCTTCCTTTCTAACCACAGATTTATCATTCATGATGTTGGAAGTTTTTCACACTCTCACACACTCTGATCAACTGAAGAATTAGTGTTACGAGGAAGTGTATTGAGTTATGATCTGAATGCAAGACACAGATCTCTACGAATTATTGTGTAGCTGACAAAACTTCGTTGAGACACGCGCTTTCATGAAACGTTCCAAATGCAAGGAAAAAACGATTACTCTTCAGTGTTTTAGCGTTTCTACTGAACAACAGTCATAAAACTTAAATTGATCTCAGCAGTGCCTTTAGGCAATAAAAGTTTCTAAATACAAAACAAGTACTGTGAGACGACGTCAGTTAACCGAAGTTCAACTTTAAAAGTGTCTTAGAATCGAGGAGAATATTCCCAATAAAGTAGAATCAAAAGCTCTATCCACAAGAATCACACACTAACGCTTCCCGCCGCAGACTACTCCAGGTCACAATGACCTTCACTCGCTCAAACAAACTCATATCGTCAAAAAAAACACTGTCAATGTACACATAACCACAATTAGTAGTATTATAATGAAAGATTAAACAAGAACGAAGGCAAATAATAGAGGTCAGAATGAACATTTGATGTGCAAATGTCAAATATCTCCAAAAAGAGTAACCCTTCACTGAACACATTTTCTCTTAGTTTAACTGAGGAACTTTCATTGCCTTCCTGGACAACATCTTTAGTGCTAAATCTAAAAACAGTACCATCTGATTTTAAAATCTCCTCCATTACTTCAAATGTTTACCTCTACATGAAAATAATCAAATCTTATATATTTCGTCATGAGCTGACATCAGTTATAGAACCATCGGAAAGCCACCAGGGAGCACTGGACAGCCAGCTATTTCGTCAGTCTAGTTTGGGACTCTTCAGCACTACGCATGCACTATAGGGGTTACTACCCAGTACATTCTGGTTACAAGGCTAGTGAGCTCGTAGACCATCCAATCCTGTAACCAATCAATCAAATCCCTACAAACCAATACTTGTATATCAATGAAATGCTCACTAGTGACTGGCCCTATTCAGGCAGGCAGTTATCTGGGGTTCTAGTGGGAAGTCGCGACATATAGGGCACAGCAGGTCGCCGAAGACGTTAGCTAGCTGTCGCGCTATGTCGTGAATTGGCAGAAGTTAGAATTCCTGGGTTGGCCATTGGATCGGGTCCCAGCGGTTGGATAAATGGTCTACAAGCTAGCTCACATTGTAACCAGAAGGTCCTAGATTCAAACCCCTGTGGTGAGTTGGTACATACTAATGAATAGTCTCAAACTAAGCTGACGAAACAACTGCCCACTACTCTCTGACAGGTTTTCCAGTAGTTCTTTAACCAATGTCAGCTCATGATGAAATCCTGTAACCAATCAATCAATCAAATCCCTACAAACCAATACTTGATTACTCATTATTGCTTTAACTCAAAGCTACTCAGGGGGAATTCATGTATGAATATGAGTAAATATATAAATGTAAACTGATTTAATCTCCACTTTGCTCACATAAGCAGGATTCTATCTTCTGGACAGTATAACTATGGTATACGACATATATAAGAGATAATTGTGTGAATAAACAATACAATAAAGACTGCCTGTCAATCAAAACAGAGAATTTATAGGATTTTTACAAGTATTACTGATAATAGTAGTATTGGTAGTAGTAGTAGCAGTAGTATTAGTTGTTAATTATCAATTTCCTTATCCGCCTTTTTTAATGACACAAAAAATGTGTAGGAATTAGCTACAATTAAAATAATAATTAGTCATCATACTTTAACATTTCGGTACGTGTGTACCTAGCGTCCCATAATTAAATTTAAATGCTGTTTTTTTAACAAAAACTGATTCTCTACTGTTCCATCTTAGTTTTTCCCGGGCTACTGAAGAAAGACTATGACATATTACGCAGTATGTTAAAGGTTGTCCGCAGGGTTGTCAGCAACGTGCCACTTAACCAGCTTGTTAATATTCTGGTTGACAGGCACATGGACTCATGTGAAAAATGGGCCAAATCCATTTTATCTAACTCACAACACCCTCTTCACTCACTACTCTCCCCTTGTATCTCATCAGACAAAACCAGAAGCCTATATAGAAAACTATATGCTCGCACCAGCAAGTACAAAAACTCAACCATACCCTACTTAGCTCGTGCTCTGTATGATAAAGAAAGCATTAGACGTGACACCTATAATTCATTAAACAGTCAGTAGAACAACTGGACTTCGTCTTTCCAACTCATATCATTTATAGATACAACATTCTCTTTCTTTCTTTTCCTTTTTTCTCTCTCTCTCTCTTTTTTCCGTTATGTGCTGCTTTGTTTCTTTCTTCCGCTTACGCCAGTTAATATGCTAGCATCTGCTTTTCTAACACCTTCAAACATTGTTTAACTTTGGCTTTGCTACCGACATGCCAATGTGTTGTTGTCATAATGAACTGAGATTTCCTTAATCTATGTAGAATTCTATTTACTGATAATGCACTAACTGGATGCAATACTGTAGTAAAAATGCTGAGAATTCCATTTTCTATCACAAGTACTGTTTTGGAATAAAGCAAATTATAATTGTTATTATTATTCGTTAGTTATTCAGAGTATGCGGAAATCCTAAATGCAATCAAGCTACTGAACGCCGGCCAGGAAGTCAGCAGGACTAGACAGGTTCCCATGCGGAGGACTAAAAATGGACCCAGAGACTGCGGCAGACGTTCACATGCCATCACTGCAAAAGGTTTGGAAGGAAGGAAAAGCACCTACCGATTGAAAGAAAGGCTAGCTACCTTGTCAATGAGCTAAAGAACTGCGAATAACGCCTCTGCAAGAACTGACTGGCGACGAATAATGCCTTTGTTCACTCGAAGTAAAATACAAATTGTCATCATCCTGGAGAGAATAAAGGATGCACTGAATATAGAACTCCGCCCACGGAACAAGCTGAATTGACGCAAGGAAAATCATGTGCTGATCAAAGCTCAACTTTACCCATCATCATCGTCAAACAAAGTATAAAATGGAAGTGGAACCTCTAACTTCACTTCATTGACTTTGAGAAGGCCTCCGTCAGACAGCGTTGACCAAGGAGTGATTTGGAAATTGCTCCAACACTACGGCGTGCAGTGCCCAAGTCTTTGTCAACCTCATTCAACAGCTCTCTATGTGGCAGTGTTACATTTTAAGTGATCAACAAAAGAAAAATCCACGAAGTGTTTGAAAACTAACAAAATGGCTGAAGAGGCGAGGCAAGCAGCGAAGACACAACTCCAGGTGAACATAGAGAACTAGGTCCCCAGTCACCCCATAACCTCTCATCTCTTCCACGCACAAGCTTAGTCTAATCACTTTCGGACTAAACGTCCACCCGCTGTTTCCCATGTGGGTTCTACTCGACCGATGACCAGCCTGGGGTGTAACGCCACACAACGGCCTACTCATCGTTTTATCCATCTCCCGTTTCTTCTGAATATTTGTTGGGCAATAAGCTCTTGATTGGTTCTTTCATATAGTTTCTTGTCGCTATTTATTTGCTGCCAGCCATTTGATTTTAATTACATGGCCAGAGCGGGAGGCAGATGTTGACGGAAGACTGTAGTCGCCTGCTGAGAATGCTTTTCGTGACTCGTTGACCAAGTCTCTGATCCATATAGAAGACAAGAACTGACTGCAAGGCTTTGAATTTATGTGACGTTAGACATGAATCAACCATAAAATCCCGATCTTCTAGATTCATTTTTCCGATTCAACGTATTCCAATCTTCTCTCCCCCCCTATGACAGTGTTCCACAAAATCCCACCTACCACACCCATGAGTATTATCATTGATGGCTGGTAGTCTTGTCTTACTCCTCTCTTCGCTTTAAAGACTTCGTTAGACTTATAACCATGAAGGAAAAGCAACATCGAATTATGGGCGGAGATGAATCAATCAAGAACCTATCATTGAATAATTATTCTGCAAAGGGAAATGCTGAGATGGAATGACCAGCGTTGGCTGATGAGATGTTCGATTATCGCACTCCTTTACACACCCACAATAATAATAATAAAATTGCTTTCCAATTTTCTACATGACATGGCACTTTTGCAGTCAATATCTTTATTCCTAAAGAATATAAGATCATTTTCAAGGGTGTATTTTGTAGGAATTTAGTTGATTGGTTACAGGATTGGATGATGAGCTGACATCGGTTACAGAACCACTGGAAAACCTGCCAGGGACTACTAGACAGCTGTTTCCTCAGCCTAGTTTGCTATTCTTCAGAAGTACGCATCCACCAAAAGGAGTTCAAACCAAGGACCTTCTAGTTACAAAACGATCTCGTAGACCATTCAGCCACTGGGACCCAATCCAATGTTCAGCCAATGAATTCAGAGAGTATTTGTCGCCACGCCAGACCTGCTGTAACTCACTGGACAGGACTTTCCACTATCGGTCTCGCTAAGTCGCGAATTGTTGGAAGCCGGAATTCATGGGTTGGCCTTTGGATCCGGTCACAGTGGCTAAATGGTCTGCGAGCTCACCTTTTAAACAGAAGGTTCTGGGTTCGAATCCGTGGTGGTGAAGAGTCTCGAACTAGGCTGGTAAAACAACTGTCCAGTACTCCAATGCTTGATTTTCCAATGGTTCCCTAAGTGATGTCAGCTGATGATGAAAACCTCCCACCAAATTGAAATTCCAGCAAACTAATTCACTAAAGCTCTACTTACGCCTCTTATTTTATTTCTACTTTACACCATTTTCTAGACTCAGTGTATTATTTTTTTAATAGATTATTTTTTTTGTCGTCTAGGTAGTAATTCTACCAGAATATGATAAGAATAACAACAAAATTTGTTTGTTTTTTTAAATGTCTCTACTAACATTAAAAAAAAGTCTGTCTGATAGGATAAGTGGTGAATAGCACTCGTTTATTGTACGTTTGTGTGTGTTTGTGTCTCTGTAACTTCTGGACTAATACAGACAAAAAGTGGGATGGTTACAAACAAAAAAACGAAAAGGAGAATAGAAAAATAAAATCTCCTCTCAGTTTCTCTCTTCTCTTGATTGTTTGTTCTTTTGTTTCCACCTCTTCAAAAATCTTTGGATGCTTCCGTTGAAATCTAAAAATGAAAAGTAGGTTATAATCTTACAAAGGAAAGAATAAAAGGGACTATATTTTTGTTGATTATAGCTTGAAACCACACTGTATTTTTGATACAAGTATGGAATTTTCAGCAGGCGATATCGATAGCCCAAATTTTGCAGGCCGACCATTAATATCAGGTGTGCGTCGGCAGTTGGGGATCGAACCACGGACTATGTGCATGGTCGGCGAGAGTCCTAACCACTGTGCCACCGACGCACACTCACAGGCAAGAAAGGGATATACACTATTGATATAAGTATAAAACTTGAGCACTGTGGTGGCAGAGTATAACTCCATTATGAATAAGATTTTATTTTGATAAATCACACAGTGTCATGCAGTAATATTAACTGATGACCACATTTCGAGCACAAACTATTGCCACTCATAATCATGTCAAGTCACTCACACAACTTTTTCCTTCATTTATATACATGAGTGGAATTGATGATTAGATATTTGAATAAAAATCAATATGAGTGTTATTGATCAAATACAATTAGATGGGAAATAAGACGAATGTTCTTATAGTTATAATAAGTAATTTGTTAGAATGTTGTGATGTGCTTGAACTGAAATAGAATTGTGAGATTATTTATTATCCTCCTCTGATTTGACTGGTGGTAATAATATCTTCCATACATATCTCTGGTATTTGCTTTGAGTCATTTCTGTTGGATGTGTTGGGTGTAGACTCAATGAACCAGAACTCAGTAATCAATCTCTCTCTTCACCTACATAGATTACTTCTTAGAATCTTAGCCCTCTCCCACCTTATTGTGTGGTTGTGTGTTAATGCATGCAGTGCAATTGCTGAGCTTCTTTCTAAATTACTTATCTTCTCAGGGTCAACCATTCTTACCTTGGCTAAATTCTTATAAAAAACCAACGCATTCTAATAGATATTTAAACTTTAATTCATCTCATCCGTTAACTGATAAGGCAGGCGGCTTATTTAAGTGTTTAACAAACCTAGCAGTAGCTCTAAGTAGCACAAGAAAAGACCTAAATGATGAAATAAAACAGATAGAAGAGGCGTTGGTGTTAAATAACTATCCTCTAAAATTCATTAGGAAGATCGAAAAAAGGCCAAAAGCAAAATAAAAATAATAATAATGAAACTAGTAATAATAACACAAATAAGAAAGAATATAAGTCATCTACTGTTATACCATATAAGGAGGGGACATCTGAGACCCTACGTAGGATTCTAAATAAAGCAGGAATTAGGGTGGCATTCAAACCTACATACTCACTCAGGCAGGACAAGCTCTGTAGGCTAAAACACCCGGTGGACCCAATTAAACAAAATAATATAATTTACAAAATACCCTGGTCAAGTATTGGTTTTGTAGCGATTTTTGTTTTGTTTATTGGAGGATTTCATTATGAACTGAAATCAATAGGAGAACCGAAGGAAAACCACCTGGGGGATACTGGACAGCTGTTTCGTCAGCCTAGTTTGGGACTCTTCGACAGTACACTGAAGAGTCCCAAACTAGTACGAAACAGATGTCCAGGACCCCCCAGGTGGTTTTCTAATGGTTCTCTCACTGGTGTCAGCCAATCAAGAACCATTGTGTCTACCATGTTGAATACAAAGGTGTCTACGATACCACTGACGTTGTCTCAATCCAACTGTTTTAAATACAGAAACATTAACAAAAATAGGACGAAATCGTTTTAACTGATTAAAAATGCCCATTAAAGCTTTTTTCAAAAGAATGGATACTGAACAAAGAGTACTCTTTTCGATAACTTCATCATCAGGGTCTACAGTTACATATACATTATAGTGAATGAATGAATTAGTGTTATGAACAATATTAGTGTTGCTGTTTAAATAACATCGAATCAACAATATTGATAGATTACAGCTCAATAGCATCAACATAAAATAAGCTGAATGTCAGAGAAATTAGGAAAGATAATATTACAAATTCATGAATTTATAGTCTCTATTGAAGGCTAGGGTAGTAGTAGGGGCTCTATATTGGACCATTTGGGGCAAACCGGCCACAAAGCCAGCGTTGAAGAATCCTCCTCTATCAATCTACCGGGTGCCAAATAAATTGCCAAAAATATCGAAGCACTGCATGCCCCAAAAAGCAGAGGCTATTGCAATTCACCTCAAACAACCAGTGCTCTGTGTTCAAAAGAAGCAAGTCCAGCTCCTACTACTACCCTGGTCTTCAGTAGAGACTATAAATTCATGAATTTGTATTATTATCTTTCCTAATTTTTCTGACATTCAGCTTACTTTTATGTTGATGCCATTGAGCTGTAATCCATTGATATTATTATTATTGATTCGATATTATTTAAACATCATTAATGTTGTTCATAACACTAATTCATTCATTCATTCACTATAATGTATATATAACTGTAGAGCCTGATGATGAAGGCGTTATCGAAAAGAGCACTCTTTGTTCAGTATCCATTCTTTTGAAAATCGTTTTAAAAAGAATCCTCAGATGTGTGTTAGATTTTCTGTTTTTGTTTCTTCAAAAGAAGGTTTCTTGGTTATCTAAAGTCAGTATCTGGTTCCAGTGAAGTAACCAAAAGTTATCAGTTAATTATCCCTTCAAATATTTCTCAGAAATCTCCATGTAGACATTTAGAGAAGACAAAATGATTGATCGAACACTCTCAACTCTGACTAGGGGATTTCAGTACATCTAACCGAAAACTTTCAAATACAATGAAAATCTCATCTCATGGATTCAACATTATTATTATATTATTATTGTTGTTTCCTTTAATTCCTAGAGGAACATAGGGCTTCAGCCGTACGTCTCCATTGCGTTCGGTTCTCTGCTAGAGTCTTCACCTGGCTCCAAGTCTGCCCACACGTTTTCATCTCCTCTTCACATGACCTCCTCCAAGTCACCCACTCTTGCACTGACGACCAACTCGCCGCTTCCCTTTCGACGGGTTCCACTCGAGCAATGGCTTGTCTAGTGATGTCACTCACTTGATGGTTTCCTCAGAGTATGGCCAGCCAATCCACCTCCATTTCTTCCTGCCTATTTGTTTCACAATCGGTTCCTGCTGTGTTGGTTCGCTCATTGCCAGAGATCTCTGTTGCTGATCTTTTCTGACCGGCCATCTGATCTTGAGTACTGAGCGAAGACAACTGTTAATGAAGGTGTGTAGTTTGTTTGAGATGCTCTTTATGACGCACCAAGTCTCTGATCCATCTGTATAGTAGCACTGACTTCACATTGGAGTTGAAAATCCGGATCTTATCTTCGTTTTGATGCTGAGTGCTGTTGACCTCCACACAGACTTGAGAGTAGTGAAAGCTTGTCTTGCTTTTCCGATTCTTGCTTTGATATCCTCGTCAGTTCCGTTGGCCTGTAGTTGAAACGATGCTTCCCAGGTAGGTAAGTGAAGGAGGTTGTTTCTTTCAGGTTCCTCCCATTTATGCTGATCGTTGTCTGTTGTTGTTGTTCTTGTCCAGGAATCTTCATCACCTTTGTTTTCTCTATGTTCACCTGAAGTCCTATTCTCTCTGGATGCTTCTTCTGCCAACTTGTTGCTTTTCGCTTGCATATCCTCCAGTTTGTGGGAAATCAGACGTATGTCATATCGGCGAAGTCCAGATCTTCCAAGTTTGTCTTTGTGTGAGCCCATTTTATGCCTGTTTCCTCATTGCCCGCTGTTTGTCGCATTATGCAATCTACTGCAATCAGGAAAATCATTGGCGATGGAAGGCAGCCTTGTCTTATTCAACATTGCTAGTCAGATATTAGACAGTCGTTAACAGTAAGGTCCACCCGGTCGCGATTGTGAACAAATATTCACCAGCGATGACACTGACAGGGTCCTAGTCGCGTTAAAATCATGAATTGGAAGAAGTTAGAATTCATAGGCTTGTCACTGACTTAGGTACCAATGGCTGAATGGTCTACGACTGAAGGATTTCATTATGAGTTGACATCAGCTAGAGAAGCATTGGAAAATCAGCACTGTGGAGTACTGGACAGCCGCCAGCTGTTTCGTCAGCCTAGTTCAAGACTCTTCACCTTTGTTTTGTACATATTTACATTTTATAAAGAGATTTTGTTCACCGCTTTCTTTATCTTTAATATTCACTTTAAATTCCAGGCTTCGCCAGTTTTTGTTCTTTTAATCTTTCCCATTTGTGAGTTATTCATCATAAGCCAGACTGTAATAATAATAATAGTAATAATAATAATAACTTATGTTATTATTATCCTCTAATAAGTAAGGATATCCCAGTGAACACATACTGAACTACCATCCTATCATTATTGATTTTAAATACTATGTTAAAAACTTTCTTTATATCAAAGGATGCTGTTGGAATATTGAGACAGGAAGTTATAATTACTACTTTTATTATGCCCAAATGTATAAAACTACACATATGAAAAAATATACACTCAGGCACACGTAGGCAATGAAATATATTCAATTTCAAAAGTTGTTATATCTTTCCCTTAATCCCACTGAATGCCGACTTGTAGGTATAAAAATATATATGAACACAGACAAAGCAGAGATGATAAATATTCCCGGCCAACAGCAACAGCAAACGGCAACAACAGACAACAGTCAGCATAAATGGGAAAAAAGCAACCTCCTTTACCTAGCTACCTGGGAAACACCGTTTCAACTACAGGTGGACGGAACTGATGAGGATATCAAAGCAGCTACGATCATTGGGAAAGCAAGGCAAGCTGTCGTTACTCTCAAGTCTGTATGGAGAACAATAGCACTACTGAGCATGAAAAGTAAGATCTGAATTTTCAAGTCCAATGTGAAGTCAATTCTACTATATGGATCAGAGACTTGGCGCATCATAAAGAGCACCTCAAACAAACTACAGACCTTAATCAACAGCTGTCTTCGCTCAATACTCAAGATCAGATGGCCAGCCAGAAAAGATGAGCGACGGGGATCTCTGGCAATGAACGAACCAACACAGAAGGAATTAATTGTGCAACAAATAGACAGGAAGAAATGGAGGTGGATCAGGATTGGCCATACTCTGAGAAAAAAATCCATCAAGTGATTGACACCACACGCCAGTTCATTGCTCGAGTGGAACCTGCCCAATGGAAAGCGGCGAGCTGGTCGCCCGAAAGTGACATTGAATAGGTCAAGTGAAGAGGAGATGAAAGCATGCGGGTAGACGTGGAGTCAGGTGAAAATGTTAGCTGAAAACCGAAGGCAATAGAGACGTGTGGCATGTGCCACGATAAGCATATTCAACAGGCGTCATACTGAAGATCAGATAACCCACCGGTCAGAAAGAACTAACAGAAAGAAGCTCTGGCAAAGAACCAAACAAACAACCTATCTGATGATATTAGATCATGGTCATGGCTTTCCACCAGTAGGGTACAGAAGGTCAAAGATGAAGCAATAACTCATCGAAGAATTCAAGGACCATTGGATCGGGTATCATTGGCTCAATGGTCTACAGGCTCGTCTTGTAACCAGAAGGTCATAGGTTCGAACCCCTGTGGTCCCAAACTAGGAGGAAACAGCTGTACCTGCAGGTTTTCCAATGGTTCTCTAACTGATGTCAGCTCATGATGAAATCCTCCATGCAATGAAACAAAATCCCTACAAAACCAATACTTCAAGAGATATTATCGGGTCGCGCTTGTCACTGATGCGTAGCCAACTGTAAATGTTTGTCGGCTGGCAATTTCACGCAGGCCTTCGATATATTGATCTCTTCACACTCCCATTAGTGTTCCTTGTTAGTCAAGACGTTCAGAAATGAGATTATCTCCCCGGTTTCTGCTTCACTTGTAAATATGATTGCTTGGTGGCAACTACTAAAAATCTGAAGGACATTTATTATTCAGGTAGCATTTGTTCTCTTTCTGCTCTCCTACCTATAGGTAGATCAATCTGAAACTTTCAGATAACGAATGGATTTCGATTCTGTTTCGTTTTTTTCTTCTTTATTTGTTCGAAAACTACGTAAATTAAATTGATTAAATTTCTGTTTCTTCTTTATTTTTCGCGTTTTTTTTCCATTCTCCATTCTCCATTTTCTGGAATGGTTAAGAGAATAAAGAAGTATAAGGCTACTTACTGGAAGGCGGCGCCGGATAGAGGCGGGCTGTGTGTGTGTGGAAATAATGCATTTTTTCCGTCTTTCGTGTATGTTTGTGTGGGCGCGCGTGCTTATTTTCTCCTCTAACCAACTTCTCATTCATTGCTCTACTTGCTTTCTTATCTATGATACCTCATACTCACTTACTCACTACTTATCTACTTACTTAATACTTAGGAAAAGCCTTATATTTAGGCTTATTCATAGTGGTTGGTAGTCAAGAAATCGGTATCCAATTGATTTAACTAACCATCTTTGACAATTTGAATAAGAAAGAATGATAAAGAAGATAATCTCATAGGAGATAGAGGAGTAATGCTAATCTTGTTTATTTCTCTCACTGTCTCTCATATGTGAGCGGCATTCACTCCTTATTATTATGATTATTGTTACTTTTATTTCCTTTTGTATTGTGTGTATTTTTGATGTTTTTTAGAAGATCGATGATGGTAGGCCAGAAAAAAACAACATAAAATGCATAGAATCAAACTTAGTTCCTCTTGATTACTGGAAGTTTGTTATTATTATTCCCTTTGGGTTCCGAGTGAAACAAACGGAATATTCCCATATTGAGTGATAAGAAAAAGGCACAAACAGAATATAAGAAAATTTTCTTTTCGACGATTCATTTTCATGAGCTGCTTACAATCGTAATTATTACATTTAACAAAGAAATCTTTAGACCAATCAGACAGATACTGGTAAATTTTTTGTCCTTGGAAAATTGTATTACATAATGTAAGGTGTAACCTAGATGAGATGACTAATTGTAAGTTAGAAAGGAGATAGAAGTTGGCATTACGTAATAAGTGTGACATAATGACTAATCAGTAAGCTTGTGTAAAATGGACAGGAACTAGTGGAAAGGCTATAAAGTGTTTTTGCATAAAATATGTATGAAAAACAATGTTATTAATAAACAGTAATAGAGTGGTAATAAAATGTGGATGATGGGAATAATAATGATTAATAAAAGTATTAATAAAATAATAATAATAGTGAACTTACATAATAAAGGAAAGAAGCAAAACTATGGTAAGAACTTTACTCTGGCCATGGTAGGGCAAGAGAATGTATGTATCGCTTTCGGATGCAGAGGTTCGGTTTCAGATCCTGAATAGCTAATGCTTCAGCTATGTACAGATGGCGTATCCGAAGTCCCTTTGTACGATATTGAGGGAATCTGTGTAACACTGTGAAGCATTCATGTGGGGGTGCTCGATGTCCAGAGATGACAAGGTGTTCGAGGATTGAGATGTTTCTATTCTTCTTTTCTCCTCTAGATAACTAAGCTGGGCAGTGTTCCAGAATACGTTTGTGGACTTGACGTTGTGTACGGCCAACGGCTTCAACAACACCACATCTTCGTTTTCTTCTCTCCTATGCAGGCCTCTTAGGTTAGCTGGCCCCGGATGGTTGACTACAGGCTTTCATCTTCTCTCCATTACACGGTTTTCTTCCTCTTACACTTTGACCTAAGCAAACCTCGGGGCTGGCTTCCCATTCTGGTTCCACTCAAGTGATAGCCTCCATTGACCGCAATGTCACCCGATGGCCTAGTAGTTTCTTCTGAATATCTGTTGACCAGTAGGTCCTTGATTGTTTAGCATGGAGAGTCTCTTGTTGATAGTTATTTCCGCCCAACCAATCATGTGACTTCAGTATGGGGCCAGGCAGTGAGGCGACTGTTCGAAGTGCTCTTCTTGAAGTGGGTATCAAGTTTTTGATGCATATAGACGAAGTGATTGATTCACTTAATATCTCCTTCATGTCACCCTTGCATCGATGACCAACCCATCAATTCCCATTGGTATTCCAATCGAGCGATGGACTGCAGTGAGCGACAAATCATTCGACCGATGGTCTGTCTCCTAAATGTATACCCAATCCATGTCCATTTCCCCCACACACACACAACATATTTGTTGAGCAATCTTCTCTTCGTTGGTTTTTCACCTCCGAGAGTTTCTTCTTGCTAATTCTTTCTGGCCCACTGATTGGCCATTTGATTTTCAGTATAGAGTCAACGAATACTATGGCAGCTGTTTATAAGGGTCTATAACTTGTTGGAAATCCTTTTCTTGACGTATGTGCAGTGCAAGTTTCTGACCCGTACGGAAGGACTGACTGACTGACTACTTCACATTTGTGTTGAAATTCCGAATCTTGTTGTTTATCCTTACGTGAAGTGCAGAAGATTTCCAAACTGGTTTCAGGTTGATGAAAGCGTATCTTGCCTTTTCAACCCTCTCTGGCTGACTTTGATATTATCCATTCCGTCTATAGATAAAACGATTATTGTTAGATAAGTGAAGGGAGTAACCTCTGTCAAATGTCTCCTATTGATGGTGGTTGGTTCAGGATCTCTTTCATGTCACCCTAGGATGCCCTACTCGCTGTTACTTATTCGGATTCCACTCCAGCGATGATCTGATGCTCAGAGTCTCTCGATGGTCTCCTCAGCGTAGGTCAGATCCATCTCTATTTTCCTCCGTGGAGAAATAAGTTCTTGGTTGGTTTGTCCCCAGAGTTTTTTGGTGATAATTCTGGCCAACCATGTGACCTTCTGTGAGAAGGGAGGGAATCTGTTGATGAAATTCTTCAACAGCCTGTCGGATGCGTCATGTTTTTGTGACCCATATAGAAAACCTGACTAACTCAACATTGGTGTTGAAAATCCGAATTTTGTTGGCTAGGCTGAGTACAGAAGATTAAATAAATAATTTCAGATTAATGAATTTCTGTCTTGCCTTTCCGTCTGCCCTGTAGCTGAAACGATGCTTCCAAGATAACAGAAGGCAGTGACCTCTTTCAAATTTCTCCTTTTGATAGTGATGATTGTTTCTATTACTTTTGCTGGTTGATTGGTTAACTTCGTCACCTCCTTCTTTTTAGTGTTCACTTGGAATCCCATCTTTGCTATCCACTTCTTCCTCCAAATTGTTGGTTTTCACCTGTAACTCTTCGAGTATGTGTGACATCAGACATAAATCGTCCGCCATGAAATCCAGATCCTCTAGAGTCTTTCATTTATCTAAGGCAACAATATTTCAACCACAGTACAGCCGAAGTTGTTAAAAACAGATGGAATAGGAAAGGCGAGTCACATCTTCCTCACTCTGAAATGAGTCAAAAAATCTGTTCCACTTAGCTGTCCTAATGGGCTCCTTACTAAAGATCACATGGTCGACCAGCCGGAAATAAATAGCAGTAAGAAACGATTGCTCATCAAGGGAGTATTCCCAAGAAAATAAAGATGGATTGGGCATACTCGCTGAGGAGACCGTTGGGTGACGTCACGCGTCACGACATCGTTTGAGTGGAACCCAAATAGGATAAGATGAGTTGGACATCACTCCGAGGGTGATATGAAGGAGATGAGAGGTTTTAGGCGTTCATGAGTCAATTTAAAGACAACCGCATAGAACAGAGTTAAGGTACTAGTACCATTACTATTATCAATAGTTTTAATAAATGATTCGTAAATTATAAAGTAGAATCCCTCAAGTACAAAAGAAACACTACTGTACAGACTGTACATTAAATTATAATGATGGTAATTGGTTACAGGATTTCATCATGAGCTGATATCGATGAGAAAACCACTAGTAAACCAGCAGAGCCTACTGGACAGTTGTGCCATCAGCCCAGTTTAGGAATATTCAGCAATACGCACCCACCACAGGGGCTCGAACCCAAGGCCTTCTGGTTACAAGGCCAGCGAGCTCGTAGACCGTTAAGCCACTGGGACCCAATCCAATGGCCAGCTCATGAATTCCAACTTCTAGCAATTCACGACATAGCGCGACCACTAGCCAATCTCCTTGGGAGGAAGGGCGTGAGGACAAATATTCGTCGAAGACACTGGCTAATGATCGTGGTATGTCATTAATTGGCAGAAGTTGGAATTCATGGGCTGATCATTGGATCGGGTCCCAGTGGCTGATATATGGTCCACAAGCAACTCACCTTGTGACCTAAAGGTCTTAATTTCGCACAGTAATGGCGGTGGGTACGAAACGCTGAATAGTCCCCAAAATAGATTGACGACACAGCTGGCCAGTGCTCCCTGCCTGTTTTCTAATTGTTCCCTAACCAATGTCAGCTTATGACGAAATGCTGTAACCAATCAATCAAATCCCTACAAACCAATACTTGAATAATGCTAATAATGATAATAATAATATTAATTCATGTCTAAAATTATCACACTTCTTGTTCAAGTGATCTACTTTATAAGTTATCCTTTTTTTATCAAAAAAAAACCCAAGCAGAAAGAAAACCAGCATTTGAAAAGTTTGATAAGTAGAGAAGGAAACACAACACAGGCTTGTATTGATCCATCTCATACCATTTTTCAAAACGGTAACAGGAAATGCTTACCCAACAACAACGTGATCAGTTTTTCCCTACTCCTGGCAGTTTTCTTTCTCAATAACAGTAATAATAATAATAATTACATACAGGTTTATTCTAATTAGAATGAGACAGAGTGAGAAAAGGCCATTTGGAGGGTGAGCAGCGTGGGAAAGAGGAAGGAGCGCCTTCTCACTCACTCACTTCCCCCCACGCACACACATGAACAGACGAAGGGGAAATAGAACCGTGAAAACCCTTTTCACACTAAGAAGTTTTCTGTATGCCTAGGAGTTCTGTTGTATGAGCTATTGCTTGTATGTGTGTGTTTGTGTGTGGATGGAGGTTTATAAACACTATTATGTCCCACATATAAGTAGCAGTACTAGTGATAATCCTATTTTTATTACTACTTATAATAACATCAGTAATAATAACCATAATAACAATCAATAGTTCAAATGAACTGTCGTCAAGATTTGACAGAATAGTTCTAAAATATTTGGGCGCCGAGTGAGAAGTAGACATTTGTAACAAAAATTATATTTGTAAAATCTCAGCGACATTGAAATGAGTAATTCCAACGTTTCCTGCGTTCGGCAATCTGGTCCGAACTTCTTGAGAGAAATTAATCGAAATTAACATAACAGAGGTTTATATAAAAAAAGGAACATCACTTGTTTTTAAAAACTTTGTCCAATCATGAGTCATTCAACATGTATAATAAACAAAATTTTATGAGCTGTGATCAAAATTTGACCTCGGACTTACAAATATTGGTCTACCTTTGTTAAACACTTTAAAAAGAGTGTGTATGTGTGTGTGTGTGGGTAAACAGTTGTAAAACATTTCTTAACGTCTCCATAGGTAGGTCGGTCGGTTTTCGACACGGAACTTTGCACATATGTGCAGCAGTTCAAGTCGCCACACTCCATGTAGCACACAAAGGAAAAGAGAAGAAAGTAGAAGAAATGCATATTAGAGACAGTAAACAGAGTTGTGAGATAAAGAAGAAGTAACAACGAAGAACAAAACAGTTTCATTGGAAATTATAAGTCACAAGGAGTGAGTGCATCTGCACTATCCATTGAGAACGATTTTGAGCCATGTCACCAATTGTTTCCAACCATTGGTTTTTACCGTCCTGAGGACCCCAACCAGTCAGGAAGTCTACACCTTCCTATGTGGCCTAGACTAACTGTTGTGGATTTCATTGACTGATGAAGCCATATTTTGATTTGACCGCCGCTAGCTCTTTTTCAGCCTGACTCTATATCAGCTAACATTGCCCGTTAGTCGAGAAAGGCGATGACTCGGCATACGTAACACATGTTCTAACCATCTCAGTCAATGTAATTTCACAGTCTCGTCGACTGATTTCCCTGCCTTAACTAGTACTCGACGCCTAACCTCAATATTGCTCACCTAATTATACCACTTCACACACTTGGGAGATAGAACGCAGACACATATGATCGAAGACAGCTAATCTTTTCATGTCTTCCGCTCTCAATGGCCATGTCTCACAGCCAGCCATAAAGGAGGACGGAGCGGACGTCTCCATGGGAAGATATAGACAGTCAGGAATTTGACCAAGTATTAATAATTAGTGATACATATTCATTTTTATTTATTAATAAGGATTTCCTATGCATCAGCTAACATCAAATCAATAGTATTAGTCAAATTGGATTAACCAGGTCAGGTTCAGTATATACTGACAAAGTAATTTAAGCTTTGACTATAAAAATGGCTTGAGTCTTGTCTTATATATATATATATATATATATATATATATATCCAAAAGCTATTTGTCCTTAATTTGAACCTGCCTTTGATTAATCTGATTTTTTTTCAATCAAGTTTCAATTTACTTAATAATAGTAATATTTCTTTTTCATTTTCTTACCCTACACACCTTGCCACCCCTGATTTGTGACCTTAATCAGTAAAAACAATTTGACCTCTATTGTTTGATAATTCATGGTGTCTTGTTTTCTGCATAAAGGTGTATGACAAGTACACAAGTGTGGGTGTGTGTAAGTGTGATCAGAATGTCCGAAATGTGTTCCACAAATACAACACATTACACCTCTTCTTATTATCTTGTCGACACAAGACAAGAGTTGAGTGCTAGTTAATGAGGGGAAATCAATCGAAGAGGCTGTGAAATTAAATCGACTGAGATGGTTAGGACATGTGTTACATATGCCTAGTCATCGCCTTTCTCGACAGTGGGCAATGTTAGCTGATATAGGGTCAGACTGGAAAAGAGCTAGCGGCGGTCAAACGAAAACATGGCTTCACCAGTCAGTGAAATCCACAACAGTTAGTTTAAGCCAACCAGCCAGCCAGCCACGTAGGAAGGTGTAGACTTCGTGACTGGTTGGGGTCGTCGGGACGGTAAAAACCAATGGTTGGAAACAATTGGTGACATGGCTCAAAGTGATCGTTCTCAATGGCTGGCGCAGGTGCATCCACTCCTTGTGACTTATTATTTCCAATGAAACTGTTTTGTTCTGTGTTATTACTATTCCTCTTTTTACTGTCTCTAATTATGCATTTCTTCTACTTTCTTCTCTTGCTTTGTGTGCTACATGGAGGGAGTGTCGCGACTTTAACTGTTGCACATCGGTGCAAAGTTCTATGTCGAAAACAGACAGACAGACACACATTGGAAAAATAAGGAGACTCTAGATTACCTGACTGGCTGAAGAGGCAGGCAGCGAAGGCAAAAGTGCAGATGAACATACAGGGGAAGACGGAGGTGATGAGGATAACCAACGAACCGCAGCAGCAACAACAACAACCAGCACCAATCACCATCAACGGGAGTGATTTAACAGAGGTTACTTCCCGCCTTCACTTATATGGCCAAGAAGCACCGTTTCAACTACGGGCAGTCAGACAGTGCGGATGAAGTTGTCAAAGTCTGAATCGGAAAGGCAAGATACGCCTTCATAAACCTGGAACCAGCTTGAAAATCTTCTGCACATTGCCTCAGCATAAGGAACAAGATTCAGATTTTCAACACCAATGTCAAGTTGGTCCTTCTGTACGGGTCACAAACTTGTACTGGATGTAACAAAAAGGATTTCCAACAGGTAGCAGACTTTCATCAGCAGCTGCCTCCTATTCGCTGACTGGTTCTATACTGAAGTTCAAATGGCCAGAAAAAAATTAGCGACAAGAAACTCTGGAAGGTGAAGAACCAACCAAGAGCCGATTCCTCAACAAATATGTTGTGGGAGAAAATGGAAATGGATCGGGCATACACCGAGGAAACTGTTGTATGACATCGTGTGCCAGGCAATGCCTCGAGTGGAATCCAAATGGGAAGCGAAGAGAGGGTCGTCATTTCGAGAGTGACATGTGGGTGATCGTGTGAGGAAGAGATGACAGATTATGGGCAATCATTGAGCCAGCCGGCTGAAGATGATTTCAGAAAATAGAAGAAAATGGAGATGTGTTGTTGAAGCCCTATGTTCCACTCGAAACCCAAGGGAACAATAATAACAATGACAGAATCCCTAGACGTCGCGGTGAATGACTTATGTCTAATGTCACATAAATTCCAAGGTATTCACCCGAAAAACAACAAGTTGAAAGGTAAGACTGGCAACGAAGACACTACTTGAAGTGAACAAAGAGAAGACGGAAGTGATGAAGATAACCAACCAACCGAAAACATCAAGAATCAATTTCAACGGAAGAGATATGAAAATGGTTACTTCATTCATTTATCTAGCCACTATCGTTTCATCTACAGACAGTCGAGACGGATGACAGTATGAAAATCAGCCAGGTTGGCAAAGGCAAGGCATACCTCCATCACTCTGATATGAGACTGGAGATCTGTCTCACTGAAGTGCTGTCGTTGTCTCCGTAGTGAAGATCAGATGGATGGCCAGAAATAATTAACAAAAAGAAACTCTGCGAATGAATCAGTCAAGATTCGATTGTTCAACAAAAATGGGACAGGACTTCATCATGACCTAACATCGGTTAGAAAACCATTGAAGACCAACAGATAGTTGTGGACAGCTGTTTTATCCTAGCTTTTTCTAGGATCCTCTAGCAGTACACACCCACTGCGAGAGTTTGAAACCAGAACCTCTCAGTTACAAGGCGAGGTCGTAGACTGGGACCGGATCTAATGGCCAGCCCATGAATTCTAACTTCTACTAATTCATGATATTGCACGACTGGCACTAGCCAATCTGTCCTCAAACCCTAACTGGTATACCCCACAGGTTACGATTGTCCAGTACTCCCAGATCTACCTAAAGTTCTCTAAATGATATCAACTTTCGACGAAATCCCGTAACCAATCAAATCAAATCCCTGCGAACCAACGCTGGAAATATTGAGAAGAAAATGGAGATGGATCGCACATTATTATATTATTATTGTTCCCTTGAGTTCCTAGTGGAACATAGGCCTTCAACTGCACGTCTCCACTTGCTTCTGTCTTGTGCTGTACTTTTCACATGCATCCATGTTATTCCATACTGTTTCAGCTCCTCTTCACACGATCTCCTCCATGTCACACTTGGATGTCCCACTCGCCGCTTTCCTTCTGGGTTCCACTCGAGTAATGGGCTGACGCGCGATGTCACCAAGCGGCCCCCTCAGCGAGTGTCCAATCCATCTCCACTTCCCTCTGCATATTTGCTGAGCGATTGGTTCTTGTTTTGTTTCTTTGTTCCCATAGTCCCTTGTTGGTGATCCTTTCCGGCGGCCATCTGATCTTCAGTATAGAGCGAAGACAGTTGTTGATAAAGATGTGAAACAGGCTGTTGAATTATTCTGTGTGACCCGCCAAGTTTCTGATCCGTGCGTATAGAAGAACTGACTGACTTGACGTTTGTATTCAAAATCTGAATTTTGTTGTTGATGCTGAGGAATGAAGATTTCCAGATTAGTTTGCGTTTGATGAATATGTTTCTCGCCTTCCTGTTTCACGATTTGAAATCGTCGTCCATTCCTCCTGTAGTTGAGACAATGCTCCCTAGATAAGTGAATGAAGTAACCTCTTTCAAATCCCTCCCGTTGATGGTGATTGGCACTGGATGTTGCTGTTGTTGTTGTCGTTGGTTGGTTATTTTCATAACCTCCGTCTTGTCTTTGTTCACCTGCAGTCCTGTGTTTGCTGCTTCTTCAACCAGTTTTTTCAGTTTTCGCTTGTAAGTCTTCGATCTTGTGTGACATCAAACATAAATCATCCACGCGCGAAATCCAGGTCTTCTAGGTTCTTCACGTCGGTCCAGGATATCCCTGTCTTCTCGTTTCCCACTGTCTGACGCATAATCCAGTCCACTACAACAAGGAATATCATTGGTGATAATAAGCACCTTTGTCTGACTCCTGTGTTTTTAACTCCAAACGCTTCGCTGAGTTTTCCGTTGTGGATCACTTGACATATGCCGTTGTCGTACAGCTGTTGAATAAGGTTGATGAATATTTGGGGTACGCACATGCTTCGCTCGAATTGAGCACGGATCGGAAACAATGAACAGAGAGTCCGAAGGGGATATGTAGGCGATTGTGCAAGGAGGAAATTAGAATCTACGAGGAACCGTGGAGCCAGCTAACTACAATTTCATGTAACTGAGTAAAGTGGAAATGTGGTTCTATCGAAGCCCTGTACTGTTCCACTTGGAACCCAATTCAACAATCATAGTAATAATAATAATAATGATAAAATACACTTCACAAAAGCACTAGTATCATTACTGCTATTTATAGTTCTAACAATTGATTCTTAAATTAAGAAATGGAATAACTCAAGTAGAAGAAAAACACTGTTGTATATATAGACTGTCCATCTAATAATAATAATTTTAAAAATGTCTACAATTTTCACACTTCTTATTCAAGTGATCTACTTATAAGACTGTTTCCTTTCTCAGAAAACCTAAGCAAAAAGAAAGTCAGTAATTGGAAGGTTTGATAAGTAGGAAAGGCAACACAACACAGGATTATATTGATCCATCCTATACCATTTTTAGCGGTGACAGGAAGCGGTTACCCAACAACAACAACAACAACAGTAGCAACAAGTGATCAGTTTTCCCCTACTCCTCACAGTTTTCCTTCTCAATAATAGTAGTTATACAAAAGGTGTATAGTCAGTTAATGAGAAAGGGTCAGTAGAAGAGAGAGAGGAGGGCGCGCCTACCAGCTCTCACACACACACAAACACTTAGAGGCAAGATAACACCGCAAAACCTGCTCAGATTAAGACGTTTCCTGTATATGTAGAGGTTTTCCTTTCTGTGAGGCTTTGTCTGTGCATTTGAGTGTGTGTGTAGACTTCTAGAAGTTAATAAACGCCATTATGTCTTACTTATGAATACTATTACTAGCGATACTACTACTACTACTTTTATTACTACTTATAAGAATAAGAGTAGTATGAATTATGATTATTTCTGTCCCCTCGCGCCTTGTCCCCACCGCTATTAATATTATTATCACTACTATTACTATTACAATAGTGTTCTCAAAAGCTGTTCAGTACCGTTTTTTTTTTATACAAGAACTTGTCATTTATCGTAATTTTAGGGTCATACAACGGATGCAATACTACTGTAGTAATATTAATTATGTATTCTACCGCCACTTGAGTAAAATGCCGTCACACCTTTGTACGATATATATATATATATATAAATTCAACAGAATAAAGGGTTAGGAATTTTTTTATGTTCTAATATTAGAGAATTATGTTAATGCACATATATATATAAATATGAATATTACGATATTTATATTTAGCTCTTTAGCTTTGTTTGATAACAGCCCACTTACTTTCATTATGAGTTGCTGTTATAAAGTGATTTGAGAATAGTGAAGCAAGAACAATAGTTGGTTCTTTGTTATGTATTTCCCTATTTTGCAGAATAACCTTGGTACCATCATTTCGTTCATTTCGTCGGGGATTTTTCTCAACTGTACTGCAATATGTCAGTTATCATTATTATTATTGTATCCTTTAGTTCCTAGAGGAACATAGGGCTTCAGCCGTACATCTCCACTGCGTTCGGTTCTCTACTAGAGTCTTCACTTGGCTCCAATCAAGTCTGTCCACACGTTTTCATCTCCTCTTCACATGACCACCTCCAAGTCACCCTCACCCTTGCACTGACAACCAACTCGCCGCTTCCCTTTCGGGTTCCACTCGAGCAATGGCCTGGCGTCTGATGTCACTTGATGGTTTCCTCAGAGTATGGTCAATCCATCTCCATTTCTTCCTGCCTACTTTTTTCACAGTCGGTTCCTGGTTGGTTTGCTCCCAAAGATCCCTATTGCTGATCTTGAGTATTCAGCGAAGACAACTGTTAATGAAGGTCTATAGTTTGTTTGAGATGCTCTTTATGACGCGCTGGCCAAGTCTCTGATCCGTATAGTAGCACTGACTGACTTCACATTGGAGTTGAGAATCCGGATCTTATTTTTATGCTGAGTGTTGTTGACTTCCACACAGACTTGAGAGTAGTGAAAGCTTGTCTTGATTTTCCGATTCTTGCTTTGATATCCTCGTCAGTTAATGACAGGAAAATCTAAAAACTATAAATATAAACAGTGCTCATAAAATTACACACTTACATATATGGCTTATATAAACAGAAATTAGAGGTGGACAAGAGTAACAATGTATTGAGTTTAGCTCAAATTATACCGAATAAGAGACAGGGGACATTTTCATTATATCAAAGAGGAAAAGACAGGTGAAGGCTAAATATGACGCAATGGAATAAAAGAAGGAGAGTGAAGACATCCAGTTAATAGGATGGGCAAAAGAAACTTTGATTGAACACTAGTAACTAGTGTGATGTGTCTAGTGCAGACTGAATTCTATCAGTCAGGTGTACAATGTGGCCACCATTCTAGGTAACCCGGCATCACGGTGCACTTTGAATTTTTGGTGTTAGATGGTTGGAGGAAATAGTCAGGAAGCCTCGGACCTAGGTTTCGTGCCAGTTGGCACTCACCAGTCAGCAAGGCGTATCTCCAACCTTGAAGGAACTCATGTCCCTTCTGATAGAATTGACTCTTCACCAAAGAAAGGACTAGACACATCATACTAGTTACTAGTGTTTAATCAAATTATCCACTACAGTCCAACAGGAGGTGGTCAGTCGTGAGCTCGAATAGCTCAGTGGTAACATCTATGACTGACTGCATCTCTGGATGACATGGGTTCGAATCTCAGTAGGGACATGAGTTCCTTCAACGTTGAAGATACCCCTGCTGACGAGTGCCAGTTAGCACGAAACCTGGGTCCAAGGTTCTCGTGACATTTTTGCCACATCCGCCAAGGACGATAGGACAGTACGCGACCTAATGGTTGTGTGCAAGGTGTGCAAGCTCCTAGCCCTGATAATGTTTGGGTTGGGATGACCGAGTGGTTCAGACGGTTGACTTAAGACCCCTTGTGGTGTACCCCGGCGTCGGTTCGAACCCCACTACCATCAGGCGGCTTTGTGAGTCGGTGGTACAGTGGTAGAATGCACGCCAACCACGTAGGTGGTTCGGCGTTCGATCTCTGGCCGACGCACTCCTTTACCTCCTTTACCTTTATCTCACTTACTCCATGCTGGTTTTAAATTGTTCTGTAATTCATATCAGTCCGTGGGTAAAAGTGAAACAATATCTACATTTGTACATATCCCATCAAATACAGTCATATGTAGGAGTGTGTATGTTTGCGTGTGTGTGGTAAGGGTGCCTAGGATAGAATTTCTAAAAGATTATAAAAGTGTTTAATAGTATGTTCTTTCACCAACAGAAAAGATGAAAATATGATAACTATCACTTTAATCACGTGTGTGTGTGTGTGTGTGTGCGTTGAAAAGTTATCCGTACAAATTGCTTTCCCTGAACTGTATATTTGAACAGTTGTCATTTGTGAATAATACCTCTTATATTTTTTTCTATTTCCACACATATAAGTACTAATTATATTAACATTTACAATAGTAACCTTTATGACGTCTTGGAAAAATTCAAGTTTCTTTTTCTCCTCTTCAATGATCTGAATATTGATTTGATTCTTCTATTGTAAGTAGAAGTAACTTATTATAATTATTCACTTTGGCTTCGAGTAAGACAACTTAGGGCTTCAACAGCCCACCTCCATTTCAGTCCGTTCTCTGCAGTCCTCTTCAGCTGATTCCAGGACTTCCCATAGGCTCTCATCTCCTCCATATTACCCTCCGAAACACACTCAACTCATTGTTTCGCCTTCGGGATACACTGGAGTGAATGCCTGACAGGCCGTCTAACCAAACGGTCTCGTCAGCCAGTACAAACGATCCGTCTGCATTCTCTTCAATATATTTCCTTGTCGACCAATATCATTTTGATATTCAAGTATTGGTTTGTAGGGATTAGGTTGATTGGTTACAGGATTTCATCACGAGCTGACATCGGTTAGAAAACCATTGGAAAACCTGTCAGGGAGTACTGGACAGCTGTTTCGTCTTAGTTTGGGACTCTTTATCAGTACGCATCCGCCACAAGGGTGAAAACCCAATACCTTTTGGTTGCAAGGCGAGCTCGTAGAGCTCATTTTGACAAATCACACACTGTTATACAGTAATATTAACTGATGACCACGTTTCGAGCACAAACTATTACTGCTCCTAATCATATCAAGTTACTCATACAACTTCTTTCCTTCCTTTATATACATGTGTGGAATCGATTAGATATTGGATTAAAAATCAGTGTGAGAAAATGTACATTCAGAAATAATAATAGTATGAGTATTATCAATCAAATACAATCAGATGGGAAATAAGACGAGTGTTTTTATAGTCATATTAAGTAACTTGTTAGAATGTTTTGATGTGTTTGAACTGATATAGAATTTTGAGATTATTTATTATCCTCCTCTGATTTGACTGACTGGTGGTAATGATATCTTCCATACATATCTCTGGTATTTGCATTGAGTCATTTCTGTTGCATGTGTTGGGTGTAGACTCAATGAACAAGGATCAACCTCTCTCTCCACCTACCTAGATTACTTTTTACAATTTTAACCCTCTCCCACCCTATTGTGTGGTTGTGTGTTAATGCGTGAAGTGTAATTGCTGAGCTTTTTTCTAAATTACTTATCTTCTTGGGGTCAACCATTCTTCCCTTAGCTGAATTCTTATGTTCTGATAATTTGACTACCCCCGACCTATTAGTTTGACCGATACATTTGACCTCACAGTCATTGCAAGGTATTTTGTAAATTATATTATTTTGTTTAATTGGGTCCACCGAGTCTTTCAGTCTACAGAGCTTGTCCTATCTGAGTGAGTTTGTAGGTTTGAGTGCCACCACGCTAATTCCTGGTTTATTAAGAATCCTACGTAGAGCCTCAGATGTCCCCTCCCTATATGGTATAACAGTAGATGACTTATATTCCCTCATATTTATGTTATCATTACTAGTTCCACAATTATTTTTATTTTGTTTTTGGCCTTTAGTTATCTTCCTAATGAATTTTATAGGATAATTATTTAACACCAACGCTTCTTCTACCCGTTTTATTTCGTCGTTTAATCTAATTTAATCTAATCCATCTAATCTTCAATATCGAAGAAAGGCAATTGTTGATAAAAGTCTACAATCTTTCAAAAACGCTTTTCTTCCGGTACATTGCAGGAACTGACTTAATATTGGTGCTGAAAATTCGAGGTTTGTTCTTTAATGTGAATGGAACAGATTTCCATACTGATGAAAGTCTGATCTACCTTTCCAATTCTACCTCCAACACCCTACTTAGAATGGTATAATCAGTAAAGCGGAATAGATTGAGGTGTGGATTTCTTAATTTCTAATTTCATATAATGGACTGATGAAAAATAGTCACTAGGTTGAATTTGAGGAAAAATACACACTGACGACATCAGCTGGAGATCGCGGTATATTTTTTTTATTCCTTCACGTTCCCGGTGGAATATAGGGCTTCAGGCTTCAGGCTCGAAGTTTCTGTAGTAGTGGTGATTGTTTTTACAGGATGGGTTTGTTAGCCTCATGCTCAACCTTCCCTCTTTACCAGTCGTTTTATTACTGGCTTAGCGAGGTAAAGGAGTGCGTCGGCCGGGGATCGAAACCCGGACCATGTGCATGGTCGGCGAGCGTCCTAACCGCTGTGCCACCGACGCGGTATATATACATATATATGTCGCAAAACCAGAGAAGTTAAAATCAACCTTATATGATTGAATTCCACTTCGGGGAGTGAATGATCAATGAGGTTGGCGTGTAATCTGAAGTTTTTGGGTTCCAAATCTGTTTAGTTTTTCCTTGAAGAACAACAAAACTCCGCTTCCACCTCTTCATAACCATGCAGGATAGTGCTCTTTCACCCTTTTGGATAAAAATCTGAGCCGTATGAGCAGGTGAATTGATAAACCCACATAGAGTTGGTCATCTGTGGGATCTGTTGTCTTTCAGGCAGTCTTTGAACAGTAATGGTCCATATTTGTTTGTTTATTAGATGTATCACACAGCTAGTGAAACAGTATTATTTAATGGATGACGACGCCTTTCTAACACAATTTATTTATTGTTCATAATCATTCCATCAATTATAATCACACAAATTCGAAACTTGAGTTTTATAGTTTTCTTTGTCCTCTCCTATTTGTCGTCGTTGGGGCAGTAGAAATTTCCAGATATCTGGGGCAGGTGATGAATTATTCCTATTACATGTATTTGCAGTTGATTCGATAAACAAAGCTTCTGTTATCAATCTCTCCCTCCACCCTGCGACATTAGATTTTAAAACTGCCACCCTATCCTATCCCATCCTATTGTATGGTTGTGTGTAAGTGCATGTAGTGCTATACCTGAACTATTCTCTAGATTTCTTATCTTATTCGGGTCAACTAATCTAGATTACGCTAGGTTTTTATGTTCGGCTAGTCTGACTGCCCCTGTTCTACTACTTTGACCTATGTATTTGACCTGACAACCATTCCAGTAGGGTATTAGACAAACTAAACTGTTTTGTTTTAAAAGCTTCACAGGATCCTTTAACCGACAAAGCTTGTTTCTAACTGAGTTTTTGGGTTTGAATGCCGACCACTTTTATTCCTACCTTGTTAAGAATTCTGCGTAATGTGGTTTCCGAGGTTCCTTCCTTGTATGGAATTACTACTGATGATTTAGATTCCTTATTGCTGATGTTGTCTTGCGCACATTTGACTGCGTATCGTCATTAATAATATTATTATCATTATTTATCTTATTTTTACATTTCCTTACATATTTCCTGATTAATTTATCACGGTAATTATTAAGTTTCAAGGCTTCTCTTTTATGTATCACTTCCTGTCTTCGATTTTCCTTCGTACTACTTAGTTTTTGTGCTCTATTATTCAAACATTTCACAAATCCTATTTTTACTGACATCGGATGGGATGATCGCTTTGTTTATCGAATCAACTGCAAACACGTGTAATAGGAATGATTCAACACCTGTCCAAACAGATGTCTGGAAAATTCTACTACCCATACGACAAATAGGAGAAAACAAAGAAAACTATAAAACTCAAGTTTCGAATTTGTGTGATTTTAATTGATGAAATGATTATGAACAATAAATTTTGTTCGAAACGTCATCCAGTAAATAATACTGTTTCACTAGCTGTGTGATACATCTAATAAACAAACTAATATGGAATTACTTACTACCACAGTGCCCAAGTTTTACACGTATATTAGCAGTAATGGTCGATTAGTAAACGCTATTCTCAAAAATGTAACAGGGAATGTCTTTTTCAAGGACTGTGAGGTCCTTCTTTTTTTGTCTGATGTCGGCAGCCAAATCACCTTTGAATTTCAAGTTCATGCACAGTATTTTCTATGCTTTAAAATTTCACCCTATGTTAAGCAACATTTTTATTTTATTTGTTCACTCCTCCCAACATCTATATATCTTATGAACTGTTTATTGTACATATGACATTATTTGATATTTAACTATGAATCTAATCACGTGCGTCGGTCGTACAGTGGTAGAATGCTCGCCATCCATGCCTCACGTGGTGCGGAGCTCGATCCCCGACCGCCAACGCACTGCTTTACCTCACCAAGCCAGTAATAATACGTTGATAAAGAGGGAAGGTTGGGCATGCGGTTAGCATCCCCAACCCGTAAATATAAACACCACTGCTACCGAAACTTCAAGCCTCTAGCTTCAAGCCGCCCTATGTTCCACTGGGAACGTAAAGGAATAAAATATATATAATAATAATAAAATAATCACAAATACTTAAATTGTGTTCCATACTACTATTAGTATTATGTTATGGATTCACATGTTTATGGTGGTTTCCTCCAAGGGATATAATTTCCTAACGAGAAACACAAACGTATACGACTGGATAGCTTGATAATAAATTCGTTGTTGAAAAGAGTCTTTTCACCGAATTATTATTATTAGTATTCCCTTGAGTTCCGATTGGAACATAGGGCTTCAACAACACATCTCCACTTCCTTCTATTTTCTGCTGTCTTCTTCAGCCGGCTAGCTCCATGGTAGCCCATAATCTCTCATCTCCTCCTCACACGATCTCCTCTATGTCTCGTCGCTTCCAATTTGGATGCCACTCGAGGCATTGCCTGGCACGCAATGTCATTCGATGGTTTCCTCAGCGTATGCCCGATCCATCTCCATTTTCTCACACAACATATTTTTTGAGCAATCAGCTCTTGGTTGGTTTGTTCTACAGCAGAGTTTCTGGTTGCTAATTCTTTCTGATGATATGATCTTCAGTATAGAGCCAGCCAGTGGAGTGGGCAGCTGTTGATAGAAGTCCGCAACAGGCTTTTGGAAATCCTTTTCGTTTCCTCACTGAATCACTTGTTTTAAATTTCTTATTTTAAAGTTGAAATGATGAAATTTATTCTTCCTTCACGTTCACCATTGGAACATAGGGCTTCAATCTAGTGGATTGAAGTTTCTGTAGCAGTGTTTATTTTACAGGATGGGGTTGCTAGCCAGCCTCACGTCCAACCTTCCCTCTTTACCAGTCTTCTTATTACTGGCTTAGCGAGGTAAAGGAGTGAATCGGCCGGGGATCGAAACCCGGACCGTATGCATGGTCGGCGAGCGTCCTAACCACTATGCCACCAAAGCAAAAATGATAAAATTACACTGTTTTATCTTTATGTCTGCCTTTATCGCATAAAATTCCTTTTTATCTCTGGTACACATTTCAAATGGGTGGGCATTATACTAATTACAAATTTTATGATTTAAAATCCAGTGTCTTCAAATTCATCTTTCCCCTATACAATGTTCATACAACCCCGTAAACTACTAATACTAATGTCCCTTGTTGAAGACGGAGCCCACCTCAAAAGAAAAGAAGAAAAACAACAATCACATGTTTAATTGTTGTTTATCAGCGCTATTTCTCTTCCTCAATTCACACTGTTAATGATCCAGATGAAAAACGTTCAGTTATGTAATTAGTCTGATATTCAAGGCATATGTGTGTATCACTGAAATGTGACCAGACCAGTAAATACGTCTGGTAAAAATAAATTGAATATAAAGCTAAATAAAGCAATTTCATACATTTGTTCCCCTTAATGAATTTGAACAAAGCAACAACTACAGATTTAGCAGAATAAAATGGTACCATATTTTATTTCGTCGCCTTCTCTTCAGCTGCTTACAGGGCAAAAATATTATTAAATGTATCTACAATAACAATTTAACATACTTGCACAGAGTTCATTTTAAACAGAAATCAATCGATCAATAGACACATACACTAATAATATAAACATATATGTATATATATGCAATCTTGAACACAATTCCAAGCAATAATAATCATACAAAATGAAAACTTTTCAGTATCTCGCATTAGGATGAAAAATATCCAGTTACCAGGGCAAAGAAAGACTGATAACTGCTTCTTTCTGAACGCACAAATCAGGTTTTAGGCGCTTGATGGAAGTGGCTTCAGCAAACTTAGGGAGAATTGAGCTCTTTTGCTTATTGACTACTTTGGACGACTTTTTGACGTCCACCTCATGATCCGTGTCAAGAAGATGCCTGGCGGTGGCACTGCCTAAAGCATTTGTTCCCTTTAGACGTAAGCTTTTTGGTACATGTTCAGAAAATCGTAGATATGCTCTTCTTTCTGTTCTTCCAATGTAACTGCTCCCGCAGATACATGTAAATTTGTATATACAGTTGGAGTTAACATGAGAAGGATATCTGTCGATTTTTGATTGCACCAGAGAGCAGGTTGTTCGAAAGACGGGAACGAGCTTAGCTGCAGGATAGGCTATGGCTAGTGATGTACTCAGCCTTCTGTTGATCATCGCTGCAATGTTTTCGCCTTTATAATCAAGCTCAAAGTAGATTGGCTTTTTTCTTACTGTGATTTGTTTTTCATTTGCGACTGCAGATCTTCCATACTTGTTGATGAACCTTTGAGGGTACCCACTGCTCTTCAAAGTCTTTTCAAGAAACTCAAATTTTTCCTCAAATTTCTCTATAGAGCATATTCTTCTCGCTCTATAGTACAGAGTCTTGACCAGTGCTCGTTTATAGCTATTTGGACAAAAGCTATTAAAATTTAAGTATTGTCCTTTCCATGTGGACTTACGATAAATTGACTTTTGAAGACTACCGTCTTCTAGGCGTTCCATGGCGATGTCGAGGAAGTGGAACTTCCCGTCACTTTCATGTTCCACAGTGAACTTGATATCGGCGTGTGCCTCATTGAATAATCCGAGTAAGTGTTTAAAATGAACTCTGTGTAAGTATGTTAAATTGTTTTTACAGATACACTTGATAATGTTTTTGCCCTGTAAGCAGCTGACGAGAAGGTGACGAAATAAAATATGGTACCATTTTATTCTGCTAAATCTGTAGTTGTTGCTTTGTCTCAAAAGCAATTTCACTCCCCGCGCGCGCACATACACCCACACGCACACATACATACGCAGACCTCATCCATATGTTTATTACTAACTATCATGTGAATTAGTTCCCCCTCAATGAACTTCTACGAAACTATAAGAAAACTTATTGATACAAGTATAAAACTTGTGCACTCTGGTAGAGTATAACTCCATTAGGGATAAGATTTTATTTTGATTAATCACACAGTGGTGTTATACACTAATATTAACTGATGACCACGGTTCGAGCACAAACTATTACCACTCATAATCATATCAAGTCACTCACTCACATGACTTTTTCTTTAATTTATATACATGTGTGGAATTGACTAGATAATGTACATTCAGAAATGATAATAATATGAGTGTTATTGATCAAATACAATCAGATGGGAAATAAGACGAGTGTTTTTGTAGTCATAATAAGTAACTTGTTAGAATGTTATGATGTACGTGAATTGAAATAGAATTTTGACATTATACATTATCCTCCTCTGATTTGACTGACTGGTGGTAATAATATCTTCCATACATATCTCTGGTATTTGCATTGAGTCATTTCTGTTGCATGTGTTGAATACAGACTCGATGAACCAGGATTCAGTAATCAATCTCTCTCTCTCTTTGACCCCGAGATCATGAGCTATTTAGAAATTGTACTACATGCATTAACACAAAACCACACAAGAGTCTGTGAGAGGGTTAAAATTCTAAGAAGTAATTTATGTAGGTGGAGAGAGAGAGATTGATTACTGAATCCTGCCTGGTTCATTGAATCTACACCCAACACATGCAACAGAAATGACTCAATGCAAATACCAGAGATATGTATGGAAGATATTATTACCACCAGTCAGTCAAATCAGAGGAGGATAATAAATAATCAGTTAATATTACTGTATGACAACACTGTGTGTGACTTTATCAAAATAAAATCTTATCTATAATGAAGAAAACTTATTCACAGTTTACGAATTGGTGAAATTTCCTCGTAGTTTCCATTTGGATTTACTAGTACGCAAACTACTCAAATCAGTCGGTCAGTAGTATATAGTTTCTTGCGAATATGCTTGCTTTCTTGATTGCCGTTTATGGTATCAAACGGATCATATATTGTGATTAATATATATATAGGCAAAAAAAGCACAGGTTTCAAGGATGACAATCTGAATACTGCAGAGACGAAAACAACAGTATGTTCTTGCTAGAAGACCTCCGTCATCAAGAAGACAGAAGAGTATGAAACACAAAATAATCAAGCTAAGAATATTCTTTTCGATAAATTCCTCTTCCAGGCTCTACAGTTATATATGCATGTTTAGAAGCATAGAATGTCGATTTGTTAAGTGCGATCACGATGGAATTACAGTTCATTAAAGTTGCTTAAATTATAATAATAAAGATATAATAGCGAATAGAATATCAACTAAAATTAGGGGAATTCCACAAAAATTCTGGATTATTCAAACCTGGATGGCCAAGGTAAGGACAATGTCTGAACTAACTTCTTCTTTTGGATGCACAAATTAGGCTTCTTAATATGGATCCCCACAGTCTCAGCAATATTTAGCAGTCGAACTCTTAAGGCAAAAGTGAGATTCGTAGGTATGCGGTAAATGACCCTGAAAGCATGATTAACGTCAATCTTGTGTTCTGTCTCCACAAGATGAGATAGAATAGCACTGCGAATAGATTTTGTTTTTCCTTTACTTAACCACTAGGCAGGGTGATGTTCGGAAATTCGACGAGAAACACGCCTAATTGTACGACCTATGTAACTGGCTCACTGCACAGCAGCAGTTAAATTGGTAGATACACATGAAAGAGTCGAAATAAGGCAGTTTGTCTTTTATTCCCGAACGCAGAAGAGTAGTGGTTATTACAACCATCTCCACAGTTTCACACTACTCCAATAGAAGAAGAACTTAGTTAAGTGCTTTAGCAGTAGAATAGAATTAGTACTCAGTTTCTCAACTAAACCAGTATTCACACACCGAATGAAGGATTAATTACTATTGATGGCCAAATGAGTTTACCTCTATGAATTCAGCTGCTCACGTGAAGGTAGTTACATTGGCCGTAGGTACTCAGAGGGCTTTATCAATGCTCGCACGTGAATATGTACCTACATGGTTGAGTAAAGTGGAGTGGTTCAGCCTTATTCCACTTGGTAGACATTAGAGACTCAATAAAACCGCAGCAGAAGTTCTTGATTTATCTACCACGTTCCTGGTAATCTGTGCAGAGTAGATCGACTGCTTCTTCTTCTGTCAGTGGCTGAAGTGGTAGCAATCAATACCAGAAGACCTGATATCTGTGTACGGAAGTAATATATCCAACGGCTTTGTTTACTTTGGCGTACAATAAGGTCAACAAATCCTCCATAAACGTTGGAGCTTTGGATTTCTGTCGTAATGTTTCTTCTTCTGTTTCCTTCGTTTCTTTGACAAATGTTCATGACAGATCTTTTACGATTTCATGAACTCTCTCTCTTAACATTTCTGTTACCCTAGGTTTATGTAATGTTTTTTCTAACTTGTTATTATATTTACCCAATCCTGTTGACTCTACTCTATTAAATTCATTATTACCTGATAATTGTTCACTAGTAGTACTTTCAAGTTTACACCACACCATCAATAGTATTGTTACTTATCACCCTTGAATTTACGTTTAGTCTATCCCGTTCCTTGGTTCTCTGTTGTTCTCTGTAGTATTCATATTGTCTTCCACACATCGCTGACTACAGTCAACCGTGAAACCTGTACTTTTATTGACTATATTTATCTGCGGACAGTCATCAACGGCTGCCTTTGCTCCATGCTGAAGATTAGACGGTCGATCGTTTGGAAAGTCTAAGCAACGAGGAACTCTGATGACGGACTATCGAACCGACCTAGGACCAGCTGCCCAGCAAATATGCAGGAGAAAACAGAGATGGCATTGACGATATGCTAAAGAATAACTTTTCTTCCAAAATAAAACTACAGACATCTATTTCCAGGATTTTATCTGTTATTGTAGGTGTAACAACAGAAGACAAGGGCCAGGCAACAGAGCGTTATTTTAAGAAAATCAAGAGATATTTATAGATTTTTATGTACATTATTATTAGCGTTATTGTTAGCAGAGAAGCAACGTCTTCTAATTGGTTGTTTACCTGCTGAAGGTTATTCTGTCATCTCTTTGTGGCCGTTTCTAAGAAAGTCAGGCCATACGTCTGCGAATGATATCCGCCTACGCTAAGTCTGCTGTGATTGGTTGTTAAGTTCCTCAAGGTTAAGCTTTAGATATGATAGAGAAGATTTGTAGCTCAGGTGGATGATTTTCATGTGGTCGTGTTCTCTGAGCTGGATAGTTAATTTGCGAAGCTTTCATCGCCCTACTAGGCGACATCTTCCTTCAGCGCATACTTCAATTCGATGAAGTGAGTTTTCAGATTTCTCCACGAGTTTATTAATCATCTCTCCTGGTGGGTCACTTTGGAGGTGATTGTTTGTTTTTGTGTGTTTTCACACCTTCGAGGTTACTTATATTGTAATTCATCGTTTCTTTGACTTGAACTTTGAACCTTTGTGTGTGAGGTTTCCTTCTTATCGGTTGAAACCTCACACACAAAGGTTCAAAGTTCAAGTCAAAGAAACGATGAATTACAATATAAGTAACCTAGAAGGTGTGAAAACACACAAAAACAAACAATCACCTCCAAAGTGACCCACCAGGAGAGATGATTAATAAACTCGTGGAGAAATCTGAAAACTCACTTCATCGAATTGAAGTATGCGCTGAAGGAAGATGTCGCCTAGTAGGGCGATGAAAGCTTTGCAAATTAACTCTCCAGCTCAGAGAACACGACCACATCAAAAAGGTTGAGCTTTGCTCTTGTTTTCTCTCATGACCCCGATTTGGGACATAACCATTGACGTGAATTGTTGTCTACAATTTTCTCTTGCAGAGAGCTCTCACCACACAGGGACTTTGGAATGAATTCTGTAGCCCTAACCTGCACAGACCATTGGTCCTTTCCTATGTACATGCGACCACGTATACATAGGATCTGGTACTATCTTTCGGATACTGTGAGGGTTTACATGATAACATAGATGTCGTTTCTTTCCATGAAAATAAGTTTAGCTGCCCATTAGTTTCTATTGAGTGCAACTCTGACTCTTCTTTTAGTGACTAGACTTTTATGACCGCCACTGAATGGTAAGGGCATAGAAACATTCTTTTTGGGAGCTCATTAAATTGGCGTAGCCTATTGTTTGATACATCTGTAAAGCTCAATGAATTCCAGAGGATAGTTATTTTCTAACAATATTTTAGTCACGTGTTGTGTTTCTTCTTCACTGGGGTCTCCCTGTAAATATGTGTGCTGTATACATCTGCATGGACAGTTATTTCATCCTAGTTTGGGAGTCATCAGCAGTACGCATCCACTGGGGTTCGAACCCAGGGCCTTTTTGTTACAAGGCAAGATCGTATACCATTCAGCCACTGGGACCTAATTCCGTTTGCCAATTTATTGTGCGTCGGTGGCATAGAGGTTAGGATGCTCGCCGACCATGCACATGGTCCGGGGTTAGATCCCCGACCACAGACGCACTCCTGTACCTCGCTAAGCCAAAAATAATGCTGGTGAAGAGGAAAGGCTGTGCATGAGGCTAGCAACCCCATCCTGTAAAATAAACACTGCTACGGAAACTTTAAGCCACTAGCTTGAAGCCCTATGTTCCACTGGGGAACGTGAAGGAAAAAAAATACATCTGCATAAACAGTTAACTATCGCCGTCTTACACCAAAGTGGAAAGATACTGTGATAAATTAGATGCTGTCCTGTCCAAGCGAGCATCCTGTAGACAGATCGTCAGTTTGACTCATCTTGTCGGTGAGTACGTCTAAAAACAGCAAGAGGTCGTTATTTTCTTACACGTATGTTTACGATACCCTGTTTTATACTGTATTGATCAGGCTAAAGGTTTCTATGGCGTTTTTCGCCTTGCCACAAATGACTATTATGTCATCCACTTATCTCTTACATAAATCAAGCAATATCACACTTTACGAGTAATAAAATACATTTTAATCGTTATCTTGTAGGAGTTTGAACGATTTCAATTTAAATTATGAACTTAAATCGCCTAGATAACTACTGGAAATCTTCGAGAATTATTGCTTGGGTAGTTGTTTCTTCCTTCCTTGGGACTCTATTAGGCAACAGAACTGTTAAGCAACAAAACTTGCTAACCAGGACTCGACTGTAAGAAATACATTAGAATCAGGTAGAATATTCCCATCAAGGTAAAATCGAAAACTCTATCCACAAGAATAACAAACCAAACAAATCCGGAAGACAATCCAAAGTTAGAATGAACTTGACTGACTCAAACGAAGTCTCAGTCATCAGATCAACACATTAACAATGTATTAGATGATTGGAGTTGTCTTCGCCCAATACTCAAGATCAGATGGCCAGTCAGAAAAGATCAGCAACAGAGATCTCTGGCAATGAGCGAACCAACACAGCAGGAACAAATAGGCAGAAAGAAATGGAGATGGATTGGTCATACTCTGAGGAAACCATCAAGTGAGTGACATCACTGGACAAGCCATCGCTCGAGTGGAACCCGTCGAAATGGAAGCGGCGAGTTGGTCGTCAGGGCAACGGTGACTTGGAGGAGGTCATGTGAAGAGGAGATGAAGGTGTGTTGGCAGACTTGGAGCCAGGTGAAGACTCTAGCAGAGAACCGAACGCAATGGAGATGCACGGCTGAAGCCCTATGTTCCTCTAGGAATTAAAGGATGCAATAATAATAATAGATGATTGGAGACAATTGGCAGGAAGCCTTGGACCTAAGCTTCGTGCCAGTTGGCACTTCCCAGTCACTCATCAAGGCGTATCTACAATCACTTCGAAGGAATACATGTCCCTTCTGAGATTCGAACCCGCGTCACCCAGTGCTACCCACACAGTCAGATACGTTACCACTGAGCTATTCAGGCTCGCGACTCACCTCTTGTAGGACTGTATTGGATATTTTTGATTGCACACTATTCAGTAACTAGGTTAAAGTCTGCGTCTAGTCGTATCTTTGGTGCAGACTGAATCCTGTCAGTCACGTTTACAATCTAGCCAGTATGCTAGGTGACTGGGCATCTAATACCGAAAATTCACAGTACACCGTGATGGCGAGCTACCGAGTGACAAGGTGGCCACATTGAAAACGTGACTGGTGGAATTCAGTCTGCACCAAAGACAGGAGGACTGCACACACACACACACATTACACTAGTTGCTGACTAATTTCCAATGAAAAACATTACCAATGTATCACACAACCACAAAAAGAAGCATTAAAATGAGAGATTTGAACGGGAACAAGGACAAATAATGAGGATCAAATCAACTTATGATATGGAAATGTCAGTAGAATGATACACAGTATAGGAGAAGAAGAGATAATAATTACAAAGTTAGTTGAAACATTTATCCCATTATGGAGATATACAGCATTACCGTTAGCAGATGCATTGCAAATTGAAAGAATTTCGAATTTGTGGGCGATTGTATTCCACTGCAGTAACTGAATGATCATTGAGCTCCCCTGTATAACCTAAAGATATCGCCACATCGCTCTGTTTACTGCCTGAGAGTACAAAATGAGGGCAAAACAGCTGTGTGAAATGCTGCACTCTAGTTGGTTGGTCTTCAATGCTTCTCTAACTGATCTCACTCATTTCTTGATGAAATTTCCAATTAACCAACTCCTGACCTCTCAAACTAGGACTTCAAAAGTTAATCTAGAGCTCACTAGTGACTGAATACACTACGAAGTTGCATGAATTTCTAGTGGGAAGTAGTGACAACCGGGGTTCACCAGAAGTAGGGTATCAAAATAAATACTCAGCGATAATATCAACGCACACAGATCAAATACTCAACTATACTAGCAATAATCCAATTACTCACAAACGAAACTGTGTGCAGACATTGTTTAAAAGAGTTCAAACACCATTTACAAAATAAATTGTATGAACTATAACAGGCATTACATCGGCCAAAGTGGGCGTCCCCTTCGAATGAGAATCGAAGAACACAAATCAGCCGTGGAAAGACACGATATGTATTCTTTAGTATCAATGCATATAGACAATTATGGACATCAGTTCGACTGGAAGGATGTCGAAATCTTAGACAGAGGAAACACTAAAAGTGCAGTCAGGGAATTCCTAGAAGCCTGGTACTCAAACGAAAATGCAATTAACAAACACCTTAATATAGATGAAATATACCAACTAATAAAAAGTAAATCAGGTGACCAGAAAGTTTAAAATCCAAGTGAATAGAAAATGGTCAATACATATGTAAAGATAGTTACCAGGGGACGCAATTATACCACTCGTGAAGAAATTTAAATCATTTCACTTTATGCTAAATATTGCGCTGAAGATGTTGTCCAGAAGGACGACGAAATCTCCGCAACTAAACCAACCACCTTAGAGAACACTATTAATTGGTAACATCAACTGGCAGTTTTTGCTAAAAATCGTTATTGCACAGAAGTTAGAATTTATGAGTCACAGGATTGCATCCAAGGGGGTGAATGGTCAGCTGGCTAGCATTGTTAAATGATAGTCGCTGCGGTAGGACTATCAATGAGGGAGAAATTGATAAAGGAAGCATTATATATTGATTCAACTGATTATATATGTACATATATATATAACAAATCGAAAGGAAAGATTGGAACTAGAACAAACAATTTTTGAAGCTGCTTGGTTAAAACCTATGATATGATTATGAACAGTAATAAATAACATAATTCATTCGGGACTTCCTGACTGACGGATCAGACCTAAATGTTCCACCACTGTGTTGACATATCGACCCCATGTGCGGATGTTTCGGTGATGTTTGGGGATTAACTGAAAGTAATTTGGTGGGTGGATGGTGACTAGCTGCAGTGGAATCCAACAAGATGAGCATTTCGTCCTATTTGAGACTCGTCAGCCAGTGGGAACACTATCTCTCACGGGTACATCCAGCAGATGAGTCCAAAATAAGACGAAATGCTCATCCCGATGGATTCTACTGCAGCTAGTCACCATCCACCCACTAAATTACTTCAGGCCACAAATTGTGTTCAAAACTTCGTCATCCAGTAAGTCTTACACTGTTTCACTCATTATGTATGATACATCCAACTATACAAATCGACATGGATTTTCTTAGAGTAACTATCCTGGGTTTTTTTCAATTTTGACCACACACAGATTGATATCAATTAGAAAATCAGTGAACAACGAACACAAGGAGTATTGGACAGATATGTTGAAGAGTCACGAACTAGGACGAAACAACTGCAGATTTTCGTTGTAGTGTTTAAATAATTTTATCTCATACATTTGCGATAGATTAGATAATTAAATTGAGTGAAATGTTGTTGTGTTTTTTTTTCATCATCTTCGTACAGGTGGCTTAGAATATGAATTGTTGACATCACAGACACCAGCTGCATTCAGACCACCCACATGTTGCTGTTGTATATCAACAACAACAACAATAACAACAACAACACTGTCCCCAGTGAATAATAGACAGACATCTGTTCTGTGCACATCACCATCATCAGTGAATAGAGGTAGTCGACCTGCTCCGCCGCCGCCGCCACTGCCGCCTCCAGCTCCTTCATCATCTACATCATCACAACAGACCTCGGCGGTCATCTCATTACCGCCTTTAGCACAACCCTCTATGAGGATATGCGCTAATCGATCCAGTCAGCCTACGACAGCGGATACCAGTGCTAATCGACAAATGAATTTATCAAAACCAAAAATGGTCAGTAAAAAATTTATTTTTATTATTATTATTTTTCGGTTTTATTTCGTTTGGTTGTCCATTTCAATTTTTGGTTAATTGGGGAAAAAATTGTTTGCGTTTTTCTCTCCGCCTAATACATTGATAAATTAAACGATTTTATATTTTTATGTAAGATGAAAAATAATGGGAAGGGGTTGGGAGTGATTTGCGTTTTTCTGTCAATATTAATCTCCGCTAATGAGTGACAGAGTGGAACAACACATAGGCTTTCAACAGCACCATATCTCTACTTTGTCCTGTTGTTATTTGCAGTCGCTTTTTAGCTGACCCCACGATGGATCATAGGCTGTCATCTCCTACCCGCAGACCATACGATTCTCCTCCATGTTACCCTTGGATCCGTACACCAAAAACTCATTGTTTTGAAATGATAGGTGGATTATTTCCACGAGGTTGTATTCCCTGAGCTGGCTGGTTGATTTTGCATTACGAAGCTTTCGTTGTTCACCCTCTGGACAGCATCAATTCAGTGAAAACTTTAATATGAAATGGATTTATTTAATTCGCGGATGGCGACTAGCTCGGTTTCGCTGATTCAGGATGCTCCTTAAGCACATCTTCCATGGTATGGGATCAAATCCCCACTGACAAACTATTACTGGCCTAATTTACTAGCCTACGTTTATCCTAGAAAAGAGCAAAAGTTGGGCTTGAGGATAACAACCTCATCCTGTTAAAACTGTATAACTGTTACTGAGACTTTAAAGCCCAAGCCTGAACTCCTATATTCCATTTGGAATGCAAACGAACTGGAAAACGAATTGGACTTAAGTTGTGCGGATTCAGAGACTGCAGCCGATATACTGGTGCCTTCAGTGCAGAAAGGTTGGAGAGAAACTGGGTCGCCTACTGACCGAAAGGAAAGCTACCTTATGAAACTACTAAAGAAGGGAAAATCTGGCCTCTGGAGGAACTGTCACTTCCGACAAGCTACTATAAATTTTCGTTAGCAGCCGCATCTGGAAGGTACTGGGGATCAGGTGACCGATCAGATAGGATAATCAACCTACAGTAACCTACAGTAACAACAATCTGTCTACAGTCCAACAAATATTCCGCAGGAAATGGATCTGGGTTAGAGATACACAAGTTGAAGAGACCATAGAGTGACATCACACGATAGGCAGATCCTACAATGGAAGGCAGATTGTGATCCCTGAGCTAGCTGGTTGATTTAATTGTGAAGCTTACTTTATCCTGCTTCTAGACAACATCGCTTTAGCACAGGTTTTAGTAAGAAATGAACTAATTTAAATTCTCCATGAATGACGTAATTGTATCTCCTGACAACCTTTGTTGTCGTAACTGGATGTTGATTCACATCTCTTTTGGGTGCTGGGTTCGAGCCTCGGTGGGAATATCATCACTCACTGGTAAATGCAGGTACATCCAGATGATGACTCCTTAATTGAACGAAATGCGCATCCTGGATTCCACTGCTAGTCACCATCCACAAATTAAATTCTAATTAAATGCTCAGACACCCTCGAAGCATCTGCACAAGAAGCCGACATGTCAACCTGAAACCGAGCACTTCGGTTCAACCAATCGACGGGAAAATCTAATTAAATTGGATTTATTGTCTTCTTTTGCTGATGGATGGACCCTTTGGTGTCTGCACAATATTAAAAATGAGGTGGCTGTGTTGTCTAGAATTATAAGACCCACTTGGAACGGTCAACTAACAAGTTTTTACAGTTGGGTACCTATTTAGCGGAAACAAAATCTGATTAAATCCCTTGCCACCAGGATCTAACACATTTGTTGTCCTGACGCCATGGGAGCAGAAGTGGATATTCTGAAAGAAACCGTCAACACCAAAATGGATACCTTCCAAGAATATTAAACCAAAGGTCCAGAGAAACAAAACATCACTTCTTTCAAAAAAGATACTTTACATGAATCTGGATTTCAAGAGACACTTAGCTTGTGCTATCCTCAAGAGAATTTAAGCTTCTTTGCAGCAACGTTAAGAGTAGTGTTCTCCAGTCGTTCATTGATCTGCAGAAGCTTTGAGGACAAGATCTTGCATCTGGCCACTTCTATGTGCATAAATCCGTTCATCTGTTGCTGTAGAGCCAAGTACATTGGTCATTCAACACGTATCCTGTCCAGAAAGGTTCAAGAACACTATGTCACAGCAATGCTAAAGAAAGGTAATAGTGGCTGTATAAAAAGTGCGATAACCAAACATCTTGCCAGCGACACTGGTCATTCCATCTTAACAAACGCCTCCTCCTTCAAAATGATCTACAAAATGGAGAAGAATAACCTGCCTGCCAAAGGCAATATGCTTTCGTCTCCTTTGTGCATTGCTGAAGCTTCAGCTATTCAGTTAGAAAAACCTGAGCTGTGCACACAAGAGAAAATCATCCAACCACTTCTACTATCATGGTAACAACCAGTGTTTACTCCTACTGACTTGATGTTTGTGTGCTTGTTTTTTGAGCAAAGCAAGAACTACAGTTTTGGCAGAATAAAATGGTTCCATCTTTTATTTCGTTGCCTTCTCGTCAGCTGCTCACAGGGTAAAGACATTATTAAATATATCTACAAAAACAATTTTAACATACTTGTATAGCAGCTGACGAGAAGGCAACGAAATAAAAGATGGAACCACTTTATTCTGCTAAAACTGTAGTTCTTGCTTGTTTTTTTTTCCTTTCTAACTCCTTATAACATTTGTAATTTTTAGAACGCTTGCATAATTCCATATCTTTCTTTGTTTCTATGTGCATCCTAATTACAACTCACTCATTAAACTATTCATTGTATTAAGTAACTGTATTATGCTTATTCAACTTCTTTTATGTGTTGAATGACATTACTAACCATGTTTTATTTTGACAAAGCATCACCACTACCCTCTTGCCAATCTTCACCCCCGCCCTTATTTACAATTTGATTAATCATTGTATTTTGGAAATGTCTTGACAACAATAACCCTAACTTAATTTTACTCTTATAGGACAAAGCTAATGTACACACACACATAAATGTTTTTGAATTTTCGATTACAGCTTGATTCCACACCATATTTTTTGGTACAGGTATGTAATTTTCAGCATGTGATATCGGTAGCTCATGTTTTGCAGACTGACCATAGATATCAAGTGTGCATCGGCAAACGGTCTCACCCCGGACCATGTGCATGGTCGACGAGAGTCCTAACCGCTATGCCACCGACGCACATTAAAAAGAGGAGGCGGTCTCCATGCGCGGACCGGGCTGTCACATGGCCACCATTCATAGGCGCCATTCCGCTACCACACCACGCGGGGACTTTCGCCTGCTGGGTTTCCCCTCTGGGCCTGTGCGCCCCTCCTTAGTCGACCTGGGCAACCCGTCCTCCGACAGGTCATCCATATCAGCGCCGTGCTTAGCGATCAACATGAGCACCCATATGCCAGAACTCCCGGTCCCGCGAAATTCTGCACCCCGGCCCTCAGGTAGCTAGATTACAGGCATAATCTAGCTCGTATATTAAATATATATAATCGCTCGTCGGTGGAACAGAGTTAGAATGCTCGCCGACCACTCCTTATGTGGTTCGGGGTTCGGTGCCCAGTCGACGCACTCCTTCACCTCACTAAGCATATAATAAGACTGGTAAAGAGGGAAGGTTGGGCATGATGCTTGCAACCTAATCCCGTAAAAATAAAATGCCACTGCTACCGAAACTTAAAAGCTCAAGAGGCTTGAAGCCCTTTGTTCCACTGGGAACGTATAAAATTGCAATTACACAACTAAGTGAATGAATTTGCCGCCGAAAAGAGACTCTTCGTTGAACTACGTATTTGGTTTGATTAATACTAAGACTATTTGATGAAAGAGACATGGCAGATATGCCAACCGACAAAATCACTTCATTCGATGTTGTGCAAACCAAAATATCGAACCAATTGAAAAAGAAGATAAGATCAATACCACTTCTAGAATAAATCGCATGAACTGCAACAGACACTACATTGGTTAAAGTGGGCGTCCCCTTCGACTTAGAATCTAAATATATAAATTAGCTGTGAAAAGACGTAATATGTGTCCTTCTATATTGATGCGTACAGGTAGTTATGGACACCAATTTGACGACTGGGAGAATGTGGAAAGAATGCGAAAGGAGGAAACATCAAAAATGCCAGGAAATTTCTGGAAGACTTGTTGGTACTTAAATGTATCAGCGATTAACCCGGACACATTACTACAGACCAAATTTATCATTATTATTATTATTGTATCCTTTAATTCCTAGAGGAACATAGGGCTTCAGCCACGCGTCTCCATTGAGTTCGGTTCTCTGTTACAGTTTTCACCTGGCTCCAGGTCTGCCCACACGCTTTCATCTCCTCTTCACATGACCTCTTCCAAGTCACCCTTGCACTGACCACCAACTCGCCGCTTCCCTTTCGGGTTCCACTCGAGCGATGGCTTGTTTAGTGATGTCACTTGATGGTTTCCTCAGAGTATGGCCAATCCACCTACCTCTATTTCTTCCAGCTTATTTGTTTCACAATCGGTTCCTGGTTAGTTCGCTCACTGCCAGAGATCTTTGTTGCTGCTCTTTTCTGACTGGCCATCTGATCTTGAGTATTTACCAAATTTACCAACTAATAAAAAATAAGTCCCACAAGACAAGAAATTTCAAATTTCAAGTCAATAAAAATAATCAATAGAGATGTAAATTAACATCCAGTTACGACAATGGTTGTCAAGAGATACAATTAATTATATCATTTATGAAGAATTCAGATAAGTTCATGTCATACTAAAAACCTGAGCTGAAGTGATGTTGTGTATAAGCCGGATTACATAAACTTCACGATAAAAACTCGACCAGCCAGCTAAGGGAACACAATTAAACCAAAAACTCATCGTTTCCCAATCTGCATTTCATTCTAGGATCTGCCTATCGTGTGATGTCACTCTATGGTCTCTTCAACTTGTGTATCTCTAACTCAGATCCATTTCCTGCGTAATATTTGTTGGACTATAGACAGGTTGTTGTTACTGTAGGTTACTGTAGGTTGATTATCCTATCTGATCGGTCACCTGATCCCCAGTACCTTACAGAGGCGGCTGATGACGAAAATCTATAGTAGCCTGTCGGAAATGCCAGTTCTTCCAGAGGCCAGATTCACCCTTCTTTAGTAGTTTTACAAGGTAGCCTTCCTTTTGGACAGTAGGTGACTTTGTTTCCCTCCAACCTTTTTGCACTAAAAGGCAACCGTATATCGGCTGCAGTCTCTGGATCCGCGTAACTTAAGTCTAATTCGTTTTCCAGTTCGTTTGCGTCCCAAATGGAATATAGAACTTCAAGCTTGGGCTTTGGAATGTCAACAACAATTACGCAGTTTTGACGAGATGAGGCTGTTGGTCTAAAGCCCAACCTTCACTCTTTTCTAGCATAATCGTAGGCTAGTAAATTAGGCCAGTATTAGTTTCTCAGCAGGGATTCGAACCCAGCCCATTCAATACGTACTTAGTGAGCATCCTACTATTGGTCTGAAGTTCGGCCATGGGTTGACATCAGTTACAGAACCTTAAAAGATCAGGTTTATGGCTCTCAAGCAGAACTCTCCCACCGGGATTCGAACATAAGATCCAGTTGCAAGACAAGCTCGTAGACCATTTTGCCACTTGGATTTTATCCACTGGGCAGCTCATGAATTCCAACTTCGACCAATTCGTGATTTTAAAGCGACTAGCACTAGCCAATGTCAGCAGCACGAGTATTTATCCTCACTCCCAACCGGATAAACTCTATTGGTCACGACTTCTCACTAGAACACTCCACAAAGCCACTTGCTGTAACCAGTCACTAGTGAGCATCAAATAAATTTCCAATAGTTTATAAGGATTTTATTTGCTTCCAATTTGATTCTACCGTTTTGCCATCAACACACTAGAATATGTACCGCCCCGAAAAGCTTATCTTCAGTCCTCCTGAGACCTGAACTCCAGCGGCTAGATTCAGTGTGAAGAGTGCTAATAACCACACTCCAATGCTTGAAACTAGTCCTGGTTACTATTGATTTTTCATTCTGAATATGAAAAAATAATGGTTATGGTCATAAGTAATTGCAGCTCTACGCATCATTGTCGAACAAAGCGTGGAATGGCAGTCAGATCTCTCATTCTAGCTCATTTTTATCGACTCTGAAGTAGCCTTCGATAGGGTTGACTCAACAGTAATTTGCCAACCACTTCAGCACAATGGATTGCAGTGCCCCAAATCGTTATCAACCTCATTAAATAGCTATAATACAATGTCAGACGTCAAAATATCGACACTGGGAAAGTCAGCTAAGTTACTGAAGTAAAGACAGGAAGGAGTAAGACAAGACCGCCTGCTTACTAGCACTCACGATGATATTCCTAATGATGGTGGACTGGATTATGCAAAAGCCTGTGTGAGGAGCAAGAAGACAGGAATACGTTGGAATGACCGATAAGAAGACTCTAAAAGATCTGCATTTCGCGCGTTGATGATTTATGTCTAATGTCACACAAACTTGAAGGCTTACTGGCGAAAACCAACAACATGGAGTGAAGAAGAAGTCAAGGCAGGACTACTTGGTAAACAAAAAGAAGAATGATAGTGATAAAGATAACCAACCAACAATAACGACAACAAGCATCAATCACTACCGACGGAATAAATTTGAAAAAGGTTACTTCCTTCGCGTATCAACACACGATCGTTTAAACTACAGGCAATCGCCATGGGTCAATATATCTAAGCTAAAAAATGGAAAGGCTAGACATAGATAGCTTCCTTTCGGCGAATTCATTTTCATAGCTGTACAATCGCAAATGTTGTATATGGTTGTTTTGTATGTGTGTGTGTACATTAAATTTGTCAAACGAAAATACAGTTAGTAAGTTCAGGTGAATTGGATGTTGATATAAGAGAGTAGTAACAAAAGTAATGAGTTGTCATAAATGATTGTTAAAGAAGAGTTACGTAATAATGTGAATAGTTTCGTGAAAGAGTTGTGCTCAGGGTGTACATGGAAGCAAAATAACATACGGAATTAGGCAAGGGTTTTAAGTAGTTAGAAAAATAAGCATAAAAACAAAAGTTGAGTCAAATCAGCGGAGTTGTTACCATGACAGTAGAAGGGATTGGATAATTTTCTTTTGTATGCACAGTTCTGGTTCCTCTAGCTTAATGGCTAGGGCTTCTGCGATGCAAAGAAGACGGAATCGTACTGTCTTTAGAAGGTTGTTCTTCTTTGTAGATTACTTTGAAGGGGGCGTTTTTTGACCAGTGACCAGTGATGGACCAGTGTTGACGAGATGTTCTATTATTGCACTCCTTATGCGACCATTACTTCCTTCCTGCAGTCATGCTGTGAGATAGTGTTCTTGAACCTTTCTGGACAGGATGCGCGTCGAACGACTAATGTACCTGGCTCCATAGCAACAGTTGAACTGATATATGCACATAGAAGTGGTCAGGTGCGGCATCTTGTCTTTTGGGCTTCTGCAGATCAGCGGGCGACTGGAGAACACTACTCTCAATGTTGCTGCAAAGAAAGTTCTTCTTAAAGAGGTGGAGATTCTCCTCCTAAGGAGCCACGTACATCGGTCGTTCAATGCGCATCCTGTCAAAAAGGGTCAAAGAGCACTATCCAGTGTGGCTGCAGAAAGGAAGTAGTGGCCGTATAATGAGTGCAATAATCGAACATCTCGTCAACACTGGTCATTCCATCTCAACAAATTCCTCCTTCTTCAAAGTGATCTATCTACAAAGTGAAGAATAACCTGCTTTAAAAAGACAATACGTTTCCGTCTTCTTTGCATCGGAGAAGTCTTAGCCATTCATTTAGAAGAACGAGAACTACGAAAGAAGATTATTCAACCACTTCTACTCTCATGGTAACAACTTTGTTGATTTGACTTGACTTTCGCTTGTTTACTTGCTTTTTTTAACTAATTAAAACCCTTGCGTGATTCTGTGTACGCCCTGAGCATAACTCTTTCATCAAACTATTCACGTTACTACGTAGCTCTTCTTAAACAGTCATTTGTGACAACTCATCACTCTTGTTACTACTCTCTTATATCAACATCCAATCCATCTGAACTTACTAATTGTATTTTCGTATGACAAATTTAATGTACACACACATACAAAACAACCATATATATTTGCAATTATACAGCTATGAAAATGAATTCGCCGTCGAAAAGAGACTCTTCGCTGAACTACTTGTCTTCTGTCTATTGATGTTCGAATGAGAATTTTTCATGAATAGTAAACTTCATCACTCTGAAATCAGTCTGGAAATCTTCTAAACTCCACAACGTAAAGAGTCTTGATACGCACGTCATAAAATGCATTTCCATTAGGCAACTGCAGACCATTATCGACAACTATCTCAAAGAAATGGAGATAGATGGGGCACATTCTAAGGAGACCACAGGATGACACATCGCCTACCATCCCATCACTCGAGTTCATTTCAAATGAGAAACGACGACTTAGGCTTGGGTCCGAAAGTAACATGGAAGAGATCGTGTAAAAGGAGGAGGGCGAGTTCAGAGACTATGGACAATCAAATGGAAATCCAAGGGAACAATACTACCAATGTACTCAATGTATTCAAACTACCAAAGAAAGAAGAGTTGAGTCAATGCAAGAACTGGCGCGGAATTATGCTCCTGTCCATCCCAAGCAAAATACTAAGCCGCATCATCCTGAAGAGAATCAAACAGGCTAACCTGGATGAAAAACTTCGACCGGAACAGGCTGGATTCAGGAGAAACAAGTCATGTATTGATCAGATCGCCACACTACGGATCATCATTGAACAAAGCCTGGAATGGCAGTCACCTCTCTATCTCAACTTCATCGACTTTGAAAAGGCCTTCGACAGCGTCGATCGAGAGATGATTTGGAAACTAATTCGCTACTACCAAGGGGTGCCACCGACAATTATATACTTCATCCAACAGCTGTACGACACTGCTGCATGCCAAGAAATCCACACAAAGGGAAACTTACGGAATCCTTCGAAGTGAGGACAGGAGTAAGACAAGCTGGCTGCCTACTATCGCCAATGATTTTATTGATTGCAGTAGATTGGATAATGCGACAAACAGCGGGCAATGAGGGAAGAGGCATAAAATGGACTCACACGAAAAACTTAGAGGATCTGGACTTCACCGATGATATATGTCTGATTTCCCACAAACTGGAAGATATGCAAGCGAAAACCAACAAATTGGCAGAAGAAGCATCCAGAGAAGATAGGCCTTCAGGTGAACATCGCGAAAACAGAGGTAGGTAATGAAGATTCCTGGACAAGAACAACAACAGCAGACAACGATCAGCATAAATGGAAGGAACCTGAAAGAAACAACCTCTTTTACCTACCGACCTGGGAAGCATCGTTTCAACTACAGGTGGAACTGACGAGGATATCAAAACAAGAATAGGGAAAGCAAGACAAGCTTTCACTACTCTCAAGTCTGTGTGGAGGTCAACAGAACTCAGCATCAAAAATAACATCCGGATTTTCAAATCCAATGTGAAGTTAGTGCTACTTACTATACGGATCAGAGACTTGGCGCGTCATAAAGAGCATCTCAAACAAACTACAGACGTTCATTAACAGTGGTCTTCGCTCAATACTACTCAATATCAGATGGCCAGCCAGAAAAGATCGGCAACAGAGATCTCTGGGAGAGAACCAAATAGGCAGGAAGAAATGGATATGGACTGGTCATACTCTGAGGAAACCATTAAGTGAGTGACATCACTAGACAAGCCATTACTCGATTGGAACCCGTCGAAAGGGAAGCGGCGAGTTGGTGGTCAGTACGAGGGTGGGTGACTTGGAGGAGGTGATGTGAAGAGGAGATGAAAGCGTGTGGGCAGACTTGGAGTCAGGTGAAGACTCTAGCAGAGAACCGAACGCAATGGAGACGCACGGCTGAAGCCCTATGTTCCTCTAGGAATTAAAGGAAACAATAATAATAATTATAATCTACTCATTCTCCAAGTAAATTCATCTCCATACTGACTAGACTAAAAATTTATTAAACTTGAAAATACATTAATCAATTTTGGGATGCATGAGAAGAAAAGATGAAATGAAATGAAATGAAATGAAATGAAAAAAACAAAGAAAGAAGATGCGAGTTCATCACTTATCCTCCTTTATTCATATCAATTCACTATTTTATTATTACTATTATTATTATCACTATATTGAATTTCTTATTCACATAATACCAGTTTTTCTATCGAATCAATTTGTCTATCATGACCTATCTATCTACTACTTCCAACCACCATTCTCCCACCTACCCATCTACCTACCTACTTACCAACCTACCTCATTTCGCCTTACCTGTATAAGTAAATAATCCTGCCAACTTATTTCGCTTATTCGCTTCGACTTATCTTTTTCACTAGAAAATAAATAAACGATAGTTGAATCATTCCGACTACTCATATATACATATAGAAAGTTGAGTCTTATATGATGACGACCCAGTTACCTTATCAGGTCATTGAGTTTTGTAAAAGCGATGATGTGGGAAATACACAAAACACAAAAAAAATGGGGATAGTAGTAGGCAGAGGTGTTGTTGTAGAAGAGTAAAATGGGAAGAGTAGATATAATAATAATCATTAAAGTTTCCTCTTTCACTCTCTCTCTCTCCCTCTCCATTCTTCTTCCTTTTGGTTTTGAGGAATAAATTTTCCGAGTTTTTCCTTTCAAAGGGAAGTAAAAACTTTTTTTCTGGTGTTGTATGAACTAAACTAAAGGGTTAAGAAGATATGACTTAGTGGTTTAATGGTCTACAAGCTCGCTAACCTTGTAAACGGGAGGTGCTAGGTTCGAATCCCTGATAGTAGGTGCATACTGATGAAGAGCCGCAAACTAGGACGAAACTGCTGGTTGTCCAGTACTCCCAGCTAGTTTTCCAATGGTTTTCTCTAACCCATGTCACTTCATAATGAAATCCTCAAACCAGTCAAAGGAAATTCAGGTAGGCAGTTAACTGGGATTCTGGTGGGAAGCTGTGACTAGTAGGATACAGCAGGTTGAAAGTGAGATAGTGACTCATCAAAGAGGATATTACGAAGTGGTCGCAGATGTCAGAATTCATCGGATGGCCATTGGATCGATTCCCAGTGGCTGATGAATGGTCTACAAGCTCGCTGGTCTTGTGACCAGAATGTCCCGGTTCGATCCCCTGTGGTGGATGCGTACTACTAAAGGGTGCCAAACTAGGCTGACGAGGCAGCTGTCCAGTACTCCCTAACTGGTTTCCCAATGGTTCCCTGACTGATGTCAGCCCATGATGAAATCCCTCAACTAATCAAAAAGATATGAGGCGGAAAATGAAACCCACTTCTTAGGATATTATCAGTATATGATTAAGAAATATACATTGGTCTATATTTTAATGTAGTTGTGTTTATTTACGACGTTTTCATTGCCCCCTACTAGATAACATCTTCCTTCTGCGCAAACTTCAATTCATTGAAGTGAGCTTTTAGATTTCTCCATGAGTTTATTAGTCATCTCTCCTGCTGGGTCACCTTGAAAGTGATTGGTTGTCTTTGTGTGTTTTCATACCCGCTAGGCTGCTGCTTGTTTTGGTATTGGTGTTCATTGTTTCCTCGACCTGGAGTTTGACCCTTTGTGTGTGAGACTGCCTTCATCTTAAGCTCGTCGTTAGTAAAGGTTAAGGTTAATATAGAAGAAGATAAGCAAACAAAACTGCGTGTAACAGATCAATTGTGGGGATTTTGGTGCTACTGTATGTGCAGGAGAAACGTTCAAACAGGTAAATATAAGAGTGAAGGATCATGACAGTTGCCAAAAGATGGTTCCCAAAACTCTACTGATTTGAGAAAGCTAGAAAACAATTCAACTACTGCACTACACTCAATAGAAATGGGACACATGATCGACTTTGATAGGATCAATGTTCTACAGAAAGCTTTTGGTTCATATAAAGAAAGACTAACTGCGTTTGGACTATCTGCGGGGATTGTTCAGTGTGTGATTCTTGCTGATAGAGTTTTTGTCGTAATTGCTGCAATTAAATTGAACTTCTGTGTCTATCTCGATGTTTAGAATATTTTCCAAGTGATCTGTTGTCTGAAGATACACTTTAGCCAAGATTTGACAACAATCAACAAATCACGAACATGTGTGCTACAACAAAAATGTGCTGACGAAGACTCCCAAACATGGACGAAACTGCTGTGTTCAGAACTCTCTTCTAGTTTTCCAAATGAATTTCATTTATGGTCGAAATTGAAATCAGTCACACGCTTGAGAATCAATACTTTAAAATCGATAGCAAATCATATGAAAATAGTGTGTGTTCATGAGCGCTTTCCAAGATCAGACCGTAGAGATGGAGTTTCTGTGAAAATAATACTAAAGAAAGTAAATTACAGGACCGATCACGAATTGGCATCGGTTAGAGTAAGACTGGAACACCATCTGGGAGTAGCTGACAGCTGTTTCGTCCTAGTTTGTGCAGTGTCAGGACCTATCGGTAACAACCCAACCTAGTAGACCATTCACCCCCTTTGGGAGTTGACCCAATGATTAACCCCTGAGCTCCAACTCCTGACAATTTTTGATGTAGAGTTATTTAACGCAACCACCAGCCAGTGTCACAGGCGAGCAGCTGTCCTCTTGCCTGATGACTTGATGGACCCCACCGCCAGCCAGTTAAGACTTCTCGCTAGTAAAAAAATCAATTCTCAAAAAATTTAAACATTTTCTTTCTCATCCTTTTCCACAGGTAATGGACAATAATGTTTACGAAGAGAATAGTTCAACTACACATCTTGATAGGACTGGAAGACAACAGGTCAGCATAGACGCTCATTGTTTCGACAGTATTCAGGATACTTCACAAGAGGCCAGAATACATCGGTAAGTTCTAGTTCTTATACGCATAAAAAGTTGTAAAATAACTGTTGATCTGCAACTCCAAGGGGGATAGGTCAGTAGACATACATTTTAGTTTCAACTTGCTGTTATATCTTCTACAAGAGGTCTTCAGGGTTTTCAGAAGTCATCAGGCGAAGAAATCATCCACCGATTCCAGCCGACGTTAATCAGTTATATTAGATTTTTGGGCATCTTGGGTTGATTGTATGACTAAACAGCTGATCCGCCTTAACTGTTGTTTGTTTACTCTTAAAGGTATTTATCCATGTCAGGTGGTTGCATTCATTATCATGTAGTTCTTCCCTCGTATTCCGAGTGAGCCTTCATTTCTCTCAAGTCTGCGTGGAGGTCAACTCCATTGTGAAGTCAGTGCTACTAGCCAAACGGATCAGAGACTTAGCGCCACGCCGCGTCATGAAGGCCACTTCGAACAAACTACAGACCTTCATCAACAGCTGTCTTCGCTCAGTACTTCACCGAAGATCAGATGGCCGGCCAGAAGAGATCAGCAACAGGAATCTCTGGCAATGAAGGAACCAACCCAGCAGGAACCAATTGTGCAGCAAATATGCAGGTAGAAGTGGAGGTGGACTGGCCATACTCCGAGAAAACCAACCAGTGAATGACATCACACGCCAGGCCATCGCTAGAGTGGAACCCGGCCGAATGGAGAATGGCGAGTTGATCGTCGGTGCGAGGGTGACATGAAGGATATGATGTTAAGAAGAGATGAAAGCATGTGAGCAGACATGGAGCCAGATGAAAACGTTGGCAGACAACCGAACGCAATGGAGACGTACAGCTGAAGCCCTATGTTCCTCTAGGAATTAAAGGAAACAATGATAATATATAAATACTTGTATGACCTCCTCATTGTCAACCACGAACCCACCACCAACTGTTTATTTTTCATTTGGGTTCCACTCGAGTGATGGCCTAGCGCGTGATGTCATTCAACGGTCTCTAAAATGGATGTCCAATCTATTCCCACTTTTTTCTTAATATTTGTTTGAGTAACAGGTTATTCATTGGTTCCTGTCCAAGTTTTCTTTTTGCTAATTTTTTTTCTGGCGAGCCAACTTATCTTCAGTATGGAGCCAGCCACAAAGGCAGCTGTTGGTGAAGGTCTGTAGAAGCCAGTTGGAAACGGTTTTCATGTCGTGAGCGCCAAGTTCCTGACCTATACACAATGACTGACTGTTTTAACACTGGTTTCCAAAGTCTACTGGCTGTTGAGTGCAGAAGATCCAGAAAATGATTTCAGAGTGATCAAGGTCTGCCCTGCCTTTCTTATTCTGGTTCTGACATTCTCATCCATGCCGATAAGTGAAGGAAGTCAGCTCTTTCAAAATTCCCTCGATGACAGTGATTGGTTGGTTATCTTCATCACCTCCATCCAGTCTGTGTTCACTCGAAGCACTGTCTTTTTGCATCTTCCGTCAGTTTGTTGGTTTTAGCCTGTAAGTTTTAGAGTTTGTGTGACATTAGATATAAATTGTCCACCACGAAATCGAGATATTCCAGAGTCTTCTAATTATTCGCTGCAATGTATTCCTTTCTTCTCGCTAGCCATGCACGATGATCGTGGATGATAGTAAACAGGCAGCTTTCTTTTATTCCTGTATCCATTTGAATGGCTTCGGTGAGTTTTCGGTTATGGAAACGTTGTCATATAACTGTTGAATGAGGTTCATAAATATTTGGGGCACCGCGCTGCATAGTGTTGAAGTATCTGCCAAATTACTTCCGAGGTTTTTTTCAACGTGGATGAAGTTGAGGTAAACAGAGATTTGACGGCGACTCCATGCTCTTGGTGTGGTTGTGTTCTCTGAGCTGCATAGTTAATTTGCGAAGCTTTCATCACCCTACTAGGTGACATCTTCAGCGCATACTTCAATTGGAAGTGGGCTTTTAGATTTTTGCAAGAGTTTATTAATCATCTCTCTTGATCGGTGACCTTGGACGTGATTGGTTGTTTTTGTGTGTTTTCACACCTTCTAGGCTACTTGCATTGGAATTGGTTGTTTCTTTGACTTGAACTTTGACCCTTTGTGTGTGACTATTCTTTCTTATCGGTTGATAAATTTTGTCTATCTCGATGTGTCTATTGATTGATAATTCACTGGAATGCCAAGCTTCTAAAAATTCTCTAACATTCTTTTTGTTTCCTCGGTCTAATTATGTGAACATTTTCCCAATCGAATTGATGTCCGTGGTTGTCTGTATGTAGTGATATGGGGGGGTGGATGTCATTTCTTTCGACGGCTAGCTTATGTTTGAGAATACGAAGACGAAGGGGACGTCCACTTTGGCCAATTTAGTGTTTTTCGCATTTGTTACAGTTTATTTTTAGATGATGTTGGTTTTATCTTCTTTCGTTGTTGAGTCTTTTGGTTGACATAGAACTGAGTGAAATGACTGTGTTGGTTTGTGTTCAACGTCAATTCCTAAAGGTTTGAAGAGGCTTGCAGTAATTTTTGAGATGTCCTTTATATATGGTAGGGCGATTTTCTTTGTGCTTTCCTTAGGGGCTTTTGGTTTGATAGGTTGGCTTGGGCGTATATGTCTTTTGATGAAATTCCGTGGATATCCATTCTTGTCAAAGACGTCCGTGAGATATTTTTTTTCAATTTTCCTTAAGGTAGGAGTGTTGCAATGCCACCTGGCCGACCCTCTTGAATAGTGTTTGTATGCAATTCCTTTTGTGTGTTATTGGATTGTTGCTGTTGTTGTAATTGATTATTTGGTCTGTGTGAGTTAATTTTCTAAAAACTTGAGCTTCTAATTCCCCTGTGGTTGTTCGCTTGACTAGGACGTCCAAAAATAGAATTTGGTTCTCTGATTCCTCTTCTCTTGTGAATTTCAAATTCACGAATCTTCTCTATCCTACTCCATGCTCTGCTCGATGATGTTGCCTAGAGTGGCTACTTGATTAAAACAAGACTTGCTTATCCTGAATCCAGCTTGTTCCGGTTGGATTTCTGCATCCAATACAGCTATCAATCTCTCCAGGACGAAAAAATAAAGTACCTTGGTTTTCCCAGACAAGAAAGTGTTCAGTACCAATCCTTGAAGTGGTGCATTCATTTTATTGTAACATTATTATTCCTTTGAGTTCCGTGTGGAATACACAGCTTCCTCAGCACATCTCCATTTCACCCTATTCCATGCAGTCACTTTCGGCAAGCTCCATGATTGCCCATAATCTTTCATTGCCTCCTCATAAGAACTCCATCGTGTTACCCTCTGACAAACACCAAACTTATCGTTTCGCATTCCAGTTTCTTTTTAGTACCTGCCTGTCGCGTGATGTCACTCGAGAAAGTAATAAAGTTAGTTGAAACATCCCAGTAAGTATCATTACTGTGGGTGGATTGTTCCGGCGTAGATTTTCCACACAACTATTCTGTTACATTATGATTCTTCAAAGGGTGTGCGCGTGTTTGAGCTGCACTTAAAGTTGACTGGTTAGTAATTTGCCTTTATAATCAAGTGAGAGTAATGTCTTTTTTTTTGGTACAGCATCTACCTACTTAATTTCTATTTCAGTAGCTAGAAATCCAAAAATGTTGTTACTTCTCACTATCGTGATATTTACTTACATTTTTTTATGTATCTTCTGTTCTTCTGTTCAAAACTCTGCAGGAACCTCGCGCTAAATATGTCCTGCTCATCTGGAAGTTACTCCCCTCAATCAATGAATATCGATCGTGTAAGTCAGTCATTTTATTTTCCTGTATATTTATGGTCAAAATGTTGACATTTTTAATAATTGTTTTATTGTTAAGTGTTAGTTTGCATGGATTTGAGTGGTTCAGGGATTGATCATCAGCTAACAGTTAAAGGACCAATAGAAAACCAGCAGGGAGTACTGGACAGCTGTTTCGTTCCACTGCTTAGGGACGCTTCAGCACTATGCAGTCACCAGGGTTCGAACCCACCGATTTGAATACATCAGCGCAAAGGTAGAAGCAATAAAATTCACCACTTATGAATTGGAAAGTCAGGAAAGGGAGATTCCAATGTTAGATTGTAGCATAAAAAGGAAAGAAGACGAGAAGTTAAACACCAGTATTTACAAGAAATCTCCACATTCAAGCCAATACTTGTATTTCGGATGATCCCTCCGTATGGCAGTATAAATAGAATTGGTGCCCAGTAGGGCAAAAAAACTAAATAGTACGAAGGAAAATCTAAGACAGGGAATGAAGCATATTAGAGAAACTTTGAAACTTAATAATTACCCTGAGAAATTAATCGGGAAGTTTGTGGGAAAATGTAAAAATAAAATAATAATGAGCAACATGTACGGAAGGATGACAGTACCGAAAATAAGGAATCTAAATCGTTAGTAGTACTCCCATACGAAAAAAGAACGTCGTAAACCTTACGTAAAATTTTCAGCAAGGCAGGCAGGAATGACATTGGCTTCAATTACTCATAAACTCACTTAGAAACAAGCTTTGTCGGTTAAAAGATCCCGTGGAACCAATTAAACAAAACGATTTAGTTCATCTAATACCCTACTGGAATGATTGTCAGGTGAAGTACATGGGGTAAAAGTAGTAGAACGGTGTCAGTCAGTCAGTCAGACTAGTGGGGCACAAAATCCTAACAAAATCTAGATTAAAGTTTTGGTTTGTAGGGATTTAGTTGATTCGTTACAGGATTTCATCATGAGCTGACATTGGTTAGAGAACCATTCGAAAACCTGCCAGGGAGTACTGGACAGCTGTTTTGCCCTAGCTTGGGACTCTCCAGCAGTACGCACCACATTCAGGTAGGTAGTTACCTGAGGTTCTAGCGGAAAGCCGTGACCAGTAGGATGCAGCGGGTTGGCTGTGAGGACAAACAGTCGCCGAATTGGTAGAAGTTGGAATTCACGGACTGACCACTGGACTGGGTCCCATTGGCTTAATGGTCTGCGAGCTCACCTTGCTACAAGAAGGTCCTGGGTTCGAACCCCTGTGGTGGGTGCGTACTGGTGAATAGTCCCAAACTACGACGAAACAACCGCCCAGTACTCTCAGGTTTCCCAATGGTTGTCTAACTGATGTCAGCTCATGATGAAATCCTGTAACCAGAAAATCTAGATTAGTTGACCCTAATAAGATGATATGAAATCTGGAGAATAGCTCAACTATAGCACTTACTACATGCAGTAACACACACAACCATACAATAAGGATGGGATAAGATGACAGTTCTAAAATCTACTATAACAAGGTGGAGGGAGAGATTGATATATCTGGAGCTTTATTTATCGAATCATCCGCAAATACTTGTAATAGGAGTGATTCAACACCTATCCACTCGAACATCTGGAAAATTCTATTACCCCTACGACGAAGAATAGGAATAAATAAAGAAAACTATGAAACGAAAGTTTCGAAGTTGTGTAGTTACAATTGGTGATATGATTATGAACAATTAACAAATTGTGTTCGAAACCTCTGAGATGCAGTAAATAATACTGTTTCACTGACTGTGTGATATTTCTAATAAACAACTTGATATTGACTGGTTAGAGAATTTTCTTATGAGCTGACATCAGTTAGAGAACCACTGGAAAACCTGGTAGTACTGTACAGATTTTTCGTAAGCCTAGTTTGGGACTCTTCATCAGTAAGCACCCACCACCAGAGTTCGAACCCACGACCTTCTGGTTACAAGGCGAGCTCGTAGACCATTAAGCCAATCCAATGGCCAGCCCATAAATTCCAACTTTCTGACCAAATTCACGACATAGCGCGACCACTAGTCAACTTCTTCGGCGAGTATTTGTACTCACACCCAACCTGCTGCACCCTACTGGTCACAATTACCCACTAGAACCCCAGGTAACTACCTACCTGAATAGTGCCAGTCACCAGTGGGCAGTAGACTAGATAATGCGACAAACAGCGGGTAATGAGGAAACAGGCATAAAATGGATTCACAAAAAAAAACTTGGAGGATCTGGACTTCGCCGATGATATATGTCTGATTTCCCACAAACACTGGAAGATATGCAAGCGAAAAGCAACAAGTTGGGAGAAGAAGCATCCAGAGAAGATAGGACTTCAGGTGAACATAGAGAAAACAGAGGTGATGAAGATTCTTGGACAAGAACAACAACAACAACAGACAACGATCAGGATAAATGGAAGGAACGTGAAAGAAACAACCTCCTTTACCTACTTACGGAACTGAGAATCATCGTTTCAACCACAGGCCAACGGAACTGACGAGGATATCAAAGCAAGAATCGGAAAAGCAAGAGAAGCTTTCACTACTCCCAAGTCTGTGTGGAGGTCAACAGCACTGCTTAGCATCAAAAATAAGATCCGGATTTTCAACTCCAATGTGAAGTCAGTCACTGCTACTATGCGGATCAGAGACTTGCACTGCGCGTCATAAAGAGCATCTCGAACAAACTACAGACCTTCATTAACAGTTGTCTTCGTTCAATACTCAAGATCAGATGGCTAGCCAGAAAAGATCAGCAACAGGGATCTCTGGGAGCAAACGAACCCAGCAGGAACCGATTATGAAACAAATAGGTAGGAAGAAATGGAGATGGAGTGGCAGGGCATACTCTGAGGAAACCATCAAGTGACATCACTAGACAAGCCATTGCTCGAGTGGAACCCATCGAAAGGGATGCGGCGAGTCGATCGTCAGTGCAAGGGTGACTTGGAGGAGGTGATGTGAAGAGGAGATGAAAGCGTGTGGTCAGACTTGGAGCCAGGTGAAGACTCTAGCAGAGAACGGAACGCAATGGAGACGCACGGCTGAAGCCCTATGTTCCTCTAGGAATTAAAGGATATAATAATAATAATACTAGTGGGCATCTCATCGATATGCAAGTATTGGTTTGTAGGGATTTGATCGATTGGTTGTCAGCTCATGATGAAATCCTGTAACCAATCAATCAAATCCCTACAAACCAATACTTGAAATTAATATTGAATTGCATGCTATCACAGTGCCCAAGTCTTACACATTTCTCAGTCGTTATTATTATACCACAAAAAACGTGACATATACTTTTACGCATTAAATCCCCCCTTCTATTTCTCTATCCATTTTTTTCCTTTAACCAAATTTCAGTGTCACGACAATCTACTCTCATATACTCCATTAGCGTTTACAAGTCAAACACCACAGTTGTCGCCGCACATACCTCCATCATCTGCCTTGAATGATTACCAACTGTCAGGTATATTACCATCTAATCTGGATCCTTCTTTGGATGATATGAATATCATTAATAACAATAATAATAATGGGAATTCTCTTCTCATGGATACCTCCTTCTTATCAACTGTACCTGAAGAAGATACTGAGCTAACCAGTTCCAGTAAGACAACACCAAAACAAAGTCCATGTAAACAAATCTATGTGTTAAAAAAGTGTATAGAACGAGGCGATGATCATGATGATAATGACGGTGGTGGTCGTGGTGGTGGCGGTGTTGTTGTACACAGTTCATCTGAATCTTCATCACCAATTACTGTGTAAGTTATTACTGGGTGCTTTTTTCTTTCTTTCTATAATTTTATAAAACCATTTTATTATTTTACGAGTTGATCATGGATTGATATCAGTTAGAGAACCATTGAAAACCAGCCACAGGGAGTACTGGACAGCTGCTGTTTCATCCTAGTTTGGGAATCATCGGCAGTACGCACCCACTTGGATTCGAACCCAGAACCTTCCGGTTACAAGGCAAGCTCGTATACCATTCAGCCACTGAGACCCGATCCAATGGCCAACCCATGAATTCTGACTTCTACAAATTCGTGATGCATTTAGCGCGACCCCAACCATTGTCGTTGGTGGGACATCCATCCACACACGTGACATCTAATTGGACCTCACTGGTCACGACTTCTCACTAGAACTGACTCCAGGAAACTCCATCCTGTAGCAAGTCACTAGCGAGCATCGGGTCCCAGTGGCTGAATGGTATACGAGCTTGCCTTGTAACCGGAAGGTCCTGGGTTCGAATCCCAGTGGGTGCGTACTGCCGATGATTCCCAAACTAGGATGAAACAGCAACTGTCTGGCAGTACTTCCTGGTTTTCAATGGTTCTCTAACTGATATCAGTCTGTGATCAACTCGAAAAACATAACTAACCCTTACAAACCAAACTATAGAACATTTTATTATTATTAATAATAATAAGAATAATGATTTACTTCATTCCAAAAACAGTACTTGTCATACAGAATGGAATTTTCAGCATTAATCACAATAATATTGCATCTAATTTCCTCAAATTATAAATAAAATTAATCACACAGAAAATTTTCCACATTTACAATACGGGTAATGTCAAAAAAAACATGCAGCATATAAAATGGAAATAGTAATAATGATAGCAGCTAAGGTAATGTTAATAATACAAGTGGAAATTGCCGTGGGTTTGTTTCACACAGTATTGTCGATGCGGTATAGAAATCCTAGCATGTTTAAAAAAATATTGAATATAATGTTCTCTTTACATGATATGGTGAGGGAAAAAACAAAGATTACAGCAGTCATAGAGATAAGTTGGTGTTTGCAGTTATGAAAGTAAAAACAAAGAAGCAACAGGACCATAAATATAATAGAAATAATAAAAGTAAAACTTCTGAAGGTGTATAAGGATGGATGGAGGAGATTGTTTATTTACTAGATGAAAAAAGGTTAGTTAATATTCTTGCCTGACACTATTTTCATCACATAAAATACGTGCCAAGTATGGTATCATAGAATTTTTATACTTAGACGTGCGAGCATACAGTTTTCTGAAGTTACTTCTTGTTCTACCTGAGGAGATGCAAGGTGTATAATTTCGGGGAAAATTATCATGAGTTGACCAATACACCCATCCATTTCAGGTCGTTTTTTCCTCTCTCACTAGTACCCTGATGTTTCCGGCTAGAAAAACCTGCATAACCGACACTCTTCACGATGAAATAAAGCAAACTGGAAACCAGAAATATCTGTTTAATCCTTCGTGATGAGGACAGACAAAGAGAAAAGTGCCTTTAAACTGTGCAGAAGAATTTTAAATTTTTTAATTTCAATTTTATTACAGCTTGATTTCACAACGTATTTTCGGTACAGGTATGGAATTTTCAGCATGTGATATCGGTAGCCCAAATTTTGCAGGCTGACCATAGATATCAGGTGTGCGTCAGCAGGGGATCGAACCCCGGACCATATGCATGGTCGGTGAGAGTCCTAACCACTGTGCCACCGACGCACAAGAAGCTCATGTATAGGAATTCACCTTTCAATAGAGACACAGACATTGAATTACTGACTGACATTGAAACTCTGAAAATGTAATAGCTAAAACATTGTTCACCCCCTTCCACCATTTTTAAAATTCACCACTCATTCGTTGTATAACTCCAACAGGTAGATGAACGATAAACTACCGAGTTTGGCCATTACAATGCGGATTTATAAATTCAACTGTTCTTGTGAAGGCGATCGCATTGGGTAGAACACTATTCGGAAAGCCTATCATCGTTGCCTTCTTGAGCATTATCCAATATGGTTAGTTAGGTTAAACTTTAAGCACCACTAACACCGTCAATGGAGTGCGACCGCACCAATGACCTTGAAACACTCATTAAGCAATTTAGTGAAACCTGGCAAATAATGTTGTCATCATCAATAAAATAGGCTAATCGGAGTGTTATGTTATTAAAAGGGATATCTGGCAAGTTTCACCTTATGTTTGGGAAAAATTAAGTTACGCTGTAAGCCAAGGAGAAGTTAGGGTTAGGTTATTACGTTGAAGACTTACAAGCGAAAACCGACAAACTGGTCGAAGAAGCAGCAAAAACAAGACTGCAGGTGAACATAGGCAAGGCGGAGATTATGAAAATAACCAACCAACAACAACAACAGCACCAGCAGCAACATCCAGCGCCAATTACCATCAACAAGAGCGATTTGAAAGAGGTTACTTCATTCACTCACTTATCTAGGGAGCATTGTCTCAACTACAGGAGTAACGGACGAAGATGTCAAATCGAGAATCGGGAAGGCGAGAAACACATTCATCTACCTGAAACCAATCTGGAAATCTTCGTCACTCAGCATCAACAACAAAATTCGGATTTTCAATACAAACGTCAAGTGAGTCAGTTCTTCTATACGGATCAGAAACTTGGTGGGTCACAAAGAATATTTCCAACAGCCTGTTGCAGACCTTTATCAACAGCTGTCTTCGTTCTATACTGAAGATCAGATGGCCCCTGGAAAGAATCACCAACAAGAAACTATGGGAACGAACAAAACAAGAACCAATCGCCCAACAAATAAGCAGGAGAAAGTGGAGATGGATTGGACACTCGATGAGGAGGCCGCTGGGTGACATCGCGCGTCAGGCCATTGCTCGAGTGGAAGCCGAAATGGAAGCGGCGAGTGGGACGTCGAAGTGTGACATGGAGGAGATCGTGTGAAGAGGAGTTGAAACAGTATGGACTAACATGGATGCAGGTGAAAAGTACAGCAGAAGACAGAAGCAAGTGGAGACGTGTAGTTGAAGCCCTATGTTCCACTAGGAACCCAAGGGAACAATAATAATAATAATCGTTGTGATGAGAAAAGTTGGAGAGAAATGCCTTCAAACTTGCCGATGAAGCTCATGTATTTCACTTCACCGTTGAAAGGCGACACAGACACTGAATTACTGCCTGGCATCGAAACTCCGAAAGTGTAATAACTAAAACATTCTTTACCGCAACATTATTTTAGAATTCACAACTCGTTCGTTGTATAACTCCAACACGTAAATGAAGGACAAGCTACAGAGTTTGACCATTTCAATGCGTATTTATAAATTTAACTGTTCTTGTGAAGGCAATCGCATTGGGTAGAACACTATTCGGAAAGCCTATCATCGTTGCCTTCTTGAGCATTATCCAACGTGATTGGTTAGGTTAAACTTTAAGCACCACTAACACTACCAATGGAGTGCGACCACACCAATGACCTTGAAACACTCACTAAACAAGTTAGTGAAACCTGGTAAATAATGTTGTCATCATCAATAAAATATGCTCATCGAAGTGTTATGCTATTAAATGAGATATCTGGCAAGTTTCAGCTTAGGTTTGAGAAAGATTAAGTTGAAGTTAAAGCCAAGGACAAGTTAGGGTTAGGTTAACCTAATAAAGGCGATATTAGGATTGATTAGAGTTAGATTACAGTTAGTTTAGGGATATTTTCACGTTAGGGTTAGGTTCAGGAAAGATTAGGGTTATTGTTAGGGTTAGATAGACCTAAATAATTACATGCATAGAATGTGGTTAAATTATTCTGTTGATATAAGAATAGAACTTGTGCCCCATCAGTCCGGAATGATGTAGGTGGCTGGTAAATAATTTCATAATTGGCTGGAGGATTTCATTGTGAGCTGATATCAGTTAGAGAACCACTGGAAAACCACCAGGGAGTGCTGGACTGTTGTTCCGTTTGCCTAGTTTTGGATTCTTCATCAGTGTACACCAACTACCAGGGGTTCAAACCCAGCACCTTCTGATTACAAGACTAGCGAGCTCGTAGACCATTCATCAGCCACTGGGAACCGATCCAATGGCCATCCCATGAATTCTAACTTCTGCCAGTTCACGATATGGCACGACCACTTTGCAGTGCCTCCTTCGATGAGTAACTCTCCTCACCTTCAACCTGTTGTACCGTACTGGTCACGACTTCCCACTAGAACCCCAGGTTAACTGCCTGAATATCGCCAGTTGCTAGTGAGTACCAGATCAATTTTCAAGTATTGGTTTTTTGTAGGGATATTTGTTTGATTGATTGGAGGATTACATCACGAGTGGTTGCACGGTGTCATGAATTGGTATAAGTTAGAATTTATGGTCCACTGGATCGGGTCTCAGTGGCTAATGAATGGTCTACGAGCTCACCTTGCAACCAAAAAGGTTCTGGGTTTGAACCCTGGCGACAGGTGCCTTCTGATGAAGAGTTTCAAACTACGCTGACGAAACAGTTGTCCAGTACTCTCTGGTAGTTTTCCAATGGTCCTCCAACCAATCAAACAAAATCCCTGCAAAACAAACAATTAATTGGAAACTATATAACGGACAAGTAGGGGAAAAGAAACAAAATATTCCGTCTTACCTTCTACATCAAGAAGTTAAGACATTCTGGAATAACCCCCCAACCCTTACTCCTACAATTCGTTAATTCTCGCATTCTGCCTATTATTTTCTATTGTTCCCCCTTAGTTTTTCCAGGGCTACTGAAGAAAGACTATAACATATTACGCAGGATGTTAAAGGTTGTCAGCAGGGTAAGCAACGTGCCACTTAACCAGCTTGTTGTTAATATTCTGGTTGACAGGCATTTGGACTCATGTGAAAAATGGGCCAAATCCATTTTATCTAACTCACAACACCCTCTTCATTCACAACTCTCCCCTTGCATCTCATCAGGCAAAACCAGAAGCATATCTAGAAAACTACATGCTCGCACTAGCAAGTACAAAAACTCAACCATAGCCTACTTAGCTCGTTTTCTGTGCGATAAAGAAAGCATTAGGCGTGACACCTATAATTCATTAAATAGTCAGTAGAACAACTGGATCTCGTCTTTCCAACTCATATCATTTATAGATTCAACATTTTCTTTCTTTCTTCTCCTTTCCTCTCTCTTTTTTTCTTTTTTTCTGTTATGTGCTGCTTTGTTTCTTTCTCTCACTTAGGCCAGTAAATATGACAGCACCTACTTTTCTAACACCTCCAAACACTGTTCAACTTTGGCTTTGCTACCGACATGCCAATATGTTGTTGTCATAATGAACTGAGATTTCCTTAATCTATGTAGAATTCTATTTATTGATAATGTACTAACTGGATGCAATACTGTAGTAAAAATGCTGAGAATTCCATTCTGTATCACAAGTGCTGTTTTGGAATAAAGCAAATTATTATTATCGACAGAATTTACTCAGCAATGATGACCAGACAATATGTGACTGACTATTCTCCGACCGTAGTCTCCTTTGAAGCCTAGTTGTTTGTTAAATTATTATTATTAGAAAGAAGAGAACACGAAGTTCAGTAAAGATGGCGATCTTTTCGGCGATTTCATTTTCAAAAGCAGCTGTACAATCGCATTTAAATACATAATTTTACATGGGGACAATACTTGTTTGATTCTACATAATTACGATGGCGAATAGAAGGTGTTAATTATTTCCAACTAGATGTGGTTTTTACGAGAGGCTTAGAAAGAAAAAAATACATAGGATTAGAACGGATATCAAGTGTGTAAAAATGAGCATGGAAACAAAATTGAAATAATAATTTTCAACTTGAGATGGGAATCTATATTCACACCTCCTAACTCCCATCTCAAGTTGAAAATGTTTATTTCAATTTCGTTTCCATGCTCATTTTCGATACACCTGTAATTCGTTGTCACCGTGTATAATTTCTAAGGCTCTTGTAATCTATATTCGCACTTCCTGATTCCCATCTCAAGTTGAAAATTATTATTTTAATTTTGATTCCATGCTCATTTTTACACAATTGATATCCGTTCTAATCCTGTGTAATTTTTTGTTTCTAAGCCTCTCGTAAAAACTATATCTAGTTGATATGATAGAGAAGATTTGTAGCTCAGGTGGATGATTTTGATGTGGTTGCGTTCTCTGAGCTGGATAGTTAATTTGCGAAGCTTTCATCACCCTACTAGGTGACATCTTCAGCGCATACTTCAATTTGAAGTGAACTTTTAGATTTCTCCACGAGTTTATTAATCATCTCTTCTGGCGACCTTGGACGTGATTGGTTGTTTTTGTGTGTTTTCACACCTTCTAGGCTACTTGTATTGTCACTCATTGTTTCTTTGACTTGAACTTTGACCCTTTGTGTGTGTTGAGGTTTCTTTCTTATCGGTTGATCAATTTTGTCTATCTCGATGTGTCTATTGATTGATGATTCACTGGAATACCAGACAGGCTTCTAAAAATTCTCTAGCATTCTTGTTGTTTCCTCTGTCTAATATTTGAACGTTGTCCCAGTCGAATTGATGTCCGTGGTTGTCTGTATGTAGTGATATGAGGGAGTGGATATCATGTCTTTTGACAGCTAGCTTATGTTCGTGGATACGAAGACAAAGGGGAGTGGTGCCCACTTTGGCCAATGTAGTGTTTTTCTCATTTGTTACAGTTTATTTTGTAAATGATGTTGGTTTTGTCTTCTTTCGCTGTTGAGTCTTTTGGTTGACATAGAACTGAGTGAAGTGATTTTGTTGATTTGTGTACGACGTCAATTCCTAGAGGTTTGAAGAGTCTTGTAGTGATTTCTGAGATGTCCTTTATATATGGTTAGGCAATTTTCTTTGTGCTTTCCTTATGGGCTTTTGGTTTGATAGGTTGGCTTGAGTGTATATGTCTTTTGATGAAATTCCATGGATATCCATTCTTGTCAAAGACGTGCATGAGATATTTTTCTTCAATTTTCCTTAAGGTGGGAGTGCCGCAATGAGTCCTGGCCCTCTTGAATAGTGTTTGTATGCAATTCCTCTTGTGTGCTATTGCATTGTTGCTGTTGTAATTCAGGATTTGGTCTGTGTGAGTTGATTTTCTATCAACTTGGGTTTCGAATTGTCCTGTGGTTGGAAATGATTATCACCTTCTATTCGCCGTCGTAATAATGTAGAAGCAAACAAGAATTGTCTCCATGTAAAATTATGTATTTAAATGCGATTGTACAGCTGCTTTTGAAAATGAAATCGCCGAAAAGATCGCCATCTTTACTGAACTTCGTGTTCTCTTCTTCTATAATGTCCATATGGGTGTTTTCCACGATCTGAAAAATTATTATTTACAATACTTTCATCGTATTTTTTTGTTTCGATGATAATCAGGACTATCGAATTTTTACTGTTTCTAAATATAAACATAAACAAGAGGGAATATAAGTCATCTACAGTTATACCATATAAAGAGGGAACATCTGAGACCCTACGTGGTGGGATTCTAAATAAAGCAGGAATTAGGGTGGCATTTAAACCTACAAACTCACTCAGATAGCACAAGCTCTGCAGCTTATAGGACCCAGTGGACCCAATTAGAGAAAATAATGTAATTTACAAAATACCCTGCAATGACTGTGAGTGGCGTCAACTACATAGGTCAAACTAGTAGATCGGGGATAATCAGATTGTCGGAATATAAGAATTTAGCTAAGGTAAGAATGGTTGACCAAGAGAAGACAAGTAATTTAGAAAAAAGCTCAGCAATTGCACTACATGCATTAACTCACAACCACACAATAGGGTGGGAGAGGATTAAAATTCTAAAAAGTAATCTAGGTAGGTAGAGAGAGAGAGGTTGATTACTGAATCCTTGTTCATCGAATCTACACCCAACACATGCAATAGGAATGATTCATCACTCATACCCGAAATATGGAAAATAATATTACCAATCAAATCAAGTGAAAATCAAGTGAAAAACAACGGAACTATATAAATGAATTTAGGAAGTCGTGTGATTACCTTGATATGATTATGAGCAGTAATAAATTGTGCTCGAAACGTCATCAGTAAACATTACTGTATAACACTGTGAGATTCTATCAAAATAAAATTTACCCATAATGGAATTACACTCTACCACAGTGCCCAAGTTTTATTCTTATATCAATGTTTCTAAATACACATCTTTTTTTAAAAATTTAGACGGCGAACTCCACATTCTGCTCAACAAAAAACCAAAGAAACTGACAGTTTCACTTGTCCATCCTGTCAGGCACTGTCTGATACTGCTGCTGCTGTTGAATCAACCTCGTCATCATCAACACTATCCAAAGAACATTATTCATCATCGCCACCACCAACACCGTCAGCGGCACCCGTAGTTCAAGATAATTCATCGACACGAGTCAACAGAAAACAAAAGCGATATCGTAGTTCCAGAGCACCTGCACCACCACCCCCACCACCTCCGCCTCACCCTAAGCTGGCAACATCATCATCATCTGCGACACAATCTTCTCCGGCTACTTCTATTCCACAAGGACATCAGTTGACACCAGCGCCTCCGCCTCCGCCACCGCCTCCTAGATCCTCACGTCATGATGATACACCCTACACAAGTGAATCAGATATGGAAGAACAAAATTATAAAAATATGCCGCCAAGAAGTAGACATCATCATCAGCATTGCAAACTGTCGGATTCTTCATCCAGTCCGTAAGTTCACCTCTTTAAATCAATATTGCAAACACTTCCTGCCCCCTCCCCATTTAAACATTTAAAAGGCATAAACATTGAGGAAATAATATTCGTCTTCTACACTTCTTCCATATTAGTTTGTTTATTAGATATATCACACAGTCAGTGAAACAGTATTATTTACTGGATGACGACGCCTTTCGAACAAAATTTATTGTTCATAATCATTCCATCAATTGTAATCACACGACTTTGAGACTTGGGTTTTATAGTTTTCTTTGTCCTCTCCTATTTGTCGTCGTTGGGGTAGTAGAAATTTCCAGATATCTGGGGTAGGTGATGAATCATTCCTATTACACGAATTCTCTTCGGTTGATTCGATAAACAAAGCTTCTGTTATCAATCTCTCCCCCAACCTGTCATCATATCTCATCCTATTGTATGATTTTGTGTAATTACATGTGGTGAGTGGTAAGGCTGAACTTATTAGGGTCAACCAATCTAGGTTTTTATGTTCAGCTAGTCTGACTGCCCCTGTTCTACTAGTTTGACCTATGTATTTGACAAGACAATCATTGCAGGGTATGAGATAAACTAAATTGATTTGTTTTAAAGGCTCCACAAGATTGATCCTTTAACCGACAAAGCTTGTTTCTAATTGAGTTTGTGGTTGGTTTGAATTCCAGCCACTTTTATTCCTGCCTTGTTAAGAATTCTGCTTAAGGCTTCTGAGGTTCCTTCCTTGTGTGGAATTACTACTAATGATTTAGATTCCTTATTGTTGGTGTCGTCATTAATATTATTATCATTGTTATTAATATTGTTATTACCACTATCGCTACTATCATTATTTATTTTATTTTTACATTTCCTTACATATTTCCTGACTAATTTAACCGGGTAATTATTAAGTTTCAAGGCTTCTTTTGTGTGTATCAGTTCCTGTTTTAGATTTTCTTCAGTACTACTTAGTTTTTGTGCTCTGTCATTTAAACATTTCACCAATCCTATTTCTACTGACATAGGATGGGATGATCGGAAGTCTAAACACTCAAACAGATATTTAGACTTCCGATCATCCCGGTGGGTGCGTACTGATGAAGAGTTCCAAACTAGGACGAAACAGCTATCCAGTACTCCCAGCAGGTCTTCTAATGGTTCTCTAACTAATGTCAGCTCATGATGAAAATCCTGTAACCATTCAAATCCCTACAAACCAACACTTGAATATCAATGAGATGCTCACTAGCGACTTATCCTATTCAGGTAGGTAGTTGCCTGGGGTTCTAGTGAGAAGTCGTGACCAGTAGGGTGCAGCAGGTCGGGTGTGAGGATAAATACTCGCCGAAGACAATGGCTAGGGGTCACGCTATGTCGTGAAGAGGCTTTGTTTATCGAATCACCTGCAAATACATGTAATAGGAATGATTTAACACCTGTCCACCCAGATATCTGGAAAGTTCTACTACCCCAACGACGACAAATAGGAGAGGACAAAGAAAACTATAAAACTCAAGTTTCAAAGTCGTGTGATTACAATTGATGGAATGATTATGAACAATAAATTTTGTTCGAAAGGCGTCGTCATCCAGTAAATAATACTGTTTCACTGACTGTGTGATATATCTAATAAACAAACTAATATGGAATTACTTACTGCCACAGTGCCCAAGTTTTACACATATATTAATTCTACGCTTCTTCTCCTTTATCTGGCTGTACAGTAATTACTGTCACGTACGGCTTCAGCGGCCCAACATCTCCGTTTTGTCCTTTTCTCTGCGGTCCTTCTTTTCGCTGGCTGCATATATTGTAGCTTTCCTTTTGTTGGAGTTCAGTTTTGCTATCATTATCCATTCAAGAGGAGATTGGTGTCCACTGCATAGGGGCTTTGGTTACTGTTGGTGACACCATGACAGTCACTGCCTCAATGTGCTTGTAGTTGTCGTGTCTGGGTGACCGGAGTAGATTGTTGACTCTCCAGCTGACAATTTTGGGAGTCCACATTCATTCTATCTGTTCTTACAGATTCCTAACACTTTCGTGGTGTATATTCTAATTTCTTTGACAATCTCGACAGCCTTTCCAGCTTCTTACATTCCACGAACATTCCACACTCCAAAGTTTATTTTCGCTTTCATTGAAAGAAGACACATCATCGGAGCCAGCCAGTGTCAGTTTATCTCTCCGAATCTGCTTGTGCTTTGAGTTTTCTGTAGCTATTGTATTGATTTTCTCTAGGCCCATGTTTAACCTTCTTTCCTTTCCAGGGCTTAAGACAGGCCAGAAAATTAGTGGACCAGTAAACTAGGCGAGGTTAAAAATAGTAGTAGCGTTTTGTTATATTTTCATTCCTTTGCATCCGCATATGTTTAACAGGAATTCAAGAAAGACCTTTGAAGTTCCAGCAACAGTAGTGTTCTTCTACGAACCTCAAGTTCAATGTTTCATCAGAAGCAGACACATAGGCTGTTTGGCTTCCCGAAGGATTTCAGCAGCCCGCATCATTTTGTCCCTCCCTTTCCAGCGAAGAATAAGTTTGTTTTTTATATTTTTACCGTGCTTGAGAGTCTCCGTGGCGTCCGGGGTGATTTTCGTCAGTTCCATGCCTAACCTTCTATTTTTTCCCTGGCTTAAATTCTGCTAGAAAATTAGTGAACTGGTAAATTAGGCCAGGCGTAAAAAGAGTAAAGTTTTGTCGCGTTTTCATTTTCATTCTGCTGCCAGTGCAGTTACATCTTTATTTGTATACACCATTAAAGTTAAGTGGTGACGACTAGTGGCGTCCGTCAAGGATGCCCATTATCTCCATTCCTATTCAACTTCATCACAGACCTACTAATGGACTTAACCCTAAATCACTTCAGAGACTCAGGGATTGACTTGCTACCAGGGAATAATCTCGTTGACTTAGAATATGCAGACGATATAGTCCTTCTAGTCGAGGACGCTGACAAAATGCAGAGTCTACTGAACACCTTGAGCAGCAATCTTCGTATGTTTGGCATGCGAATCGCCCCTGTAAAATGTAAGATGATGTTGCAGGATTGAACTACACCGACTCCTAGATTAGAAATAGGAAGTGAAGTGGTAGAGCACGTTGACCGCTTCACTTACTTGGGAAGTACCATCAGCCTCAATGGGTTGATCGCTGACGAAATCTCAGCATGAACACAGAGGGCTAGTTTCGCATATGCCAGTTTACGCCGTCTCTGGAGTAAATACGATATTCGACTATCGACCAAAGGGCGTGTGTACTGCTCAACAGTTCGCTCCATCCTCCTTTATTGCTCTGAGACCTGGCTATTGAGAGCGGAAGACATGAAAAGGCTGGCTAGCTGCCTTTGATCATAGACGTCTGCGTTCTATGTCAGAAGTTGTGTGAAGTGGTATAATACAGTCAGCAATATTAAGGTTAGGCGTCGAGGCTGTGAAATTACATCGACTGAGATGGTTAGGACATGTGTTACGTATGCCTAGTCATCGCCTTCCTCTACCGATGGGCAATGTCAGCTGATATAGGGTCAGGCTGGAAAAGAGCTAGCGGTGGTCAAACGAAAACATGGCGCCAATCAATGAAATCTACAACAGTTAGTCTAAGCCACGTAGGAAGGTGTAGATTTCCTGGTTGGGGTCCTCGGGACGTTAAAAATCAGTGGTTGGAAACAATTGGTGACATGGCTCAAAATCGTTGTCAATGGCTGGCGTAGATGCATCCACTCCTTGTGACTTATGATTTCCAATTAAACTGTTTTGTTCTCCGTTATTACTATTCCTTTGTGCCACACCTCTGTTTACTGTCTCTAATATGCATTTCTCCTACTTTCTTCTCTTGCTTTGTGTGCTACATGGAGTGTGGCAACTTGAACTGCCGCACATCAGTGCAAAGTTCTATGTCGAAAACAGACAGACATTAAAGTTAATATGAGAAGTGTATCTGTCAATTTTTGATTGCACCAAAATCACCATGTTGTCCGATGAATGCAAAATTACTTAGCTGCAGGATAGATAGGCTCTGATTTGTGACGTATTTAATCTTCGTTCGACGATTCCTGCAGCATTCTCTTCTTTGAAACCGAAATGAATGAAGATGGGCATTTTCCCCATTGTGATATGTTATCAGTTTGAGCTTTCACATCTTCTGTACTTGCTAATGAATATTTGAGTGTAACCGTTGTTTTCGAACATCTTCTAGAGACATTAAGAAGACAAATTTCGCGAGATGATATCATTTCGTAGTTTCTTTACAACCGCTTTACAACTAACATGGTTAACAATAATAAAATAAAGTTCATGACAATTACTCAGTTAAATAAAAACAAAAGTACATACTAATGACCAATCATATTTATATAGGTCAAGTAGTCCAGTCTTCTAGAGAATCATGAACCCTTCCTCTAAAAATAATCTGTCTGCGGAACATGTTCTCCTGACTCTATAGAATAGAATTTTTATACTGGTACTGGTTTATAGCTATTTGGACATAAGCTGTTTTTTTTTATATATTATTTTTTATTAGTAGTTTTCATGTTTAGGCTAGGTTTTAGCTTCATGTTTACTATGTTGGGGCATCTAGGGACCATACGGTCATAGTTTGTTTAGGGATGCTCTGGCATAGGAAAGCTATATATCAATCGATAGCTCTCAACGAGATCTATCCTTTGACATTGGTTTCGACCCTTGTAGCCTCTCCTCAGCCTTCCTCAGGATCTTTGATATCTGGGCTTCCGCCCTCTGGGGTTATGCTGCCAAAATTTTTCCAGGGAGGCTAGGACTTAGGGAAGCTATATATCAATGGATAGCTCTCGACGAAATCTACCCATTGGTACCGGTTTCACACCTTATAGCTTCTCCTCAGCCGAATAGGGAATTTTTTTCAAAGGCTACAGGGGAAACCTGTTTCTAGGCCTAGAGTTCATGCCGCTGGCTGTTCTCTTGACATCTTTTAGCTCCGCGACCTCAGGTTGTATGCCGTTGTGTATGTAGCTAGGGGGCATTACCAACCATAGGGCAGCAGGGGGGCAGAGACTGCTAGGCAGGAAAACCCTCGTATTCTTCTTAGGAATAGCTTTTACCCTCTGATTTATATACCATTGGATTCCTCTCGACGAGACGAACCAATTGGTACCTGTCTCGTCCCTGTAGGACTTACGGTTGCGGAGGTATGCTTCTTTAATTTCAGGATGTATTCTGCTATTTTAGAGTTTCTTAGGATGTACATGCTCTTTCATTTCATCCACGATGTTATCGACAACGGGGAGCTGAAAATGAAGCCGAGGCTGACCGGCAGCTTAACCGGACTTCTACTGATATGACGGTGGCGACGGTATCAGTAGGAGATAACTTGGGTCGCCACACCGTTCCTAGCGTAGCTCCGTTGATAGTAGCAACGGGCATCAACCAAATTTGTCAAACCTCACAACCTACTGATACATTGGCGACGGTATCAGTGGGGGCTGGACTTAGTCGTCAACAATCCAACCCGATGAACCAAACGAATCCAAGAAATATCATGCCGGATCGGCCGTGGCCCGGATTAACAACGACCGCGCTTTCTGCTGCCGTGTCACAGGGCAGAAGTGATAAGTACGCTACTGAGACACACCAGGCCGTGTGTGACCGGCCTCAAGCAGATGTCCCCTGGGCTCTGCGGTCACGCAACACTAACCTTTCTTCTATTTCAGGTACCCAAAGACTAAACTCAGGCGTGAGGCCAGCAACCCCACCCTGTAAACAAACCTGCTACAGAAACTTCAGCATGAACAGTCTCCTTGCGTCAAAAGAAAAAGTCTGTGTGGGGACATGGAATGTCCGCACCATGTACGAGACTAGCAAAGCTGCCCAGATCGCAAGCGAAATGAGAAGATACGGACTACAAGTATTGGGGATCTGCGAAAGCAGATGGAATGGAAACGGACTCACCAAATTGTCAACAGGTGAGTCAGTGATTTACTCCGGTCACCCAGAAGACATCCACACACACACCGAGGGCGTGGCTATAATGATGTCACCAACGGCAACCAAGGCTCTGATACAATGGGAGGCGATCTCACCCAGGATAATAACCGCCAGATTCAACTCCAAAGGAAGGAAAGTGTCAATTATACAATGCTATGCACCGACCAACAACGCAGACCTCGAAAAGAAAGAAGAATTCTACAGACAACTGCAGGCAGCAATAGACAATACTCCAGCCGGTGACATCAAAATACTAATGGGAGACATGAACGCCAAACTGGGACCAGACAACACAGGAAGGGAACTCATCATGGGTAAAGAAGCTCTGGGAGAGATGAATGAAAATGGAGAACTCTTCGCCGACTTCTGCGCCTTCAATGAACTAGTGATTGGTGGCAGCGTATACAAACACAAGGATATTCACAAGGCTACATGGGTGTCACCAGATGGGCGAACCAAAAACCAAATTGACTTCATCACAATCTCGAGGAAGTGGCGGCGCAGCCTACTGGACACAAAAGCAAGAAGAGGAGCAGACATTGGCTCAGACCACTACCTCGTACAAGGAACAATCCAACTCAAATTAAAGGCTTTCAGAGAAACAGGAGCTGCAGATATACCACAAGCCAAGTTCAACACTCAAAAACTAAAGGACCAGGATACAAAGGATATATTTACTGCAAGTATAAAGGACAAAGCCGAGACACAAATCAACACTGGTGAAGAGGTCAGCGTCGAAAAACACTGGAACAACCTGAAAACAGTATGGAGCGAAACCTGCATGGAAGTTCTGGGCAGAAAGAAGAGACAGGACAAACCGTGGCTCACTACGGACACTTGGAGGCTAATAGAGGAGAGAAGGATGGTGAAACAAAAAATTCTGCAGTGCACCGACGAGCAACAGAAACAGGAGTTGAATGTAAGCTACAATACACTGAACAAAGGAGTAAAGAAGAGTGCCAGAGAAGACAAAAGAAAGTATTATGAAGCCATGGCCAATGAAGCAGAACAAGCTGCAGGCAAAGGAGACCTCGCAACACTTCACCAAACAACTAGGTACCTTTCAGGCAAAAATTCGTCACAAATTAAGCCAGTGAAGGATGAAAATGGAAAGTCAATCACCAAAGAAGTGGAGCAAAGGAAACACTGGGCTGAACACTTCAAAAGACTACTAAACCGACCGCCACCTACAACGCGCCCAACAATACCAACAACGGAAGCAGAATTACCAGTGAACATCAACCCCCCGACGAAATCAGAAGTCCTGAAGGCAATCAAGATGCTGAAAGCTGGGAAAGCAGCAGGACCAGATGGAATCCCAGCAGAAGCATTGAAAGTCGACCCAGAGACAACAGCAGACCTGATGACGCCACTACTGGAGAAGGTGTGGAAAGAAGGCAAAGTACCCGAGGATTGGAAGAAAGGATACCTATTCAAACTACCAAAGAAAGGAGACTTAAGTCAATGCAAGAACTGGCGCGGAATTATGCTCCTTTCCATCCCAAGCAAAATACTAAGCCGCATCATCCTGGAAAGGATCAAACAAGCCTTGGATGAAAAACTTCGACCAGAACAAGCTGGATTCAGGAGTAACAAGTCATGTATTGATCAAATCGCCACACTACGGATCATCATTGAACAAAGTTTGGAATGGCAGTCACCTCTCTATCTCAACTTCATCGACTTTGAAAAGGCCTTCGACAGCGTCGATCGAGAGGTGATTTGGCAACTACTTCGCTACTACGGGGTGCCGCCGACAATTATACATCTCATCCAACAGTTGTATGACAACGCTGCATGCCAAGTAATCCACAACGGGAAGCTCACGGAATCCTTCGAAGTGAAGACAGGAGTAAGACAGGGTTGCCTACTATCGCCAATGATTTTCCTGATTGCAGTAGACTGGATAATGCGACAAACAGCGGGCAATGAGGAAACAGGCATAAAATGGACTCACACAAAGAACTTGGAGGATCTGGACTTCGCCGATGATATATGCCTGATTTCCCACAAACTGGAAGATATGCAAGTGAAAAGTAACAAGTTGGCAGAAGAAGCATCAAAGATAGGACTCCAGGTGAACATAGAGAAAACAGAGGTGATGAAGATCCCTGGCCAACACCAACAACAACAACAGACAGCAATCAGCATAAATGGAAAAAACCTGAAAGAAACTACCTCCTTTACCTACTTGGGAAGCATTGTTTCAACTACAGGCGGAACTGACGAGGATATCAAAGCAAGGATCGGGAAAGCAAGGCAAGCTTTCATTACTCTGAAGTCTGTGTGGAGGACAACATCATTCAGCGTCAAAAATAAGATCGGGATTTTCAACTCCAATGTGAAGTCAGTACTACTATACGGATCAGAGACTTGGCGTGTCACAAAGAGCACCTCAAACAAGCTACAGACCTTCATTAACAGATGTCTTCGCTCAATACTCAAGATCAGATGGCCGGAAAGGATCAGCAACAAAGATCTCTGGGAGCGAACCAACCAGGAACCCATTGTGAAACAAATAGGCAGAAAAAAATGGAGATGGATTGGCCACACTCTGAGGAAACCAGCAAGTGACATCACTAGACAAGCCCTCGAGTGGAACCCGAAAGGAAAGCGGCGAGTTGGTCGTCCAAGGGTGACGTGGAGGAGATCATGTGAAGAGGAGATGAAAGCATGTGGGCAGACCTGGAGTCAGGTGAAAACTCTAGCAGAGAATCGAACGCAATGGAGACGCATGGCTGAAGCCCTATGTTCCTCTAGGAACTAAAGGAAATAATAATAATAATGTTGAAATGTAAGTACTTTTCATTCCATGGAGTAGGTTTCCAGGAAATTGATCTCTGGAGACTACCATCTTCCAGGCGTGGCATGGAAATATCAAGAGAATAAAACTTTCTATTATTTTCATGTTCTTTAGTAAATTGAATATTTGTATGTGACGCCATTCGACAGCGTCTATCAAGAGGTGCTTTGGAAACTACTTCGCTACTATGGGGTGCCACCGACAATTATACACCTCATCCAACAGCTGTACGACAGTGCTGCATGCCAATTAACCCACAACGGGAAAATTAAGCAATCATTATAAGTGAGGACAGGAGTAAGACAAGGCTGGTTGCCTACTATCGCCAATGATTTTCCTGATTGCAGTAGACTGGCTAATGCGATAAACAGCGGGCAATGAAGAAACAGGCATAAAATGGACTCACACAAAAAACTTGGGGGATTTAGTCTTCGCCGATGATATATGTCTGATTTCCCACAAACACTGGAGGATATGCAGGCGAAAAGCAACAAGTTGGCAGAAGAAGCATCCAGAGAAGATAGGACTTCAGGTGAACATAGAGAAAACAGAGGTGATGACGATTCCTGGACAACAACAACAACAACAGACAACGATCAGCATAAATGGAAGGAACCTGAAAGAAACAACCTCTTTTACCTACCTGGGATGCATCGTTTCAACCACAGGCGGAACTGATGAGGATATCAAAGCAAGAATCGGAAAAGCAAGACAAGCTTTCATTACTCTCAAGTCTGTGTGGAGGTCAACAGCATTCAGCATCAAAAATAACAGCCGGATTTTCAACTCCAATGTGAAGTCAGTGCTACTATACGGATCAGAGACTTGGCCAGCGCGTCATACAGAGCATCTCAAACAAACTACACACCTTCATTAACAGTTGTCTTCGCTCAATACCACTCAAGATCAGATGGCCGGCCAGAAAAGATCAGCAACAGAGATCTCTGGCAATGAGCAAACCAATCCAGCAGGAACCGATTGAGAAACAAATAGGCAGGAAGAAATGGAGGTGGATTGGTCATACTCTGAGAAAACAAACGATCAAGTGACATCACTAGACAAGCCATTGCTTGAGTGGAACCTGGCCGAAAGGGAAGCGGCGAGTTGGTCGTCAGTGCAAGGTTGACTTGGAGGAGGTCATGTGAAGAGGAGATGAAAACGTGTGGGCAGACTTGGAACCAGGTGAAGACTCTAGCAGAGAATCGAATGCTATGGAGATGCACGGCTGAAGCCCTGTGTTCCTCTAGGAATTAAAGGAAACAATAATAATAATAATGTGACGTCATGGAATAATCCGACTAGTCAGGATGCTTGGCATTCATTTTAGCCCACAGCAAATATGTCATCTATGACATGTCTACAATAAGAAGTAGTTTCGTTGATTGCATGCTTCGTCTTTGTTCTCTCAAAGTTGGACATGAAGATATCTGCTAAAACATGGTTAATTTGACCGCCCATAGCTAGACCATCTATTTGACGGTAAAGATTGGATGGTTGGTAACTGCAAGATTGACACTAGTTACCTACTATCTAGTTTCCAACCAAAGTGTCTCATAAAGTCTTACATGAGGTCAACCATGAGCCGGAAAAGCTCAGTGGTTTCACGTCGCTGAGTGCAGGCAGCAGTGAATGACATAGGTTCGGATCTCAGAATGGGAATGACCACCTTCCAGATTACAGATACACGCCTTTCTGACTAGTGAGTGCCACCTAGCCCAAAACTTTGGCCAGCAGTGCGCTTCATACTGATTGCCTCAATTTGTATTTATTTTATTCCTTCAAGTCCCAAGTGGGATGTAAGGCTTCAAGCGAGAGCTTTGAAGTCTTAGTAGCCGTAGTTTCATTTTTACTGAGTGAGTTTTCTAGCCTCATGCCCAGCCTTGGACATTGGCTGGGAGTCAAACTCCGAACCTCATAGGCATTCTTCGCCTGAATCACTGACCCACAGGAGTCTCCACAATGCCAAACCTCAACTGCTTCGGAGAAAACAATCAGCTCTAGATACTTCAGTTAGCTGTACATCAATTCATCATTGAATATCGCTCACACTATATGCTTAATTTTACTGTGCACTTTTGAATTAGTGAACTGATTAAATCGACAATAACAAATTTACACCTGTATGTACAATAAGGATGAAGAATATTAATTTTAACAAATAAATTACAAACATTTGTCTTAAAAAAGAAAAAACAGAGAAAAAACATTCCCTTCTGTCTCTACCTAACATCTGGAATCCTTTAAATATGTGACTCAGATATGTGCGTAAAAGAACCATAAGAAGTACGGAACCTATCTCTTACATAATCTATGTCGAAATTTCAAGGCGTGACAATGTAAACGATTTTAGATGGTTGGAGGCAATCGGCAGGAAGCCTTTTCGAGACCTAAGTTTCGTGCTAGTTGGCACTCACCAGTCAGCAAAGCGTATCTTCAATCAACTTGAAGGAACTCATGTCCCTTTTGGGATTCGAACTCGCGTCACCCAGTGCTGCAATCAGAGACGTTACCACTGAACTATTCGGGCTCGCGATTGAACTCCTTCCTGTAGGATTGTATTGGATACTTTAACTGGACACTAGTCAGGAACTAGTGGGATGTATCTTGTCCTTTATTTGGTGCAGACTGAGTTCTATCAGTCAGTCAGGTTTGCAATGTGGCCATGGATTTGAATCTCCGTCAGGGTTGCAGATACACACCTTGCTGACTGGTGAGTGCCAACTACCACGAAACCTAGGTCTATGGCTTCCTATCGATTGCCTCCAACCATCTAATATCATCAAATCAATGTGTACCGTGGTGGCGAGCTACCTAGTAGCATGGTGGCCACATTGCAAACTTGACTGATAAAATTCAGTCTGCACCAAAGAAAGGACACTAGACACATCACACTAGTTACTAGTGTCCGATCAATTGTAAATGATTATTATTATTATTTCTTTTGGGTTCCAAGTGGAACAACATACGGCTTCAACAGCTCATCTCTACTTTGTCATGTTCTCTGTACCCCCTTAAGTTGCCCCCACAACTGCCCATCGTCTCTCACCTCTTCCTCATCACACAATCTCCTCTATATCACCCTCGAACTAATAACCGACTTGTAATTTCCGTTTGTATCCTCAGCGTGTGTCCAATCTATCTTCATTTCCTTCGGAATATTTGTTGAACAGTCGGGTTCTTGGTTGCTTTGTTCCGAGCCAGAGTTTCTTATTGCCAGTTCTTTCTGGCTGGCCATCTGGTCTTCAATATATAGAATGAAGGCGGCTGTTGTTAAAAGAAGTCTGCAATCGCCTGTTGGAAATGCTTTTTATGACGTGCAAACAAAAAACGTAGTTCAGCGAAGAGGCTCTTTTCGGCAAATTCATTTCCCTCGTTAACTCTACAGTTGGATTTATATACAATATTCTTCTCATGAAAGATAGCAGTAACAAAGGTGATAAGTTTTGGTAATCACAGTTATCAGTAAATATTCGTCAATAAGATTAGTTGAATAACCAGTGTTAGAGTTACGTCAGAAGACGAATAATTAAATTTTCAAGTAATTGTTTTGTAGAAATCTTTAGTTTGATTGGATGGAGGATTTCATCATGAGCTGACATCAGTTAGAGAATCACTGGAAAACCTGGGAGTACTGGACAGCTGTTTCGTCCTAGTTTGGGACTCTTCATCAGTACGCACCTACCACAGGAGTTCGAACCCAGGACCTTCTGGTTACAAGGCGAGCTCGTAGACCATTGAGCCACTTGGACCAGATCCAATAGTCTACGAGCTCGCCTTGTAACCAGAAGGTCCTGGGTTTGAACTCTGGTGTTGGATGTGAGCTGCTGAAGAGTCCGAAACTAGGTTGACGAAACAGCTGTCCAGTATTCCGCGCAGGTTTTCCATTGATTCCCCTAACCAATCAAACAAAATCCCTACTAAGCAATTCTTGAAAACTGTGTTCAAAACAATGTTTGTAGAGGAGTATTCAGATGACGAGTCCCTCCACCGCCGAAATTTATGAACTCATGAAATACTGGCTTAACTTCACAGTTGTTACTGGTTTTAAATTTACTACCACGGGGAAGAAATATTTTGAATTATTGTTATCATTAATATCCAAATTTATTTCCACTTCTCTTTGACTTTCTCATTTCAGTAACTCTCTCAATGCTCACGAAGTAAATCGTAACTCTAAATATGAAGCATCGCTGGTCAATTGTATTCATCCCTATGAACACAATCAACAAAGAGGAGATCAGCACAGACATGATCATCATAAATCTGCTCACAACACTCCCTGTCTACTACCATCATCTTCATCCTCCTCACCGTCTACATCATTAAAATCCTCATCAACAACTTTATCTAGAATACCGCCGACAGCAGATGTTTGTCAGTTAGTTGGCAATTCACAACAAACATCCACAACATCGAACTCAGAAGAGAACCAAGTAAATTCTTGTCAGCTAAGATGCCCACATTGTAATGAAATTCAAAATGATAAAAATAATCTGGTAGATTCTAACACTACAACTGCAGGAACAACAACAATGACAACAGTCATGCGTAAACCAACTCCACCAAAACGATCGCCAAAAACTACATTAACAAGGTAAATTCAACATGTGTATGCTGATGTATTTTCTGATAGAAAACGGCTCCTCACCAATTTTTTCCCTTGAAAAGGATTTTCTTTATTGTTACATGACGAAATTAACACAGTAAGAATATATAAGAAAGTGAATGTGACGTCCTACATGATTTATCCCTGTATCGATGGTCACATGATCTGGATTCTGTGGAGGATTTATGTGTTGTGTCATACAGACTCGAAGATGCGTAAGCAAACACCAACGAGAGCTGACATAGGTTAGAGAACCACTGGAAATCCAGCTGTTTCATCCTAGTTTTGGACTCGTCATCAGTACCCACTCACTACAGGGGTTCGAAGCCAGGACCTTTCAGTCACAAGGCGAGCTCGTAAACCTGGATTCTAGTAGGAAGTCGTGACCAGCAGGGGTCAGCATGTTCGGTGTGAGGACAAATACTCACCAAGGATGACGGCGGCTATGATCAAGAGAATCCCAGTGGATGAATGGTATGTGAGCTCGCCTAGCATTTAGAAGGTCCCAGGTTCGAACCCTGATGGTGAGTAGTTACTACTGAAGAGTTCCAAAATAGGCAAAAACAGCTGTCCGGCAGTACTCTCAGGTGTTTTTCCGATGATTCTCTAACCGGTGTCAGCTCATGATGAAATCCTGTAGCTAATCAAATCCCTGCGAACTGACACTTGAAAAAAAAACAAGTTGACAGATGAGGCAGTGAAGACAAAGACTTCAGGGGAACTCAGAAAACACAGATATAATCAAGACAACAAACCACTGACAACAATCACTAATCACCATCAATGGTAGCATCGTTGCAAATACAGGCGGTATGGATAACAGCTTCAAAGCCAGACAGGATAGAAAGTGTGAGATATGTATTTATTAATCTGAAATAGGTATGGGAATTTACTCTACTAAGCTTCCTAATACGTGAGTGATGAACTTGTTAACCTTAGGTGTAAAATTATCGTCGAACGTAACACGTTGGAATTTTATGAATTATGTATTAAAAATCATTCCTTCCCGAGGCAATTTTCTAAAACTTTGAAATTCAGTAAATTACAACCAAATATCTCTAATCTTGTTCGTCTTACAAAGTCACATATCGAAAATATTAAACAGACGTTACAAGGATTACCTGTTCTTCATACCGATGCGTCACTTATATAACTGAAAACTAAGACGAATATACAAAATAAGCTGAAGAGTTCAACTGGTGATCGAAACCGCGTAGATGTCTTTCCGGTGAATCCTGATAAGTATGTTACAAATCTTTCTGATATTACTCTATCTACTCATCAGAAAGAAGCTTTATCCCTTGGACTCAAATTTTGTGTTCCTCACACGCAATTTACGGATTTAGCCATCCATGCTGAGTTTGAAAACTTATATGACCAACTCAAACCTCTTGCCGCAACATCCGCTGAAGATCGGGGTTGGTTTAAGGCCAAGATGGTGAATATAGCTCATCAGTTTTTTTAACAACAACCCAAAGGAGAAAAGTATTTTAAATTCCCAGAATTTCAAAGCTTTGAAAGAGCTACGGGAAAATCCTAATATAATTTTACGAGTTGATCACGGACTGATATCAGTTAGAGAACCATTGAAAACCAGGGAGTACTGGACAGCTGCTGTTTCATCCTAGCTTGGGAATCATCGGCAGTACGCACCCACTGGGATTCGAACCCGGGACCTTCCGGTTACAAAGCAAGCTCGTATACCATTCAGCCACTGGGACCCGATTCAATGGCTCATGAATTCTAACTTCTACCAATATAATTATTACGAAACCTAATAAAGGCTCTGGAGTCGTCATTATGAATAAAAGTGACTACGAATCTAAAATGATGTCCATTCTTGGTGATAAAAGCAAATTTAGCCGTGATCCCTCCTCAGAAGATATTCAGTTGTTGCAGGGCACAGTAACAGCTAATCTAGTGAAGCTTCATGGCCTAAATGCTATAAGTAATTCATTTATTTTTTATTCTTCCTTTCTTTTTCTTGCCACAGTTGTAATACGCCTACAAAACCAGATGAATCATCCCTCAGTGATGATCAGTCGAGAATGAAACTATCTCAAGCTCAAAATTCTTCCATCCATAATGATACTATTGAGAATGAAAATCAACAAGTTTCTTTGAATAGAATCGATGACAGTAATCGAAGCCGAAATGAAAGCCGAGTCACTAGCATAACCGCCAGTCCGACTGCCACGGCTACTCCTACGAATATCGTCAACAGTAGCAGCAGTTATCTCTGTGACGCCAGTGAACAACAAAGAACTACCACCACCACGAACACCACCCCAACTAAAACTTCCGTGAATGATAAACATCCATCTCATTCCTCCCCATCTGTCCATAATACAACTAATCATCGGATGGAGAATGCAGCTATGAGCCAACTGCATTCAATGAATAACTATTGTCCATGCAATTTAACACATCATGGAGATGCTGATGCTGAGGTCATCCATATGACTGAATTGTTATCAAAGCGAAGAGAATCAGAAGCTCGTCGACATTTACTATTGGCTGAAATGGAAGCTGGTCTAGAAAGAGATGATCGTCTGAGAGCAGCTGCTAATGCAATGGCACTAGCGGCAGTCACTAGTATTACTACGCCATCAGAGATGCTCAATACGCATAAAATGGGCATAAAATGCTGTCAGTGTGATTATCATGGTGCTGCTAGCAATACTACGAATACTACCACTCCTACTAACGCATATAATAGTAGTCAAAAATACTTACTTTCTTCACATCCTCATTTACAATCATCAATCGATACGAAAGTGTCAGATTATAATGATATGACACCACCACCACAGTTATCATCTTGCTCATCTTGTTATTGCTGCTGTCCACCGGAGTGTATCAAAGAGGAAGATATTTTGATTGCATTACAAAAATGTAAGTTATAAGTGTACTTTTTAAATCACTGGAATACTAGACAGTGATTTCGTCCTTGTTTGGCATTCCTCATCAGCATGCACCTAGAACTTCACCCACCTAGGGGTCGAACCTAAGATCTTCACGTTACGAGGCAAGCTTGTTGGCAATTCAGCCTGAAGGTCTTGGATCCTATCCCTGCTGGTGGTGCATGTTACTGATGACGGTGGGGGAGGTCTCGAAGAAGGGAAAACAAGTGTCCAGTCGTCTGTCGATGGTTTTCAAAATGGTTCCCTAACTGATATGAATCGCGAGCCAAAATTGACCCCAATGAAAATTATTATTATTATTATTGTATCCTTTAATTCCTAGAGGAACATATGGTTTCAGCCATGCGTCTCCATTGCGTTTGGTTCTCTGCCAACATTTTCACCTGGCTCCAAGTCTGCCCACACGTTTTCATCTCCTCTTCACATGATCTCCTCCTCCATGTTACCCTCGCACTGACGACCAACTCACCGCTTCCCTTTCGGGTTCCACTAGAGTGACGGTTTGTCTAGTGATGTCACTCACTTGATGGTTTCCTCAGAGTATGACCAGCCAATCCATCTCCATTTCTTCCTGCCTATTAGTTGTACAATCGGTTCCTGATTGGTTTGCTCCCAGAGACCCCTGTTGCTGATCTTTTCTGACCGGCCATCTGATCTTGAGTATTGAGCGAAGACAACTGTTAATGAAGATCTGTAGTTTGTTTGAGATGCTCTTCATGACGCGCAGTGCTAGTCTCTGATCCGCATAGCAAGTAGCACTGACTTCACATTGGAGTTGAAAATCCGGATGTTATTTTTGATGGTGAGTGTTGTTGACCTCCACAAAGACTTGAGAGTAATAAAAGCTTGCTTCACTTTCCCGATCCTTGCTTTGATATCCTCGTCAGTTCCGCCTGTAGTTGAGACGATGCTTCCCAGGTAGGTAAAAGAGGTTGTTTCTTTCAGGTTCGTCCCATTTGTGCGTCGGTGGCACAGTGGTTAGGACTCTCGCCGACCATGCACATGGTCCGGGGTTCGATCCCCTGCCGGCGCACACCCGATATCTATGGTCGGCCTGGATTTGGGCTACCGATATCCATGCTGAAAATTCCACACTTGTACTGAAAATACGGTGTGGAATCAAGCTGTAAGTCAAAAAAAAATAAATAAACAAATAAAATTTATGATGATTGTTGTCTGTTGTTGTTGTTGTTTCTGTTGGTGGTGTTGACCAGGAATCTTCATCACCTCTGTTTTCTCAATGTTCACCTGAAGTCATATATTTGGTGCTTCTTCTATGGCCAACTTGTTGCTTTTCGCTTGCATATCTTCCAGTGTTTGTGGAAAATCAGACATATATCATCGGCGAAGTCCAGATCCTTCAAGTTTTTGTGTGAGTCCATTTTATGCCTATTTCCGCATTGCCCGCTGTCTGTCGCATTATCCAATCTACTGCAATCAAGAAAATCATTGGCGATAGTAGACAGCCAGCTTGTCTTACTCCTGTCCTCACTTCGAAGGATTCCGTAAGTTTCCCTCTGTGTGGATTACTAGGCATGCAGCAGCATTGTCGTACAGCTATTGGATGAGACGTATAATTGTCGGCGCCGCACCATAGCAGAGAAGTCTATAACTCCTTCGAATCCTTGCGTAGTATATCACATATTCCTTCATTTCTACGTGCATTCTGGTTACAACTTATTGATTAAATTATTTATCATATTACGTAACTGATGATAGCTACGATTAAAGAAGATAATCAATTTTGCTGCAATCCTCTTTCGTGGGAAAAACTTCTGAAACTGCAAATAAATATGCGCGCACAAGATACAATACACTACTACCTCTTAGCTATAAAAAGCTTACCTTATATTCCTCCTGCAACTTGGCTAGATCTTCACGCCACAAATCTGAAGGCGATTTACTCTTCAATATGCGTAATTCGCTTCGTTTAGCATCTCTTTGCGCCAGTAAATCATCTTTACGCTCTTTTGTTAAACTCCTCCTTTCCCGTTACAAACACACATATCCACACGTATTACACTTTCACATCCACAATGACTGATTGCTGTGAATTTATCATTGTTATTTATTATAATGATCACACTGATTACTACTCACTAATACATACACGCGAACTTTAATTCTAACGCCACATACTACTGATTAGTTGATTTAAGTAGTTTGATACTACTCATACCATCCATTGGTGCTTGCTGGGCGCCACTACCACTGGACAATAGTTTCGCCGATTTAGGGACCAAGTTCATCATTAGCGATTCACCTGATCCGACTCAGCTTAGACAGATGAATCAGCTGGTTAGCTACTTGAGAGGACAGGTAAAACGTTACATAAAAAATTTCCAAGTATTGGTTTTTGTATGGATTTAGTTTGATTGGTTGAAAGATTTCATCATAAGCTGACATCAGTTGGGACACCCGCCTAGGAGTACTGGGCAGATGTTTCGTCAGCCTAGTTTGGACTCTTCATCAGTACGCAGTCACCACCAAAGTTCGAACCCAGGACCTTCAGGTTGCACAGCTAGCGAGCTCGTAGACCATTATGCCACTGGGAACCGATCCAATGGCCATCGCATGAATTCTAACTTCTGCCATTGCGCGAGCACTTCACAATTTCTTCCTTGGTGAGTTACAGCCTCAATCCCACCTGGTTTTCCAACGGTTCTCTAACTGATGTCAGCACATGATGAAATCCTCCAACCAACCAAACGAATACCTGAAAATTGATCTGGTGCTCACTAGCGACTGGTCATATTCAGTTAGGTAGTTACCTGGGTTTCTAGTGGGAAGCCCTGACCAGGAGGGTACAACAGGACAGCTACCCATCGAAGAAGGCACTGAGAAGTGGTCGCGCCATATCGTGAATTGGCAGAAGTTAGAACTCATGGGATGGCCATGGATCGAGTCCCATTGTCTGATGAATGGTCTACGAGCCCGCTGGCCTTGTGACCAGTTGTCGGGTTCAACCCTGGGTGGATGCACACTGCTGGAGACTTCCAAACTAGGCTGACGAAACATCTGTCCAGTACTCCTTGGCAGGTTTTCCAATGGTTCTCTAACTGATGTTAGCTTATGATGAAATCCTCCAACCAACATAACAAATTCACAATTTGTACATTCATTTGTAATTTACACACATCGAAAGGTAAGACTTAAAGATAGTTTCCTGTGGAAATTCAAATTATTCGGATCACGCCATGTGATAGGATCATGCAATTATGCCTGCCTTCCTGATTGTCATTTTAATAGTGTTTAGCATCTGAATAATCTCGGTTTCCAAAAGGAAACTGTGGTGAACATTTTCCCCTCTCGAACTGTGTAAATTAGAAATCGAAAATTAATTTGTAATTCCCTTCATCTCAGCAGACAGACAGACAGATAGAGAGAAAAACAGGCCGGTGCTCACACAAATCATTTCCGGTGTATAAAACTCTTGCATACTAATAATGACTGACGACTGGATGAAGTTACCTGGAGTTATGGTGAGGTATAGTGACCGGTAGAGACTGCCGGGTCAAGTGTTAGAATAAATATTCGCCTATGATATTGGTTAAAGATCGTACTAAGTATCACCAAATGACAGAAGTCAGAATTCATGGGCTGCTCAGTGGGGTCTACAAGCTCGTCTTTCAATCTGATGGTCCTGCGTTCGACCCCTGGTGAGTGGAGTTATGGGTGTGAACTGATGAAGAGTTCCAAACCAGGGGGAAATAGCTGTCCAATACTGGTTGATTTTCAGTGTTACTCTAACTGTTGCCAATCGTTGATTAGACTCAAAACTGGAGGGAGCACATTCACAGCTTTATGCCTAATCAACTTCAGATGCGTGCGTCGGCGGCACAGTGGTTAGGACTCTCGCCGACCATGCACATGGTCCGGGGTTCGATCCCCTGCCGACGCACACCCGATATCTATGGTCGGCCTGGATTTGGGCTACCGATATCCATGCTGAAAATTCCATACGTGTACTGAAAATACAGTGTGGCATCAAGCTGTAAATATTTAAAAAATATATATATATAAAAATATTCTTGTAGACATGTTAAAATGTAGTAGGTGATAGTCCAAAACGAATGAGTGACCGTTCTTATACCTAATATAGTTGATCTCAGCAATTGAGACATCTTGCTGGAATCTGAAGTATCCCTCTGGTCCCTGACGATCTTTTACAAATTGACATGATTTCTGTTTTCCGGTAGGTTTAACCATGTCATTTATGGAAACACTTACGGATCGATAACACTTGGAATCCATCGCATCATATTTCGGATTCATAGAAGTTCCACTTGATGTTATGTGGTGCTATGGATGGGAACTTCATAACACTCACGAAATAGGTAAAATCCAATTCACAATTGATTGAAGATGCCCATTAAAAGTCTGGAAGAATGACACTGATAAACAGAGAATATCCTTCTTCGATAACGCCTTTGTCATCACCAGGTTCCACATTTATATGACCAGAATAATTAAAGGAATATTCTTATTAACAACATTAAATTACACTGAATCAATCAATAGTATCGATTGGTGATAACAGTTCACTTAAGCATCACTAAGAGAGATTTCTTTTATTCCTTTACATTCCCAGTGGAACATTGGGCTTCAAGATACAGGCTTGAAGTTTCTGTAGCACTGGTGTTTACTTTTACGAGATAGGGTTGCTAGCCTCATGCCTAACCTTCCCTCTTTACTAGTCTTATCACTGGCTTAGTGAGGTGAAGGAGTGCGTCTGTGACCGGGGAACGAAGCCCAAACCATGTGAGGTGTGGTTGGCGAGGATTCTACCGCTGTGCCACCGACGCACAAAGAGAGAGAGATTATATTCACTAATATAATGCTAAAATGATTGAATATCGAATGAATTTAGAAGTTCAACAGCAGACCAGGCTAACAGGGGTGGCTAGTTGAACCTGTTTCTTTCGCACAAACACAGAGCTCCGGCTAATTTATGCGAAATTCTATGGTCTCTGCTATTTGAAGTGTTAGATATCTATGGGCCACTGGCAATTTATTGAGAGCCCGACAGATAGTACAGAAAGATCGTTCATTTCTGGCCTTGTGGCCTGTTTTGGTAAGGTGGTCTAATATAGAAATTTTGATGGGCTTAGTGACATCAAACACTACTCAATAATGTCTTAAGTAGCGATATACTGATTTACAGAAATATTTACTTTATTATATTCATTTTGTCAGGTTTCTTCTCCTGGTAATTTGTGGGTAATCATAGAAATTTTTTTCACTTCTCTTCCCTACTGAATATAGCCTCCTCCGGTTTAGGATTCAGTTTAACTACAAGAATTATAAAGCCAAGAAATCCTGTCGTGCCGAATGATCCATCTTCCACAACAGGAATAACACCAACTTCAACAACTCCATTGAAGTCGACAAATCCCAATGAAGCTTTATTTGCTGTTTGTGTCAAAAATATCCTACCTGATGGTCCAGCTATCAAAGATGGACAACTGCGTATTGGTGATAGATTGATTCAGGTAAGAGCCTATCTGTATCACTATTTTATTAATTATAATGTGGTGAACAACAGTGTAACGACAGAAGGCAAGAGTCAGGCAACAGATCATTTATTAAGGAAATCAACGCATATTTATATATTTTCATGTACATTACCATGGATATTTAAGCAAACAAACACAGTCTTCCGATTGGTTGTTTCTCACGTAAAGTTAATCTTTCATCTATTTGTGACTGTTTCTTGAATGTCAAATCCTCTATATGTTAACTGCATCCGCCTACGCAAAGTCTGCTGTGATCGGTTTTGAATCAATCTTTGTTCACATTTTCTCACGACAAATCTTGGGAACGTAAATATTGACGTAAATTATTGTCTACCAATTTGGCTAGCAGACAGCTCTCACCACAACAGAACACAAAAGTACTTCGACTGGACACTAGTAGCTAACTAGTGTGATGGCACCGTGATGGTGAGCTACCTAGAATAATGGCCACATTGCAAACTTGACTGACTGATAGAATCCAGTCTGCACCAAATAAAGGATTAGGCACATTACACTAGTTAGTTACCAGTGTCCAATTAAAGTATCCAATACAGTCGTACAGGAAGGAAGTCACTCGCGAGCCCGAATGGCTCAGTGACAATGTCTCTGATAGCAGGTAGCACTGGGTGACGCGAGTTCGAATCCCAAAAGAGACATGAGTTCCTTCAAGTTGATTGAAGAAACGCTTTGCCGGCTGATGAGTGCCAACTAGCACGAAACCTAGGTCTCGACAAGGCTTCCTGCCGATCACCATCAACCATCTGAGAACACGGGAGTACTTAGAAATTTCGCTAGCCATGATTTTGTGTTGTTTTTATACGGGTTTGAAGTGCTAGTCTAACACTCACCCATATCCTTTTCCCGCGAGAGGCTTAAAATTGCATCAGCAGGAAGTCGTACCCTGAACACCCTCATGACTGAAGAACATTCTACCAGTGAATAAAATAAAATGTTATTTAAGAGTTACTGTGTAAGTATTTCATCTGAATAAAGCTCAACCACGGATTGACATCAGTTAGAGAATTTCTGGACACCAACAGGGAGTACTGCACCAAGCTCTTTCATCCTAGTTCGGGACTTCCTCCAGGATTCGAACCTACGACCTTCTGGTTACAAGGAAAACTTTTAGACCATTTATTCTCTGGGACCCAACTTATTGGCCGACCTATGAATACTGACTCCTACTATTTCATGACTTTAGTGCGACTGGCACCAGCCAATGTTTAATCGATGGCGAGTATTTCTCCTCACTTCCGACCGAGGAGACACCACTAATTGGTCATGACTGCTCACTAGAACACTCCAGTCAACCATGTCCTGCAGCCAATCATTAATGAGCATCTGATTAGTTTTCAAGAATAACTGGAGGCTCGGTACTGCTGACGAGTCCTATATTGGGATGAAACAGCTGTCCGGTGATACTCTCTGGCTAGTTTTCAATGGTTCTCTAACTCATATCAATCTGCGGTTAAATTTTTTAGCTGAAATAAGTCAGGCTTACAGAAAAAAACAGTAATTTGGTTAGTTAATTAGTTAGAAACTTACTTATCCCATATAGGGCGATGAGTCACATTCATTGTGTGAGTGAGAACTAATAATCCTGCTCAGTTACCCCCAGGCTAAAATGAGATGGAATAAGGTTACATATATAATCCAGAAAGTATTGGTTGGAAGTCAATTACTCAAGTCATTGAGCCATATACTCCAATATTTACAAGATAACCAATGCATAATTAGATTTAATTTCCATCTTCCTATTGCCCTGCTAAGAACATCAACTTAAAATTATTATTATTACTACTACTATTATATTATGTGAAATCATCAGAATACCTTTGTGTATCTGAACAGAACAAGGATGTATAAATTGGTGAAGTGAAGTGAAAGATACATAACAGTAACAATAACACCTTGGTTGCTTGCATCATTTAAAAGGCACAAACACAAGAAAACCAGGCAGGTTTTAGACCAGGAAGAGGGTGTATTGATCATATCTTCACCCTTCGACAGATTCTAGAACATAGGCATGCTCATCACCGGCGTCCAACAATCATTATATTTCTTGACCTAAAGGCGGCATTCGATTCTGTCGATCGAGAGGTACTCTGGTGATGTTTGGCTGCATAGGGAATGCGGAGAAAATACAATGCACTGATCAAGCCGCTCACTCAACTCGTACACATGCAGCCAGGTGAGGGCTTACGGCGAGTTGTCATCTGAAGTGGTGACGACTAGTGGCGTCCGTCAAGGATGCCCATTATCCCCATTCCTATTCAATTTCTTCATAGAAATACTAATAGATTTAACCTTAACTCAATTCAGCAACTCAGGGATTGACTTGCTACCAGGGAATAATCTCGTTGACTTAGAATATGCAGATGATATAGTCCTTCTAGGCGAGGACGCTGACAAAATGCAGAGTCTTCTGAACTCCTTGAGCAGCAATCTTCGTATGTTTGGCATGCGATTCGCCCCTGTAAAATGTAAGATGATGTTGCAGGATTGGACTACACCGACTCCTAGATTAGAAATAGGAAGTGAAGTGGTAGAGCACGTTGACCGCTTCACTTACTTGGGAAGTACCATCAGCCTCAATGGGTTGATCGCTGACGAAATCTCAGCACGGATACAGAGGGCTAGTTTCGCATATGCCAGTTTACGCCGTCTCTGGCGTAGACGTGATATCCGACTATCGACCAAAGGGCGTGTGTACTGCTCAACAGTCCGCTCCGTCCTCCTTTATGGCTGTGAGACCTGGCCATTGAGAGCGGAAGACATGAAAAGATTAGCTGTCTTTGATCATATGTGTCTGCGTTCTATCTCCCGTGTGAAGTGGTATAATAAGGTGAGCAATATTGAGGTTAGGCGTCGAGTGCTAGGTAAGGCGGGGAAATCAATCGACGAAACGGTGAAATTACTTCGACTGAGATGGTTAGGACATGTGTTACGTATGCCTAGTCATCGCCTTCCTCGACGGGGAATGTTAGCTGATATAGGGTCAGGCTGGAAAAGAGCTAGCGGCGGTCAAACCAAAACATGGCACCAGTCAATGAAATCCACAACAGTTAGTCTAAGCCACGTAGGAAGATGTAGACTTCCTGACTGGTTGGCGTCCTCGGGATGGTAAAATCCAATGAGCTGGAAACAATTGGTGATATGGCTCAAAATCGTTCTCAATGGCTGGCGCAGATGCATCCACTCCTTGTGACTTATGATTTCCAATGAAACTGTTTTGTTCTTCGTTATTACTATACCTTTGTCTCACACCTCTGTTTACTGTCTCTATTATGCATTTCTCCTACTTTCTTCTCTTGGTTTGTGTGCTACATGGAGTGTGGTGACTTGAACTGCCGCACATATGTGTAAAGTTCTATGTCGAAAACCGACCGACCGACCGATCATTTAAGTGTTATGAAAGTGTTAAATATCTAGAAAAAAAATTCTATTACAAGTAATTAGTCAACATTGTTATTGTTGTTTATGACTGTTACATAGGGCTCTGAATGGAACAATATACGTCTTCAACAGCACTTCTCCGTTTTATCCTATTCCATGCAATCTTCCTCAACTGACTGGTGTTACAATTTCCCATCACAAGATATCCTCCATGTCATACTCGAAGCGACGATGAACTTGTCGTTTCCCATTTGAGTTCCACTTGAGCAGTGGGATGGTGAGCGATATCACCCAGCTGTCTCCTCAGCGTGTATCCAATATGTCTCCATTGGTTTTGGCTTGAATGGTTCGTTGCCTCCCAGAGTTTCTTGTCTCTAATTGTTTCTGGCTGACCAGCCATCTGATCTTCAGTATAGGTTCAGTGAATTCTGCAGTAGCCTGTTATAAATCCATTTCTTAAGGCGTATATCAAGTTTCCCAGTCATACAGAAGGACTGACTGATTTAACACTGGTGTTGAATATCCAAATCTTGTTCTTTATGCTGACACGAAGTGGAGAAGATTTCCAAAGTGATTTCAGAGTGATAAATGTCTGTCTTGCCTTTCCGATTCTTGGCTTGAAAGTCTCATCCATATCACCACCTGCAGTTGAAACGATGGTGCCTAGATAACTGAAGGAAGTGAAAGTATTCTAATTTGCTCACAGATTCTCTGAACCATACAGAAGCAGTAATTCTTGAAATTAGTGTCGAAAATTCTGACCTTGCTCCTAATGACAAGTGCAGCAGACTTCCACACTGACTCCAAATCAATAAAGGTCTCTCTCTTATTGTTTAGGTTCTTGCTGACTTTGAGATTCTCATATGTGCCTCCTGTAGTTGAAATAATGCTACCAAAAAGTCTCCCATTCATGGTGATTGGTGTTTTTTGGTGTTTAGGTATCTCCATCACCTACAAGTTTTCTCTATGTCCTGTTTTCGCCACCACTTCTGTCAACTTGTCAGTTTTCGCCTGTAGTTCCTCGAGTTTTTGAGATACCAGACACGAATAATTTGTGAAGTTTAGGTTCTCTACAGTCTTCTTGTTGGTCCAATGCATCTCGCGCGTCATCTCGCTCACGATGGTTATTTGAAAAGTAAACTTCTATATATTGTCATTATATCTGATATGGTCCATTCTGAAAATAAACCAATCAGAATTGCCCAACTTTAATGATCAATATCCAGTCTGGAAATAAACCAATCAGAGCTTAGCCTTAGTAGAATAACGCCCACTATTTTATTGATCATGATCTCAGACTAACTGACACATCATTGGTGATATTTTGAATCATACATTATTACTGTATGTTCTCTTTTAAGCAATACGGGCTGGGAAAAAACAGGTAACCGACGCATAATGTCATTGTTGGCGCAGTCAAGCAGTAGTCGTGATCAGCGCGAGTCTCTGTCCAACTCTTCATCCCTATTTCAGTCTCAACGTAAAGCAAAACATAACAATTTCATTCTAATTTTCCTGAGATCTAATTATTTCTGCACAGTTAGCAGATGGTTGGTAAGGAGATACTTTCATGTTTTTTGTCTGTAATTCATTAGTGATTACAAAGTTTGATTTCAATTTACCCTCATGTTTTTCTATTTCTTTTTTCTTCGTTTTTTCACTTTTAAATATTTTCTACAGATTGATCACTTGGATGTTATAGGCAAAACTCAAGCGCAGATAGTTTCTATTCTCCGAATAAAACCAATCGGTAGTATTGTCAATCTCTTAGTACGTCGTCAAGTACATTTGTGTCAGTTGAGCAATTCACAAGATTATCATCCTACATGCAGTTGGTTAAACCAATCCACTTGTATATGTCAATGTCCTAGTGTTGTTAATCAACTATCGTCTAGAATGTTAAAATGTTGTAATCCCGCTTCAGGTAAATCACCAATATGGTTTGAATGTCAATCAGATAGGATAACACGAAAATGTACTTCTCCACCGTTGCCAATCACTTCATATTATGATGGATGTACAAATTTTGAACGTGTTTATCATCCAAATTATCCGGTTAGTTTTGAATTTTTCAAGTTTGGAAATGGTTGTGTTCTCTGAGATGGATAGTTAATTTGCGAAGCTTTCATCATCCTACTAGGCGACATCTTCAGCGCATACTTCAATCTGTTGGAGTGAGCTTTCAGATTTCTCCTCGAGTTTATTAATCATCTCTCCTGGTGACCTTGGACTTGATTGGTTGCTTTGTGTGTTTTCACACCTTCTAGGTTATTTGTATTGTAACTCATTGTTTCTTTCACTTGAACTTTGACCCTTTGTGTGTGACTATTCTTTCTTATCGGTTGATAAATTTTGTCTATCTCGATGTGTCTATTGATTGATGATTCACTGGAATGCCAAGCTTCTAAAAATTCTCTAGCATTTTTGTTGTTTCCTCTGTCTAATATTTGAACGTTGTCCCAATCGAACTGATGCCCGTGGTTGTCTGTATGTAGTGATATGAGGGACAGGGACTGAATGTCTTTTGACAGCTAGCTTATGTCCGTGGATACGAAGACGAAGGGGCCGACCACTTTGGCCAATGTAGTATTTTTTGCAGTTGTTACAATTTATTTTGTAGAGGATGTTTCTTACGTCCTCATTCTCCACTGAGTCTGTTGGTTGACCCAGAGCTGAGTGAATTGATTTTGTTGGTTTGCGTGCAACATCAATTCCTAAAGGTTTGAAGAGTCTTGCAGCGATTTCTGATATATCCTTTATATATGGCAGGGCGACAATCTTTCAGCTTTCTTCTTACTGGACAGCTGTTTCGTCCTGGTTTGGGACTGATGAAGAGTCCTACACCGGGATGTATGTCAGTTTTTTTAAATCCATTTTCTATTCTTGGTGTTATTGTAAGTCCCTTCAGTATTTTCTTGAAATTCACCTCACTCTTTACTGTTTACATTATTTAGCCTTATCCAGACGTGATTCTACTTCGGTTATACATCCCTTTGATTCCTGTTGGTGAAGAGAACACTGATGGAGGTAAAGCCTTATCCGCTTCGAGATCAAATACTACCACCACAAGCACTACCACCAGCACTGATACCCCTGCTGGTAGTAACAATCCTAACACTGCAACAATCTCTGCAGCAGGATTACGTCAAATGCGACTTGGTGTCAGTGTCCGGGAATCGAGTTCATCGAGAACAAGTAAACTGAATGAGCTGTCACAGAACACGATAAAAATGATGAAACCAGGTACAAAATCATCCAGTGAAGATAAAGCCAGTTATACATTTTCATCATCATCATCCTCATCAACATCAACGTCGACATCATGGGCTGATGCATGTCTTGCTGATTCTATCTACGGTGGTGTCATTGTTAAATGTGTTATTGAAGGCGGAGCAGCGCATAAAGTGAGTATTGGTGTCGTTGTTTAACTTGTCAAGTTTTATTTTGTAGGGATTTTATTCGATTTTAAATTTGATCGCAGATTCATCAGTAAGCACCCACTTCGGGGGTTCGAACCCAGGACCTTCCAGTTACAAGGTCAGGTCAGTCATTGGGTACCGATACAATGGTAAGCCCATGAATTCCAACTTCTGCCAATTCACATATGACGAAGAAGGCCGAAAAGGACTACCCACTATCTGTAAACAAGAAGCCACTTTATATACGACTACAATTCAAGGGCGATAAACCAAGTGAGTTAATTACAAAGAAATTAAGAAAAGAAGTTCAAAGAACTTTTAATGATGGCGAACTACACATCTTATTCTCTACAAGACCGGTGGTGCTACCTCGACTGAAAGATGAAGTACCTAGACTAGCTAGACACTTCTAATTGTATCTACCACTTCAACTGCGCTTGTGATGGAGCGACTTACATTGGCCGTCGCTCTAGGAACTTGATTTTTCGTGCTTGCTTGAGAACATCTCCCACTATGGCTAAGTAAAGGTGTAGTTAAAACCATTAACAGTTCGATATTGGACCATCTGGTGAAAACCGGTCACAAAGCCAGCGTAGAAGAATCCTTCTCTATAATATACTGGGTGCCTAACAAATTACCAAAATCGTCGAAGCACCACATGCTCCAAACAGCAGAGGCTATTGCAATTCGCCTCAAACAACCAGTGCTCTGTGTTTAAAAGAAACAAGTCCAGCCCCTACTACTGCCCTGGCTGGCCTTCAGTAGAGACTATAAACTCATGAATTTGTACTATTACCTTTCCTAATTCTTCTGACATTCAGTTTATTTTATGTTGATGCTGTTCAGCTGTAATTTATCAATATTATTGATTCGATGTTATTTAAACATTAATGTCGTTCATAAGACTAATTCATTCATTCATTATAATGTGTATATATAATTGTAGAACCTGATGATGAATTTATCGAAAAGAGTTCTCTTTGTTCCGTGTCTATTTTTTGAAAATTTTAATGGGCATTTTTAATCAATTCACATTATGTCGAGAATGGCACTAGCCAGTGTCGTCAATGGAAAGTATTTGTCCTCACAACCAACCTGATGTACCTAACTAATTGGTCACGACTTTCTACTAGAATCCAGGTAACAGTTCACCTGAATAAGGTACGTGTGTGAGGACCAAATACTCGCTAGTGATCACATTATATCGTGAATTGAAACTTGACTGATAGAATTCAGTCTGCACCGAGGATAGGACTAGACACATTACACTAGTTAATGACTAGTGTTCAGTCAAAAAAATATCCAATACAGTCCTACAGGAGGTCAATCGCTAGCCCGAATAGCTCAAAAGGTAACGTCTCTGACTGCAGCAGTGGATGAAGCGGGTTTGAATCTCAGAAGAGAAATGAGTTCCTTCAAGGTCACAGATATGCCTTGCTGACTGGTGAGTGTCAACTGACATGAAAGCCAGGTCCCGGCAATGCTTCCCGTCAACTGCCTCCAACCACCTAATATTATAAGTTCTCAGGAGTTTGGAATTCATAGGCTGGCGATTGAATTGGGTCTCAGTGGCAGAATAAATGGTTTACGAGGTTTCCTTGTGACTAGAAGGTCTTGGGTTTGAACCCCCAGGAGATGGATGCATACTATGAAGAGTCTCAAATTAGGACAAAACAGCTGTTTGCAGTACTCCCTGGTTTGGTTTTCAATGATTCTCTAACTGATATCCATCTGTGGTCAAAATTTGTGTAGATATCTACTCAGATCATTGATTTTTTAGGGATTGGAAACGATTTCAATTGCACATTTCTCCACGAACTAACATCAGCTAGAGATCATTAAGAACCAAGGCAAAATAGGTAGTTGTTTCAACTTAAATTTACACTGATCAAAATCCCTAAAAGAACCTGTAGCAGTAGTAGATAATTCCCCAAAATTATTAGTCTATAGCATTCATCACTCACTATTGGATGTTGACCTTCACTGTTTAAGTCGATTTGTTTAAATGAAGGCTTGTGGTCAAGTAAAGAAGCCATTTGACACACCGTCGTGTCAGGTTTGTTTGTCCACTATTCCTAGATAGTTAAGCAATAATCCTCGTACTACGATTTTGATCTCATATTATATTTAGAGTGCGTCGGTGGCATAACGGTTAGGACGCTCGCCGACCATGAACATGGTCCGGAGTTCGATCCCCAGCCGACGCACTCCTTTACCTCGTTAAGCCAGAAATAATGCTGGTGAAGAGGAAAGGTTGGGCATGAGGTGGCTAGCAACCCTATCCTGTAAAATAAACACTGCTACAGAAACTTCAAGTCACTAGCTTGAAGCCCTATATTCCACTGGGGAACGTGAAGGGAAAAAAATTTTATTTAGTACTTTGGACGATAAATTTGGTGTTTTTATTTACTCTTGGTCTACACAGAACAAATACTCTTGGAGTCATAGGTATGCAAACTTGCGTCAGTATCCGTCAGAATTTGCGTACACGTCAACACTCTTGAGTAAAATCGAAATGGGAAACGAGCAGCGAGTTGGGCGTATGTCCAAGGGTGACATGGAGGAAATGAGAGACTGTGCGAAATCTTAGGGCTAGCTATAGAGGACTATAGAGTGTAGAACAAAATGGAGATGTTCTGTTGAAGCCCTATGTTGCTCCTACTTGGAACCCAAGAGAACAATAATAATAATAAAGCCTTATATATGTCCAAACCAAGTTCACTTTTTAACAGTTTGAAAAAATTTGGGCACACTACGAAACAACCTTGTCCATATAAAAGACTAGATCCCTAAAGATTCTCTCTCTAATTGTGTCTATAAAATAAAATGACTGCTTGGAATGTGATGCGATATACATCGGACAAACATCTCCAGAGAGAAATCAAAATCAGAAGTAATGAACACTGTAGAGCATCTGTTCGACCACCGATAAATCCAGTTAGTGAACTAGAAAAACTTGAAAAATCATCAGCCATAGGTCTACATGCTATAGAATCAGGTCACAAAATTGATTTTGACAATATTGAAATAATCCAGAAAAACTTCAGAAATCACATAGAACGTCTAATATCATCAGAAGCACTTCATACCAAGCGGAATCCAAATTGTCTGAACTGAATAGGAATTGTGGACTAAAACAGAATCTGACCTGGTTACAATGGCTCCCTACCCCATGAAATGACAAAATCAACATGAATGTGATAAGCAAGTTCACTATGTAAACACACACTTCTTTTATAATTTTACACACTGATCAAATCCAACAATCTACACCTGGTTTTGTTATCTTTACCAAATGACCAACTTGACAACGAAAAATGACCCCAGTCTAACGAACGATGATCAAGTTGGCAAACTTTATTTTGATACCGTAACAGACGTGCTATTACCTTTGTTATTTGGTTTAGTGATCTTCATTGTTATTTTGACTTTCAATATGTCCTTTTAACTTGACCTAAGTCTATTTTCTCACCCCTTAACTATTTGTTATATATATGCTGAGATTTTGTAAATTCTGGTTTAATAATGCCACTCTGATAAAGCTATTAGCAGCATTAAATAGCGAAACGTCAGTAAAAACACTAATATCGTTTTGTTTTTCATTCATTGGGAAATACAAGAGGACCTTTATTATTATAATAATGCATGTTTATAAGTAACTTACTTATTATTACTTAACATGCTTTCTTATTACTTCATAACAATTGATAAGTGTTCATTTTACTTTTTGTGTTTGCTAAATTTCTACTCAAGGATGGTCGACTTCAAATCGGCGATGAATTATTAGAAGTCAACGGAGTGATTCTAGTCAACGTCAGTAACCCTCTGAGTTTACTGCGTTCAGTTCTACGCAAGCTAACATCTAGCAACGATAATAAAAATAGCAGTAAAACCACTGGAGATGCTAATAACAGTAATACACTAGTAAAGTCATCCAGTCTAACAGATCCAGTGCTGACAGGAACATCAATTCACGAGAATGAAAGTGGCAGTGACCGAACCCCTACTCAGAGACCGCACACTACAGAGTCAACTGGTGAAGAAAAATCTGAACCCACGCAACCAAAAATTGTCGACTTACTGATAGCACGATTAACACGACATCGAAGATCTGCTTCCGGACATACTGTAAGTAGTATCTGCATGCATTTCTTTTCTTTTTTGATAATAATAATTTGCTTTATTCCAAAACAGTACTTGTGATACAGAATGGGAGTCAGTGATTCACTCCGGTCACCCAGAAGACAACCACACACACACCGAGGGCGAGGCTATCATGATGTCACCAACGGCAACCAAGGCTCTGATACAATGGGAGGCGATCTCACCCAGAATAATGACCGCCAGATTCAACTCCAAAGGAAGAAAAGTGTCAATTATACAATGCTATGCACCGACCAACAACGCAGACCTCGAAAAGAAAGAAGAATTCTACAGAAAACTACAGGCAAAAATGGACAATACTCCAGCTGGTGACATTAAAATACTAATGGGAGACATGAACGCCAAACTTGGACCAGACAACACAGGAAGGGAACTCATCATGGGTAAAGAAGCTCTGGGAGAGATGAATGAAAATGGAGAACTCTTCGCCAACTTCTGCGCCTTCAATGAACTAGTGATTGGTGACAGCGTATACAAACACAAGGATATTCACAAGGCTACATGGGTGTCACCAGATGGGCGAACCAAAAACCAAATTGACTTCATCAAAACCTCTTCTCCCCCAGCTGTTCATTTTTCTTGTCACTTTTTCCGGAGGAATAGGATGAATAACAATAAAATAGTGTTTAGAACAGATATTTAATGGAAATAACTGAGTAGTGAACAGACTCTGTGTTTCTCCCTCCTACTATGGGTCTTTACAATCACTCAAGGGAAAAGTTCAACAATAGCGTCCCAGGAGTGCGAATGCACGAGTGACCTTCAGCTGACCAATCATAAAATTGAGGAATGTTTGCTCAAAAAATTGATGTATATTGACAAGAAAATGCTTGAAAACGCATTAAACAGGTTATCTTTCTCTGACATGGCTTAAAAATACGTCCTAGTTATAACGAGGAGTATCAGTTGCTAAGTTAGACTAGTTTCTGTACATGTATTCACCGAGATGACTACAGATAAACTGTTTTTGTGAATCGTTTATCTCTCTCATCCTTCCAAAAGAGCCCTCAGTTTTATTATTATGGTTTCCAGTAAGAGGATAGACGACTACTTACCAGGAAAATGTGGATAATAAAACAAATTAAAATAAATGACATCAACTATAAATCTATCCCTAATCGTAACCCTAACCTTAATCCTAACCCTAATCATAACCCTTATCCAAACCGTAATTCTAACCCTAATGCTAATTATAACCCTGATCCTAACCCTAACCCCAATACTTACCTTAACCCTAATCCTAACTCTAACGAGCTATTATCACATTGTCCAAACAGTACTTAAAGACGTGATCCGGGTGAAATTTACTCCTAAGTTGGTGAATAGCGTTGATATTTCAGCTATGATAATGACAGATGCCGTTAACCAACGACTAGATATAATAGAGAAGATTTGTAGCTCAGGTGGATGATTTTGGTGTGGTTGTGTTCTCTGAGCTGGAAGCTTTCATTGCTCAGTAGACCAATGAAAGCTTCGCAACCAAACCATCCAGCTCAGAGAACACAACCACACCAAAAACCAACGACTAGCACGCGTTCAAGGTCATTGGGACGTTCACACTCCTGGGACGCTATTGTTGAACTTCTCCCCCTCAAGTCTGTAATGGTACTAGGGTGACTATAAACTGTAGTAGCCTAAAATGAAACTACCTAATAGAGACCTTGACAAATCTCTATCAACCAATCAGATGAGCCTGTGAAGTAAAAGTGCGTAATTTGAAACCTTCTTGTATGTATTTCAAGAGTACCTTCAAGTTTCTCCGCATAAGGAGTCCACATTATTAGGTTAAACCGATTTCTGTGCGTAAATTCTTCTAGATAACTGTAAATCATCGAGTTTCTCGACCCCCCTACTCACCGCTGTGACCTTCATTTTTAAGTGACTCCAGAAATCTTCGATTGCATTTATGTGAGTCCCATCGAAAGGATTAATGAAATCGTTCGTATGATTGACCATGTTGTGAGTATGTAGCCCAGGGATGAGATCTGGCTGTAGCCATTTCACTGGTTGTGCCAGGTAGAAAAAAACACTACGATCAGGGATCGTCTGGATATACATTTTTCCCCAGGGAAGAAAGTACTTACAGCATCCATAAACTTAAGAAAAAAGAACGGTATACCTTCTCGAACTGATTTCCTGATTCGGCAGTCTTCGCACTTGTGCACAAATCCATCAATGTAGACGGTGTATCTCTTCAAATGCATCACACTTCCATATCTACACGTTTTCTCCCTTCCTACTAACGTGTTTCTCCCTGTCTTGGGGCTCTTCATCATTCCGCACGTGACCAGCGGGGTCTACCAGATCAAGTAGGAGCTCAGTTACTCGCCTTTGACAGTGACTGGCGGTTGCTATTGCAAATTCGCGTAAGTCGGAATTCATGGGCCACAAGCTCGCCTCGTAACCGGATGGTCCTGGGTTGGAACTCTGCCGGTGGATGCGTACTGTTGATGAGTCCCAGACTGGAGCGAAACAGTTGTCCATTACTCCCTAACTGACATCACACTATGACCAAACTTGAAACTGGCGTGGACCTGTCGCCAAATAATATGATCGTGCTAACAGTTGATATGACCAACTGAACTTATGCCTGGGCATAGTAATACTGACGCACTGAACAACTCTACTGACATACTAAATACGCCTATTCGTCCGTGGTGTCTTCCGCTTCAGCGAACCACGTAAATGTCAAAAGGTAAAGACTGGTCGGCGACTGTTAGAACACAACTTTTATTAGGAAAAATGCGAGCGTGATATTTATATATTTTTAACCACATTGAAATCTGCTTAGGGCAGTCGAAAAAAACATTGTTCTGATTGGTAGATAAATCAGGCTAGGTCCATGGTAAACAAAATTATTCTGATTGGTTGGCGATTGGACCAGGATCAAGGTAAGAAAAAGATGATTGGATTTTACAGTTAACCAATGTCATCCAATCACAAGACAGCCTCTATTTTAAACAGTTTCTTATCAACATTGGAGATATCCTGATCATCCTGGTTGATTCTTTTCTTTGGTTGGTAAAAACAAAGTCTAAATGAGGCTTTTAAAAGGATAATAAAAGATGTGATTAATAAAAATAACAGTAATAATAATAATACCAATATTCTGAAAAATGCGTTTATAGACAAAACAAAATTGTCAGTAAGTTTCATTGCAAGAGATTTACTCACTGTGTAGAATTTTCAGATGGTATAATCACCGATAATATATCAGGTGAGGGAATGTCATTCCACCCGAAGCTTGCTGTAGTACAACTTCACAATATTCTCCTTTCATCTGCTTGGAAAATTGCCCAACTGTATATAGAAATTTATTTTAAATTGTGCGCGCTTATAAATTGTGACTCACTGTGATAATTGGAACATTAAAACAATATGTGAAACGGAGTATAGACGATACATTTTGATAAATAAGAAATTCAAGTAACCCAGTGTCTTTAAACAGGCCTTCCTGGAAAAAAAGAACTTTAATAATCTATGAAAATATTTGAATAAAGCAAAAACAACATAAGTTTGTACAGAATAAGATCCTACCATCATTGTCTATTTCGTCAACTTCTCATCAGTTGCTTGCAACCTAAAGAAATTATCACTAAGTTTATGTACACAAACAATTTTAACATACTTGCAATTTTCACATGATGTCAGTCGATAGAGAATTCAAGGCTAAAGATTACAGAGGCGAATGAAAGTGGGAGAGAGAGGGAGACAGAGAGTGGAGACATCCAGTTACCACGATAGTCGAAGAAATGCTGATAAGTGCTTCTTTCTCAACACATAAATTGGGTTTCAGACGTTTTATAGAGATTGCCTCATCAAAAAACTTGAGGCATATTCAACTATTTTGTCTATTGTTCATTTTACGGGATTTCACGATGTTCCACCTCATGACCCATATTGATGAGATGCCTGGTAATGGAACTATTGAAAGTATTTGTTCCCTTGAAACAACGTAGGCTTTTCTTTACATGTTCAGAAAATCGGATTTGTGCCCTGTTTTCTGTTTTCCCAATGTGACTGCTACCGCAGATACATGTAAATTTGTATACACCGTTGGAGTTAAGAATGGGGAGTATATCTGTCGACTTTTGATTACTTCAAAAAGCATGTTATCCGATAGACGAAAACCAGCTTGCCTTCAGGACTGGCTCTGGCTATTGACGTATTCAATCTTCTACTGACTATTCCTGCAATATAATCACCTCTGATTTTCTTAACATGTACCGAAAAGCCTACATTGTCTCAGGGGAATAAACAAACAGCTCAGTCCTACCCAGGTTTAACAGAACAGTCGCTATCAAATGCTTGAAACGAACGATGATGGTCCCATCTTATTCTGCACAGACCAATGTTGTTCTTGCTTTATTCGAATTCATAAAGGGGAATACATTTATAAGTAAAAACACAGTTTTTTGTTCAGTGAAGAAATTCTGTTTCTTTTCAACGACTTCATTTTCAACCTGCACAGTCCTATTTATATTACAGAAAAAAGGTTATTAAGTGGCACTAAACATTTGCTCAGTCAATGTACATAAATAAGTGATAAGAATAACGATAATTAAAATGTTATAAGGGGTAGAGTTGAAGTAGATGAATTACAAAATTATTAAAGATTGTTTTATAAGTGAATTGATATCAAAAATATTTTTTTTTGAATGTCAAGCGTTGTCTTAAAATTTTAAAAATTAGGAGTACGATTACGATAAGAATAAAGATGTGAAGTGAAGTGGAATGAATTCAAGTGGTAAAATAAAAACTAGAAAGAACATTACTATGACCAAGGTAAAGAAAGGGGTTTGACAAAACGTTTTTGAACACATAATTTAGGTTTCTGTTCATGTATAGCTAAAGCTTCGGCTATGCATAAGTGAAGAAAACGTAAACGTTTGGATCGATTCGATTTTGCCATGTAGATAACTTTGAAAGATGAATCACGTGGGGCTGAATGACCAGACTCTAACAGGTGATCACAAATAGACGAAATCGTAGTTCTACGTTCACCTTTCATTAACCAAACCGGATAGTGTTCAGCTACATGTTTTCGGAGATTACGCTTACAACGTCCAATATAAACAGCTCCACAAGAGCAGGTAAAAGAGTAAATACACATAGATGTGGACAAAAGCGGTAATCTATCCTTGACGCATTGTCTAAACATATTTCGGCTGGTAAAAACTAGTTGCAAGTCGGCTGCAGGAAAAGTGCTTTTAATACATTTAGATAAACGATTTTTAATCAATTCCGAAATGGTGTCACCTTTGAATGCCAGACTCATAAACAGGGGGGCGGATTCTTTCTTAATGTTACGTTCGACAAACCCTGTAGGATAACCATTGTTAAGGAGATTTGATCGAAGATTATCTAGTTCACTATCGATTGTCTCTGCTGAGCAGATTTTACGAATTCTAAAGCATGAGGAATGAATAAGATTTCTCTTTCTCCCTAACGTTACCCTACTGTTAAAGTTAGTGTACTGCCCAGTAAATGTTATCTTTCGGTAAATCGACCTTAACATTTATGAAGTTTATGAAAATATTTATTGGTAATTTATATATATATATATATATATATATATGACTGTTTTATATCTTATAGTTGTGTCGGCTTATATTTTATTTATTATTAACAGCTAGCATCAAATTCTGAATATGGCTCAGAGGCATCAACAACCAGTACAGTATTAACTGCTACTCCATACTATTTTCCATCTCATACTACTAACAATACTACTGATAATAATCAAAAGACACCGAGTTCTGATTCGCCTATTGTTAGTCAAGACCAACAAAAACACCATCCCCAGCAGCAACAACAGCAACAACAACATCGTAACAAGGCGAACTATACTACTAATACTTCGAATTCATCAGTAGTAACATACCCCAGGGAAAATGACTACTTGAATAAGAACAGCGCTAATATCCGTGAAGATACTAGTAGCAGTAATAATGAAACAACTCGAGTAAAAGCTGAAATACACTCAGTTAAAGTGGAACACCAAGAGGATATTGATCATGACGATGATGAGATTATAATAACTTCGAGCAATACTGGTGGAGCAAATGAATATACCGCGAATACTGCAAATAATTCATCCAAGAAACATAATAATAATAATAATAACGAGAATATTTTATCTTATATTTTCTATCGATTTTAAATGGTGAGTTAGTGAAATTAAAACAATATTTCATTGCAATTTATATTTTGGTTTGAATTGTTGTACCGAGTGAAACAACACAAAGGGCTTCAATAGCTCATCGCCACTTTTGTCCTATTCGCTACACTCCTGTTTAGCAGGCCCCACGATATGCCATAGTCTATTATCTCCTCTCCCCCCCCATTACATGATCCCCTCCACGTCCCACTTGTAGTTTCTCATTCGAATTTCACTTGAGCGATGTCATTTGACTATTTCCTAAGTGGGTTCCAATCCATCTTCGTGTTCTTCTCCATATTTGCTAAGTAATAGGTTCTCAGTTGGTTTGTTCCACTTCAGAATTTCTTGTTGCTTATTCTTCCAGGCTGGCCAGCTATCTGATCTTCAGTACGCCGATAGAGAAGACAGCTATTGATTAAATTATTCAGTATTATTATTATTTCCTTTAATTCCTAGAGGAACATAGGGCTTCAGCCGTGCGTCTCCATTGCGTTCGGTTCTCTGCTAGAGTCTTCACCTGGCTCCAAGTCTGCCCACATGTTTTCATCTCCTCTTCACATGACCTCCTCCAAGTCACCCCCGCACTGACGACCAACTCGCCGCTTCCTATTCGGTGGGTTCCACTCGAGCAATGGCTTGTCTAGTGATGTCCCTTGATGGCTTCCTTAGAGTATGGCCAATCCATCTCCATTTCTTCCTGCTTATTTGTTGCACAGTCGGTTCCTAGTTGGTTTGCTCCCACAGGTCCCTATTGCTGATCTTTTTTGGCCGGCCATCTGATCTTGAGTATAAATTATTCAGTAGTCTGTTGGAAATCATTTTATTCTTTTGTGCTGAATGCAGAGTATTTCCAAACGGATTTCAGAGTGATGAAGGTCTTTCACACCTTTCCAATTCCCGTTTTTGACATCCTCATCCGTTCTGTTTGCCTGTAGTTGAAATTATGCCTCCTGGGTAGGTGAAGGGAGTGACCACTTTCAAATTCCTTCTCTTATTATTATTACCGTTCCCTTGGGTTCCGACTTTCTTCCATTTTCTGCTGTCCTCTTCAGCTGGGTACACGATTCCCTAAACTTTCTCATCTCTTACTCCAACTCACACGATCTCCTCCATGTCACCTTCGCACCAACCACCCACCAGTCGCTTCCTATTTGGATTCCACTCGAGTGATGGCCTGCATTGCTCGCGATGTCATTCGATGGTTTCCTCAGTGTATGCCTAATCCATTCCCATTTTCTCCTACAACACATTTGTTGAGCAATCGGCTCTTCGTTGCTTGGTGTGTCACCTCCCAGAGTTTCTTGTTCTTAATTCTTTCTGTTCAGCAATTTGATCTTCAGCATAGAGCCAGTGAAGTGGACAACTGTTGGTGAAAGTCTGTAACAGGCTGTTGGAAATCCTTTTCGTGACACACGTGCAGTACCCGTATAGAAGCATTGACCGACTTGATATCGGTGTTGAAAATCCGAATCTTGTTCCTAATGCTGAGTGTAGATTCAAATTTCTTCTACTGATAGTAATTGGTGCTTGTCGTTGTTGTTGTTAGTCGGTTGGTTATCTTCATCACCTCCGTCTTCTCTATGCTCCATTGAAATTTTGGCTTTGCTACTTCTTCTGTCAGTTTATTGGTTTTCGCCTGGATGTCTTCCAGTTTGTGTGAATAAAGAATAGTCATTTTCTGAAAAAGTTGATAAAGACTGAGTTCTCCCACTGATCTACCAGTTTTGTTCGTGTGCCTTTGTACAGTATGTTTTTTTCATTCGACGACTTCCTAAAGAAACACAGGACTTCAGATTTGGAACCTTCGGATTTCATTAGAGATTGTATCGTTTCTACGAGTTAAAATGCCTAGCCTCACACACTACAACATACCCTGTTCTCTGGAATTACTAATGGCTAGTAATCCAGTGAGGGTTTAAAGCAGCGAGTATAGGGAGTCGAACTCAGAACCACATGCGGCATGGTTCAAGAGTGTTCTACCAATGAACGACCAACACACTATGAGTATAGCATACTTTTCCTTTTTTCAAGAGTTCGTTTGTAGGAATTTGACGATAGATTGATATCATTTAGAGAACCATTGGAAACTAGCAGGCAGTACACCATAGTTAGATGTTTGGTCCAAGTTCGGGACTCTTCAGTAATACGCACCTACCGCAGGAGTTCTAACCCAGGACCTTCCGGCCACAAGTCAAACTGTTAGACCATTCAGTCACTAGGACCTGACTCAATTGTCAGCCCATGAATCCGTACTTCTAGCGATTCGTGAATTTTCTGCGTGGCTGGCACCAGCCAATGATATCTGCTGATATCATGGGGTGAAGTTGACTGGAGTTCTGCTGAAAAGTCGTGACTAAGGGAGTGACGAAAAGTACTCACAAATGACACTGGCTGGTAATCGCGCTAAAGTGACGACGTGTTCAAAGTTTAAATTCATGGGCCACTGAATAAGACCCCAGTGACTGAATGGTCTACGACCTTGCCATGCAACTGAAACATCCTGGATTTGAACCCCAGTGGATGCCTACTGCTGAGGAGTCCCAAACTAGGAGGCAACAGCCATCCAGTACTGCATGCTGGTTTCCAGTCGTTCTCTAACTGATATCAAATTGGTGGTCAAACTTGATATTTCTTCTCGCAGCTAGACTCGATCAGATCAGACAGAGAATCATTGAAAACTAGGTAGTACTGGGCAGCTGTTTCCTCCTAGTTCGAAACTGGCTGGCTGTCTGGATTCAACATAGAACTTGGCACCGAAGTACAGCAGTTCGAGTTGCCCCGCTACAAATAGCACACAAAGGTAGACAAGAAGATGAGTGAAGAGAATCAATAGAGTTTTGACAAGTATAAGAGTGAAACAGAATGAGTAATAGTAGAAAGGAATATGAAAGATTACAGAGACTGAATACATCTGCGTAAGCCATTGACAACGATTTCGAGCCATGTCGCCTATTGTCTCCAGCCATTGATTCTTAGAGTCCCGAGGGCGGGCCCCAACCCGGAAGTCTGCATCTCCCTACCTGACTCAGTTTAACTGTCAAGGATTTCATGGATTGATGATGCCATGTTTTTGTTCGGCCACCACTTACTCTTTTCCAACCTGCACCTATATCAGCTAGTAATGCCCGTCTGTCGGGGGAGGCGATGGTTAGGCATGCGCAGCACGTGACCTAGCCATCTCAATCTATGTAACTTTATAGCCTCGTCGATTGATTTTTCCTCTTTGCCCAACACTCTACGCCTAACGTCAACATTACTTACCTTATTATACCACCTCTAACGTAAGAAAGAGATCGTAGACATCTATGATCAAAAACAGTCAACCTTTTCATGTCTTCAACTCGTATTGGCCATGTTTCAGAGCCATAGAGAAGGACGGAGCGAACTGCTGAGCAGTACACACGATCCTTGGTTGATAGTCGGATGTCACGCCTACGCCAGAGACGGTGTAAGTTAGCGAAAGCAGCCCGAGCTTTCTGGATCCGTGCTGAGATTTTGTCACCAATCAATCCGTTGGCGCTGATACAACTTCCCAAATAGGTGAATGTCAACATGTTCTATCACTTCACTCCCTATCACTAAGCTTGGAGTTGACGTAGTCCAGTCCTGTAGCAGCATCTTACATTTTACAGGGGCGAATCGCATGCCAAACATACGAAGATTGCTGCTCAAGGTGTTCAGAAGACTCTGCATTTTGTCAGCGTCCTCCCCTAACAGGACTATGTCGTCTGCATATTCTAAGTCCATAAGACTATTCCCTGGTGACAAGTCGATTCCTAAGTCGTTAAGTTCAGTTAAGGATACTTTCATTAGCATATCTATGATGAAGTTAAACAGAAATGGGGAAGGTGGACATCCTTTACAGACACCACTGGTTGTTATCAATTCAGATGACAATTCCCCATAAGCCATTACATGGCTACGTGAGTTTGAGTGGAGTGGCTTGATTAGTGCAATGTACTTTCTTGGCACTCCCTTCATAGTCAAACATTGCCATAGAACCTCTCGATCCACGGAGTCGAAGGCCGCCTTCAAGTCAAGAAATATGCCAATTGTTGGACGCCTAAAAGTGTGTCTATTTTCTAGGATCTGTCGGAGATTGAAGATATGATCTATGCACCCTCTAACTGGCCTAAAGCCTGCTTGATTTACCCTCGTTTGTTCCTCCCGAGTTCGGCTTAGTCTGTGCAACTCGAAACTCATTGGCAGTGGTTCTCAGTGGTCCCTGTTCTAAATTGAAATCACTAAACTTCGAGTGTTATCTGTGGGGCAATCGTTTCTTGATTAGTTCATTCCCAGGAGTTTCATGTTACCAATTCGTTCTGACAGGCCATTCGATCTTCAATAATATGCATTATTTTATGTCCTATTTAATATATTCTTTCTCATTGCTTTTCCTCCAAATTACATCAAATATTATTTCATATTTTTTGACATTACCAATAGCTACAATCGTCATCCGAGACAACTAACCACTCACCCACCTAACTATCTACCTACCTCATGGAGATAACTCATCAAGAAACCTGCATGCATCATTCATCAACCTATCAACCAACCAACTGACAAATTTTCAATTTCCCCCGTCATACCTAAATGCTCAAAGTATTTATATTGTAAGAAAAGAACCGGCCAGGAGGCGGCAGACGAAGAGGCAGAGGAAAAGCACCACTCAGCAATAATAATAATGATAATAATCTAATTCACCAAATGAACATTCCTACTATTGTTATTATTATTACTTAATATCAAAGAGTCACCTCTTCCTTGACTCTTTCATGCATTCGCTGTGTGTGTGTGGGAGTCAGTGATAACTTGTATAATTGTACAGATAGATCAATATCCCTACTTCTACTACTACTAGTAGTAGTATTTACTATTATTGATTGATGAATACTGCTCGTTTTCTCCGTCATTAAACAATTTAATCTCATAACTTAGCATTCTCCATTCATCCTCTTGAACCATGTTACATCTTACGTTTACAATTACATCTTTTTTACATCTTTCCCTACTACAATGTGTTTCTACTTCCCACCATTTCATCAATGTAGAAATAATTACACGTTTTAATGAAGCGACTTTCGCATTAGTCGTAGTTGTAACACCTCTGCCCTATCTTTAGTCTCGCTGATGTTGTTGTGAAAAAAAATAGCCTGCACGCCTTTTTTAAAAAGACAAAATTCAGTAGAAAGCTTCCAAGATGATGGAATACGGGGAGCGAGATTTAGCCAGTTGTCTCGAGTTCTTGTTCTGCTCATGTGTATGTGCTCAGTCGGTCAGACGAAGTGGCTTTCATTCATTCTTTCCATTATAAACACCCTTTCGCCCCTCCCCCCTCACAGTTCTCGCCCAATTCTTTATTTATATTCCTCCACTCTCTGACTGCCTCACTCAATTGTAAATAGATGATAAGATATTAGTGAATGTGTCTTTGGAGGTTTTGAAGATAACCTAACTACTGTTATTAGTAGTATTTAGTAGACTAAAAACACACACACACCGTCATTTAGCAGACTCAAATTAGCGTTGATTATTGTAATATCATGTACAATGTGAGATACTTATTGCCTATTTATCTATCTGTCTATCTACCTATCTAGCTATGTGATGAATATAGTTCAATTATTTAGAGATTAGATTAGTTGTTACTGTTAATCAAAAACTACGATCACTATTATTATTATTATCTTTATTCCTATTTATTACTTATATTCTTATCAGTAGTTAAAGTAGTATGTCTTAATTTTCATTGGGTTGATTATTTCATTGCTCAGTATCCACCCCAACTTCATTCCCAACCAAAGTCTACTCACCTTTAGCGTTTATCTGAGAAAATCAAGATTTTTTTCTACTGGAAAACGTTGGATCTCTTCAAAAACTTTTCAACAATTTCCACACTCACCCCTCCCGTCTCTAACTTTCATTCTTTCATTGGTCTCCTTCTGTTTGTCTGTCTGTCTGTCGGCCTTATCAAAACACACTGATGAACTACTCTGGTTATTATTTTGTATTTAATATCACCTACTCTAGATAATGAGTAACTTTAATTGTAGCATTTAACCCAGAGAGATAAACCTTGTTTCCCGCTCACCAACCACACCTACCCCTCCTTCCTTTATTCTGTTCTCTTCTGTTCTGTTCTGTTTGACAAATCATCATCACCATCATGTTAGCAGCAATCAGGAATGATAATAATAATGCTGAAATAGCCAAAATAATTGAACAGTCCTGTTTATCACTGCAAGAACACACTGTAAACATTACATCATATACATACATATACATTACTCCTTCAATGAATTCTGTTGACTACTCTTCTCCTGTTTTTATTGTTTTCCGATTCCTTCATTCACTGAGTGACTCAATCACTCACCTATCCACCACCCACTCGCTGACTCACTCACTCACTCACTCGCTCATTGTACAATCTGAGAGTAACCAGTTACTTACTTACTCAATTACTTACTTACTTACTTACTTACGGACTTACTAGTCTTCTGACCTTTATTCCTTCTTCTCAACCCAAAGAAGTATGACGTAACCAGATGTGAAGAGGACAGTACCAGTAGATACTGACTGCTAATAATAATGATAACAATTGTAACAAATTCAGATGATATTGAACACTATTCATATTGATATATACTCCTTTTTGTTTCCGGGACTAGTTTCATAGATTTCAATTGATTATCACATTAATAAAAACACACGCATATATATATATATACATATATACAAATATATATATTTTTTAAACTATAAAATGAAATGGTTTTTATATATTTTTTTTTGAAATCACGGAATATACACATTTGATCATAGGGAATAATAAAAAATACGGTTGCAGCGAAGAAAATTTTCTTTTCGACGAAGTCACTATCAACTAGGCTGTACATTCATGTGTATTTATCATAGTAAATGGGTGGGAAAGTTCCAGAATAATTTCCGGTCAAGGGTCAAATTAATAAAATTACAATTAGGAATTAGAAATGCCATAATAAACAGGGGGATGGGGCGGATAAAACTCAAAGTAGCATCATAATTACTGAGAAGATTAACACATTGTGCAATTGGGGGTTAGAAATGTAGAAATTCATGGAAAATTCCCATTGTAACACATAGAAAATCAAAACAAGTGATTCAGCGAAGAAACTCTTTTCAACGAGTTTATTATCAAGCTGTACAATCGTATATATATATATATGGTTTTTAAGAAGTTATATCCGGTGAGGGAATTGAACCGTAGGTCTGAATGCATAAAATAATAATAATAATAGTAGTATGAAATGCAATTAAAACTAAAATGTTTGTGATTATAATCATAGTTGAATGTCAAGTGGCAAAACAATTAATATCATATATAGAATAATTCATAGGATGTATAGAACTTGGAAGGGGTGTGCAGTTATAAGATTAGTAGACAAATCGAATAAAAATAAAAACGTTACGTAATATTGTGTGAAATTTGATAACATAGAATTTAACGTTGTAAAACAGAATTGATTTAGAATGACAAGTGGAACTAGTGAAATAATACCGGGGACAGTTCAAAGTGAGAATAGTAATAGTAGCAATTGACGTAATAAAGAAAGAGTATACAAATTGAATAGACAAAATGAAAAAATTGGTAGAGCCAAAATATGATTAGGGATTACCATACTTTAGCATAGAGGGATTAAGACCATGAAAGTTGGAGGGGTTGAACGAACTTTTTCTGTACACAGATATCTGGCTTTTCTGTTTCAATAGCCAAAGCTTCAGCAATACAGATGAGTCGGATACGTAGGGATTTGGGTAAATTACTTTTCGCCTTGTAGATGATTTTGAAGGCGGAGGCTATAGAGATAGGGTGATCATTATCGACCAGATGTTCAATGATCGCGCTTCTTATTGCTCCATTTCCACCTTTTCGTAACCATGCAGGATAGTGTTCTTGCACCCTCTTGGACAAAACTCGAGTCGAACGACCGATATACCTAGCTCCACACGAGCAGGTGAATTGATAAACACATATTGAGTTGGTCAACAGCGGGATCTTGTCCTTCAGGTTATTGAACAGTAATGGTCGACTAGTAAAGGCTATTCTCAGGGATGCAGCAGGAAATGTTCTTTTCAGGGACTATGAAATCCTTCTTTTCATGATATCGGAAGCTAAGTCACTTTGAATTCCAAGCTCATGTACAGTATTTTCTTGGGTGCGGATGATAAGTCACGTTTCATAGGATTTGAATGTATATTCTTGTCATATATAAAACGTGGTGGAAATCCATTTTCTATTAGGATTTTCTTCAAAAGATTTAACTCATCCTCCACAGTATCAAGGCTACATATGCGTCGAATGCGAGTGGCAAGCGACCGGATCAGGTTTCGTTTTCGACCAATGGGTACCCAGCTGTAGAAATTTGTCAGTTGACCATTCCATAACAGCTTTCTATAAATCTATCTCTTCAGAGTTCCATCGGTCCTCCTTGATAAGTTAACATCGAGGAAATGAATACTGGACTCGTTCTCCATTTCGATTGTGAATTTTATCGCTGGATGGCAACCATTAAATGCATTTAATTATATTATTCAAATTACAATCACTATTACAAATAATAAAGGTGTCAGTTCCCTCACCGGATATAACTTCTTAAAAACCATATATATACGATTGTACAGCTTGATAATAAATTCGTTGAAAAGAGTCTCTTCGCTGAATCACTTGTTTTGATTTTTCTAAGTGTAGAAATAACCAAAAACACAGGATGATTGGATAAAAAATCTAGTGGGATCACAACTGATGTGACGAATAATTGTTTATGCAATCAGGGATTAAATATGTAGAAATAATAAAATGACAAAATAGACAGGAAGTTCGGATATGAAAATATGGTAGTGTAAATAGGGATTAAGAAAAACTTAAAAATAACATGAATAAACAGGAAGTTTGGATAAGAAAGGCAATGGGATAGTCACTATTAAAAGAATTACCTGTTTATGATGGCCATGGCAGGGACAAGGGTTAGACGTATTTCTTTTGGATACATAGCGTGGGTTTGAGCTTTTGGATAGCTAGTGCCTCAGCTATGCCCAGATGTCTTAATTTTACTCCCTTTGATAGGTTTGATCGAATCTTGTATATTATTTTGAAGGATTTTTCGAATGGCGCTGAATGTCCTGAATTGACCAGATGTTCTGTCACTGAACTATATACACGTTTTCGTTCTCCTTCTACTAGCCAGTCTGGATAGTGTTCACGAGCGCGTTTTTCAAGTTGGCACATGGTACGGCCGATGTACTCAGCTCCGCACGAGCAAGTAAACTGGTATATGCATGTTGAAGTGGCCTAATGCGACAGCTTGTCTTTCGCGTTCTCTCCGAACGGTTTCTTGTAGGAAAACGTCATTCATAGGCTCGCGGCGAATTATGTTTTCCTCAGAGATTTACAGTGGCGTTTACGAAGGATTTCTGTTTCAGTGTCACGTTTGATTTCTAGATTAAGCAGAAGTATCTTCTTCCCGACTGATTGGACTTGTTCGGAAATCTTCTTTGATTTGAGATGCTTGTCTGTAAACCTAGGCGGAAAACCGTTTCCTATCCAGGTTCCTCGGAGATTACGCAGTTCTTCGTCAATCACTTCCTCGCTGCATATCTTCTGAATCCTCTTTCTGCTTAGGCGCACGAAGCTTTGAAAGTTGATGAATTGTTCATTCCATGTAGGCTTTTTGTATATGAACCTTTTCAGAAAGTTGTTGGCGTTTCTTGTCAGATAGATGTCGAGGAAGTGGAACATTCCGTCGGATTGAGCTTCAAGAGTAAAGTCGATGTTTTAGTGGCCATTGTTCAAGGTTTGTGTTATAATGTAGATCTTTGTCACGAGGTCACTGCTTAACTACTGACCAGTGCCACTTGACTGGTAAAGCAGACAGAATCAGCGATGTATACAAATAGAACGTGTAGTTAAGTAAGTTTTCAAGATCCAGGTTCTCATCACAAATGATGAAAGTATCATCAATGTATCTCTTGTAAAGATGGAGGTCAGTGATAGTCGATGACAAGAAGTTGTTTTCGTGGCTGGCCATAAAACAGTCGGCCAAGAGGGGTCCCAGTGGAGAGCCCATTGCTACGCCATCTGTTTACCTGTAGATTTCATCGTTGAATCTGAAGTAGACGTTGAAGGTACAACGTAGTAACACGTCTTATATATATATATATATATATATATATATTTGAGGTTTGGTTTTGGATATAACTGATCTTATCTTTTGATCATAAAGTGTAGGAGGATCACAGTTGTTTTGGAAGTATTGGAAATACTGTTCTGTAGTCATGTATGTATATGCGTGTGCGCGCACAGCTGTTTCGTCTTTGGTTGAGGATCTTCAGGAGTGTATGTGTGCGTCGGTGTCCCAGCGGTAGAATGCTTGCCAACCACGCCTCACATGGTTTTGGGGTTCAATTCCCGGCCACAGACGCACTGCTTTACCTCGCTAAGCCAGTAATAAGACTGGTAAAGAGGCAAGGTTGGGCATGAAGTGGCTAGGAGCCCCATCCCATAAAAATAAATCCCACTGCTACTGAAACTTCAAGCCTCTAGCCTGAAGCCCTATGTTCCACTAGGAACGCAAAAGAATTTTAAAAAAACATGTAAATAAAGTCAGAAAGGTATGTGAGTGCCTTGATATGATAATGAGCAGCAATAATTGTGCTCGCAACATGGTCATCAGTAAATATTACTGTGTAACAATACACTGTGTCATTTCATAAAAATAAAAATTTTTATCCATAATGGAGTTAATCCCTCTATACTACGATTGAGTTTCAACAAAAATTAGAAGATCTGGGGTTCCAGTAGGATACAGCAGGTCGAAGATGAGGCAGTAACTCATCGAAGAAGACACTGCCAATCGACCTGCCTCATGAATTGGCAGAAGTTAGATAACATGAGCTAGCTGGCCATTGGATCGAGTCCCAGTGACTTACGAGCTCACTAACCTTGTAACCAGAAGGTGCTGGGTTCGAACACCTGTGGTGAGTGGGTGCGTACTACTGAAGAGTCCCAAAACTAAGACGAAACAGCTGTTCTCCAACTGAGGTCAGCTAATGATGAAATCCTGTGATAAAACCAATCAAAATCAAAAGAATTTAATTGTCCCAGTGTATGGCTTAATTTTCTTTCCCTCTTCGCGATATAAACTAAATTTGAAAAACCCATTTGATCCGAGAAAGAAACATACTTTTTTTTCTAGCATTTCTGATATAGTAAAACTTAATAAATAAATAACTTTGAGAAATAAAACAAATCTTTACCTGAGAGAGGGAGAGAGAGAAGTGGAAATCTGAAAAATACTCACTACTCTGCAAAAAAAGACGAAAAAAAGAACTAGTATTTATTCAAATGAAGTTTACTTAAAAACAGAAAAATCAGAGGACATGAATAATAAAAATACTTTCAATAATAATAATAATAACAATAAGAATAAAAGAAGGCAAATGAAAGTAAACAGAAAAAAAACCTTAAAACGTTTTAATCAAAAGGGGATAAGGCAAAAAAAACAGAACACAAAAGAAAGAATTGAAAAATTTCTCCCAATTCAGTGAAAAAAAAACTTTTCAAGTTAAAAATAACACAGATAAGTGGGATTGTTCAGCTTTCCTCACGAGTTAACATTAGTTGGAGAGATCATTCAAAAAGAGAAAAATCAAGGAAGCAGTGGACAGCTGTTTCGTCCCAAATTTAAGGATGCTTCATCAGTGAGGAACTACTACCCCACTAATGATCAAACTCGAGATATTCAGGTTACGAGACTAAGTTCGTTGACAACTATTCAGTTAATTTGTTAGGGAATTCAATGATTCTCCTGAATTATAACTGGTAACATTAAAGAATAGACATCAAATTCAGGCGACCTTGAAACTGCCAGTCAAATTCTTCTGAGTGAAAAGTGGTACTTAGTTTACAAAGAAGTGTATCTACGATATACATGTAATAAAAATGAATCATATAGGGTATATATCTCTAATATGCTGCAAAAACTAGTCCCAGACTCTCACAGAAGTGGTTATAGACATATCAAACCAATGTATTCTCTATTTCTCCAGCTGTAGCAGATACTGATTGCATATACGCAATATATTACAAAGTGAGAGCTTTGATTTCGAGAAGAAGGTGTCTAAAAAATCACTAGTTATGTACGACTTATCAACTTATACACACTTCCTCATATAAACAGGGTTGCATCTCGATGTTTAACCATCAATAGTCCGGCAATACTTTTGCAGGGTCATTATCCCTCCACACGTGCATGTTTCATTCCTCTCTATGAGCACAATTTCCCCAAAGAAGTCAAAAACCAAATCTAGGAGACATTTTCAACGAGGATTAAGACTAGCAACCATTTGTGATGCTGATTGGTTGTCTCAAGGTCATTCGACTTTGGTATCTATTGTTTACTCTTGCAATGTCTGCGCCTGTTAATTACTATAACGGTGATGGACTCGAATGAAATGCTAATACATCTATTTGTCCGTTGTGCCTTCCGATTCACTGCGCCACACAAATATCAAAAGACAGAGCTCTAATATATTGTATTATACTACACTGCACTATATAGTTTCAGAAAGAACACGTGATATTTATACATTTTCTTAACAATAATAAAGTCGGCTCACGACCGTGAGAATGTATTGTTGCTTTTGGTTAGATATATCTATCCTGATTAATTGAAATTTGACAACGATCAAGGTGAAACAAAAGACGAACTGAATTGATCTCACACACCTTAAATCACAATATGCGTGAGAAATGATACATTCACATTGTAACTCCATCACATGATAAATCACACGATTAATGAGAAAGGATGATATACCATTTTATGGCGGGTGATATCAACAACACTGTGAAGTAGTATTGGGAAATGATTTGGATGGAAGCTTATCACTTCAGGTGATATGTATTACCGATTACAATATTATTTGAAGACTCTATCCAAGGAATGATACCTTGCAACGAATCTTGCTGAAAATTCTTCATTGTATATAAACTAGTTTCTCAGAATAAAGCTGACATTATCGTGAAAATTATTTTGACCAATACTAGACAAATCAGCAATCGTGGGAAAAACCTACATATACTATCTAACTACTCATGAGTAGACTAAGTAGTTTGCGCAAAATACTTCGTAATGGCACTTAATGTAGAGATATCATCTTGAAAATGTCACATTCAATTTCCAAGAGAAATAATACAAACAAATTGATGGTATTGCAATGGGTAGCCCTCTTTGATAGGACCCAGCATAAAATATTGTAGAATATCATCCTTTCTCACGAATCGTATGATATATCATGTGATGGAGTCACTATGTTAGTGTATGATTTCTCACGTATATTGAGATTTAGTGTGTGACATCAATTCATCATCTTTTGTCTCACCTTGGTCTTTGTCTGAACAGGAGAGATATATCTAACCAATAAGAACAATACATTCTCACGGTTGTGAGCTGACTTTATAATAGTTGAGAATATGTATAAATATCATGTGCTGTTTCTTAAACTACATAGTGTAATGTAGTACAGTATAATACAGTCACAGACCAGTCTTTGTCTTTTGATATTTGCATGGCTCAGTGAATCGGAAGGTACAACGGACAAATAGATGTATTAGCTTACCAGTAGAGTTCATTACCGTTATAGTAATTAACAGGTGCAGACATAACTAAATAGCAACGGATTTATTCAGTTCACTTATAACAAATTAGCAACGGAGTCATAACACTCTTGGATCTCTGTTAGAAAACTTTAGGCTTTATTAACAATGGATATGGATGATACACTCATTTTCTGTGACAATCAGAAGTAGATTGACAACTAACTCCATTACTCTGTTCATAATAATATTCATCTAAGCATTTGAATGAACTGGCTAATGGATGCCCGGAAAACTTCCTTGCATTTTTCTTTGAAAAGACAGATTCCGTTTCAAAGAATGCTATCTTTATTAAACTACCATTCAAGGCTGATTTAATCGTGCAATTGACAGCTAGAAGGCTTTGGTTAGCTGCCAAGTGCACATTCCACACCATATAACTTTTCCTCACATCTCAAACATTTTCAATACAAGTGCCCAGGATTAAGGAATGAAATTCTCCGGTCTCTACCCCACACTATATCTACAAGTTCACCTTCACTTTAGGTGACACACATACTATAGATAGAATCAATAGAATGTTCCAATGTCGTTAGAAAGAAGATCTTCCTGAGTGGTGATCATTAAGTTACATAGAAAACGCAAATATACTTAATCGGAACAAAAATCAAGCATCATTCACTACAAAGTATTTATTAATGTCTGGTCACAAAATTAGTATTAATGACTGTTTCCCAATTACTTCACAATAACTTCAATGCAAGGTTATCAAAGATGATGTGTGTGTGTGTGTTTGTTCAGAAAACAATTGACTTTAACCTTCGCCTACCATGAAACAACTGACCTACTAGAATATGATTATGGAGTTATTGGTTTTGTAGGGATTTTTGTTTGATTGGTTGGAGGGTTTCATCATGAGCTGACATCAGTTAGACAACCATTGGAAAACCTCCCAGGGAGTAATTAGCATCTGTTTCGCCAGCATTGTTTCGGACTCTTCACAGTACGCACCCGCTGATTTTCGAAACCAGGGCCTTTTGATTACAAGGCGAGTTCGTAGACCATTTATCAGCCACTGAGACCCAGCCGATCCAATGGTCCATAAATCCCAACTTCTACCAATTCATGATATGGCGCAACCACTAGCAAATGTCTTCGCTGGAGAGTATTTGCCCTCACATCCAACCTGCTGTACCCCACTAAGAATAATAATTATAATAAAATAGTAACAATAACAGTAAGCTTACATAATAAAAATGAAGCCGAATTATAGTAAGGAAGCTACTCTGGTCACGTGGTAGGGCGAGTGAATGTATGTAGTGATTTTGAATGCAGACGTCCGGTTTCAAATCCTGAATAACCAATGATTCAGCTATCTACAGATGGCGTATTCGAAGTCTTTCCATGAGATATTAAGGAACTCTGTGTACCACTGTGAAAAATTCATTCAGATGTGGATACTGGTGTCCAGAGTCGACAAGCTGTTTAATATTATGACGATTGTACAGCATCTCTTGAAAATTGGATTAGTCGAAAAGAAAATTTTCTTCGCTGTTTAAGTCTCTTTATTATATACATATTTCAATATAGACACGGAACAAAGAGTACTCTTTTCGATAAATTCATCATCCGGTTCTACAATTATATATACATTATAATGAATGAATGAATTACTCTTATGAACGACATTAATGTTTAAATAACATCAAATCAATAATATTGATAAATTACAGCTGAACAGCATCAACATAAAATAAACTGAATGTCAGAAGAATTAGGAAAGGTAATGGTACAAATTCATGAGTTTATAGTCTCTACTGAGGGTCAGGGCAGTAGTAGGGGCTGGACTTGTTTCTTTTGGACACAGAGCGCTGGTTGTTTGAGGCGAATTGCAATAGCCTCCGCTGTTTGGAGTAAGCGGTGCTTCAACGATTTTGGTAGTTTGTTAGGCACCCGTTATATTATGGAGAAGGATTCGTCTACGCTGGCTTTGTGACCGGTTTGCACCAGATGGTCTAATATCGAGCTGTTAATACTTTTAACTACACCTTTACTTAGCCATAGTGGGATATGTTCTCGAGCACGAAAAATCAAGTTCCTACAGCAACGGCCAACATAACTCGCTCCACAAGCGCAGTTGAATTGATAAATACAATTTGAAGTGGCCAGTCTAGGTACTTCTTCTTTCAGTCGAGGTAGCACCATCGGTCTTGTAGAGAATAATATGTGTAGTTCGCCAGCATTAAAAGTCCTTTGAACTGATTTTCTTAATTTCTTTGTAATTAACTCACTTGGTTTATCGCCCTTGGATTGTAGTCGTATATAAAGGGGCTTCTTGTTTACAGATAGTGGGTAGTCCTTTTCGGCCTTCTTCGTCATATGTTTCTTGATAAACTTGTCAGGATAACCATTTTCAATTAGAGTATCATATACAATGTTTAATTCATCTTTAATTACTTCTTCAGAGCATATAGCTCTAACTCTGTGGCTAAGGGTCTTCACCAAATTCCTTTTGTATTTGATGGGAACGAAGCTATGAAAGTTTGTATATTGTCCCGTCCAAGTACTTTTTCTATGTAAATTTCTTTTTATGCTTCCGTCTGGTTTTCTTGTAAGTAGGACATCGAGGAAGGCAATTCTGTCTTGGGATTCCTCCTCACATGTGAATTTCATAGCCGAATGTACTTCATTGAATTCACTAATTATTGTACTCCTATCAGAACCATTATCACAAAGAGTAAAGGTATTATCCATATATCGGCAATAAAATGAGAGCTTACTGATAAGGTTGTTCAGAGGTCCATTTTCTAGCTTACTTAGAAAGAAATCAGCCAGAATTGGACCCAATGGGGAGCCCATTGCCACCCCGTCCACTTGCCTGTAAAGCGTGCCGTCAAATTTGAAGTTTACATTCATGGTACATCTTAATATCAATTCTTTTAGGATTTCAATATGGATTCCAATGTTTATCGACTGCTTGTCCACTTGTTCACATATATAATTAACTGTTTCTATTAGAGGTACATTTGTGAATAACGATGTTATGTCCAATATTTCAATATATTAAATATTCCCATAGTAAAATTTAGAACAACACATTTAAGCGAACAATATTGTTGTTTTCAATTAGACCTCAACAGGCTTAACTCTAATATATATAAGTTTACAAATAAAATTCAAATATAAACCAATCATGGTGTTTTGTCTATAGGATAATACGATGGTGAATATAAATTGTGCAATTAGTCATAATAGTAGTAATGATAATAATAATTATAGTAATAATAGAAATGGTCTTATCAATAATAGGAATGAAAAAGTGAGGCAATCTGTGATGATAACACGAATAATGAAAAACAGCATGATTAAACAAACAAACAACTGTTCAGGTGGAAGTAGTCGATAAAGGCTAGTAAAAACAAATGAACCGATGAAGTAATGTTAGATTGCAAGGGAAGTGAATGAAACACGTTTTTAATGAGGATGTGATAAAATTAAGGGATGATAAGAGAGGGGGGTTGAAAATATAAACAAGGGGTGGTGCAGAAATTATTAGTTGGTTGTGTCTTAAGTAGGTCAACAAGGGAGGGATAATGGCTGTGGGTACGAACGTCTTTTGAATACATAGTTTAGGTTTAATAATTCGAATGCCTATCGCCTCCCTCAGCTGTGTGCAGTAGACGAATACGAAGTCTATTGGAAAGATTCAGTGGGATATGATGAATTACCTTGAAAGCTTTTGTTTATCCCACTACATGACCACTATGAACTAACTAAATGTGACAAAATGGAGCTACAGATTGTTTTTGTCTGTCTTTTGCCAAACCACGATGGGAGATGTTCAGTAATACGTTCGTCGGCTAAGCTGTCTATTAGTACGCCCAACATAACTGTCACCACAGCAGCAGAGTTGAATTGATAAATGCACATAGATGTGGCAAAACTATCTACCTTATCCTTTCGTTAGTATCCCAATCATTCGTCGGCTAGAGAATGACAAACATAGGTATGCTACATAAAACATTCTCCGTATACTCCTGGAAAGTCTCTGGAATAAAATGTCACTTGGCAAGTCACCATTAAATTGTAACTTAATAAATAGAGGCTTTTTACGTGCAGTCAGAGTCTTAGGTTTTCTCTCTGATGTTTCCATATGTTTCTTTATGAAACTATTCGGATAGCCAGCCCATCTCCCATATACATATTTATACAACAGTCAACAAAGCATAAAGGACCACAATCTCTATTTCTATTAATATAAGTGAAAACATGTAACCAGTCAGATCTTTACAGTCCAACACTAGAAAGTAGGTCGCCATGTTTGTAGGTCATGATCACAGGTAAGGGGGTAGGAAAATCAGGTAGGAATAAAAGTGGGTTGGGAAGGGATGAAAATATTATTCACACAAAGGAACCTTGGGACCAGTATCACTCCACACTCTTGCCTCATTTTCCTACCCCTTTTCCGTTATCTCAAACCCTACACATTTCGACCTGTATTGACAAAAATTGTGATCATTCATACATGCTCTATCACCTTTTATTTAAATATTTTCAAGAACTGGCTTGTTGGGATTGTGTTTGTTTTTAGTTAGGCCACAGAACAATTCCAACAGTGGTGTGAACACAGGCAGTAATTTTGCTCGAAATATTACCAATAACAAAACTTATCATTGTGTTTAAACCATTGAAATATAATTATACTTTATTTCAAACGGTTAGTTCCCTTTATGAATTTAAATAATGCAATAAGAAGACGTAATTTGTCTGAATAGTGTATTGTATGTGTTTGCGCAACACACTTCGAACAATCTGATCACACACGGACTTGTCATAGGAATGTGTATATATGAAATTAATAAAGAGGTAAGAGTTGAGAAAGTAGACTTAGGTCGAGTTAAAAGGCCATATTCAGGGTCAAAATAACAATGAAGACCACTAAACCAAATAACAGAGGTAATAGTAAAACTGCTATGGTATCAAAACAAAATTTACCAAAGAAGGTTTAATGTGATGACGAATTGTTTTTGAACGCACAAGCGTGGCTTAAACTTTCTAATTGCCAACTAGGGCTTCCACAAACTTTAGGATTCGCCCTCCCCCAAACACTTTTTATAGATAGGTTTAAAAGATCTGTCAACGTCAATTTTATGTCCTGTGTCTATTAAATGTTTCGCAATAGAAGAGCTAGGTCTCCTGTTCTCACCGTTAATAGGTTCTGAAGATTCCATTTGTTTCTGGAGCCATTTAAGAATATTCTCTGAAGCCAGCTTTCACTTGCAGAGATCGATGAGTCCTCCCTATGTATGTGTGTCCACACGTACATTCAAATTGGTGAATGCAGTGGGATGTGACATCATTTTTCGCATGTTCGAAGGGCTTAGATAGAAATATTGACTTTACATTCTCTATTATTATGATATAAGCTGCATAAAAAGTCTTTTTAACAGCAGCGTTCAGTCTCTGTCTAGTTATCAAGCTGCTTTGATGCCCCCTACAGGGTAGCTTGATGTACACGTCTTTCTTAGGGGCGAGTTGGAGAGTGGGTCTTGGTGTTCTGACTACTTTATATATCCTAATGAACTTGTCTGGATAATTGTTATCAATCAGAGTTTGTGTCAACTTCCTTTCTTCTACTTTATTTGATTTAGAGTACCACTAAAAAACAGGGAGTACTGGACAGCTGTTTCGTCAGCCTAGTTTGTGAATCATCCGCAGTAGGCACCCACTGCCAGGGTTCGAACCCAGAACCTCCCGGCTACAAGGCAAGCCCGCATATCATTCAGCCAGTGGAACCCGATTCAATCGCTAGCCCATTTATTCTAACTTCTACCAATTCGTGATTTTTGCTCGACCGCCAACCTGTGTCATCTGTGGAAACTCCATCCTCAGACGCCACTGGTCACGACTTCTCACTAGAACTAGTGAGGAAGGAGTTTCCATAGATGACACAGGTTGGTGGTTGAGCTAAAATCACAAATTGGTAGAAGTTAGAATTCATGGGCTAGCTAGTGAATCGGGGTAGTCCCAGTGGCTGAATCGTATACGAGCCAGCTTGCTTTGTAACCGGAAGTTTCTGAGTTCGAAACCCTATGGTGAGTGAGAACTGCCCACGAGTCCCAAATTATATAAATATACGTGATAAATAATTGTGTGATCAGAATTTTGGAAATGTGTTGCCCCAATGCATTACACATTTCAGATAAATTACACTGTCTCATTACTTTATCGAAACTCATGAAAGGACCTAATGCTTCATATATTTTTTATATCTAGAGGTCTGTGATCAGTAGAATGTTCTGAGGCAGGCCCTCACATTTTTAGTAATCCAGCATATGTGTTTCGTCCTATTTGGGACTCGTCAACTAGTGGACGTACCTACATTCCTCAGTGAATGAGTGAAGGTGTTCCCCTCACCGAGGCTCGAACACAGCACCCATCAGGTCGAACGCCAAAGCCATAAACACTACATCATTTGGGCTATAAGGGCATTTAGTTGCTTAACGCTTATTTCGAACAGTCTGATCACACCCACGGACTTGACATAGGAATATATATTTGTGTGAAATTAATAAAGAGTTAAGAGGTGAGGAAACAGAATTAGGTCAAGTTAAAAGGACATATTCAAGGTCAAAATAACAAAGAAGATCACCGAACCAAGTAAGAGAGGTAATAGTACATCTACCCTGACTGGTATCAAAACAAAATTTACCAAGGAAGGTTCAGTATGATGACGAATTGTTTTTGAACTCATGAAGGTGGTTTAAATTTACTAATTGCCAGCTAGGGCTTCTACAAACTTTAAAATGCTCTCCAAACACGTTTTATTGATAGGTACAAAAGACGTGTAAATGTCAAGTTCATACCCCTTCTCTATAATATGGTTCTCAATAGAGGAGCTAGATCTCCTGTTCTCACTATTAATGGGTTCTAGGGATTCTGCTTGCTTCGGAAGCCACTTAGGAATATGCTCTGAAGCTCTTACTTGTAGAGACCGATGAGTCCTCCCTATGTTTGTATGTCCACACGTACATTCAAATTGATAAATACAGTGGGATGCGACATCATTTTGCTCATGTTCTAAGGGCTTAGATGGATGGATATATGGGCTTCATATTCTCAATTATTATGATATTAGCTAAATAAAAATGCTTTACAGTAGCAGCGTTCAAATGTTGTCGAGTTAGCAATCTGCTATGGGGTCGAATCCGACGCCAAAACGATTTAGCTTCTTAGGACTCTTTGGTGAAAATACAACCAGATGGTAAACAGAAAGTCTACACATTCAGTCATATACATGGATTACAATCCACAACATCTCTTTACCACCAAAAGTAACTAATTGTTTCAAAGAATATGATTAACATAGACAAACGTCTAATGACTGAGGCGGAAGAAGAAACCAACAGGGAATTGAAATTGGTTCAGTCTACTCCTAAATCCAATAACTACATGAAACACTTTAATAAAACAAATTTAAAAGTTCAGATAAAGATGCATCAAAAACATGCTACTAAGAAATGGGTTAGTAGTGTGGCGATTTCTCATTACAAAGAAATATCGCATGAGATAAAGCGGTTCCTTAACAATCATGACATGAGAGTGCATTTTCGTACAACCGGGGCACCATAGGCTCATCACTAGTTAGGGTTAGGGATAACAATAGAAGAAGACAGTCAACAAAATTGCGTGTACGAGATAAATTGTGGCGGAGATTGTATTCCCCACTGTATTAGTAGAAGAAACTTCCAGACAGGTAAATATAAAAGTGAAAGAGCATAAACAATGTCTCAAGGTGGTTCCAAAGACCTTCGCAGTTTTAAAGAAGCTAGAAAATGGATAATGCACTCGATAGAAACGGGACACAAGGTCGACTTCGATAGTACTAAGGTTCTAAAGAGAATGGCTTTGGTTTGTATAAAGAAAGACTGACTGCAGAAGCCTTACCATATATGGGTGAATCCCAAAAGATTAAAAAGATGTGAGTGTGTGATCTTGTTAGCTGGTGCCTGGAAAGTCCTGATTAATAAATTTAAAAAAATGATTATGGATCACTAATCAACCATACTTGATCTAAATTCCCGATTGGCCATATCTTCTTATGGAGAGGCTAACAAATGATTTACAATTGTTTCCCCCAAACATACATGCACATACACCATTGTATGCCACATATACATGTATTAAAAGTCAATCTAAACGAAGAATGTTCTTTTCGCAATAATTTCTCCTCTTCAGGTTCTTGCAATTATAATATTTACTGTCGTTACAATAATGATAGCCAGTTAGCTGTGCGGCGGATACATTTTTTAACGTAGAATAACAGATTAGTAGTTATGGGGTGTCAAAATAAATAGTCGTATTTGTGTGACAGACGTGCTAGGCTGAAATCGATTACAAAATATTGTAAAACGGGAGACAATGGTGGTGATTAATCATAATAGATTTGTAGAGTGTGGGGTAGGAAAACTGACAAGTCAGTTCAAAGTTATAAAAGGTGTCAGGTGAGTGAGTGGCTAATACAAAGTAGTCTGTGTCAAACAGGAGATAGTAAGACTGCAACGAGAGGTGTCATAATGAAATAACGAATATGTGAAATGAAACAGGTGGAGGCATATCTTGAGAAAAGGGATAATATCACTAATAATAATAAGTCCGGATAGTAAAAATAGAAAATTCGATAGTATTGAGAGAATGTTTGCATGAGGGGTATAAATTATGACGAATAATAATGATAATTGTAATAATAAGCAAATGAAAAAAAGCCAAGAGGGTTAAGGGGAAGAAGCACTCTTGGTGAGGACAAGAATCATCAATCCAAGTTTGGCCACGGTAGGAACAGCGTCTGGACGTGTTCTTTTGAGACAGAAAGTTCCGGTTAAAGTGTATCCACCGCATAACTGGCTATCATTATTGTAACGACAACAAATATTATAATTGTTTTATAATTGTAAGAACCTGAAGAGAAATTATTGAAAAGAATATTCCTCGTTCAAATTGACTTTTAATTCATGATATGGGAATATTTCAAACTATTAAATCTTATAAATGTATTTATTTTTCCATATTAAATCATCCATGACCCTGAACTTTAGTTGAACGTAATCACTAAAATATCTGATACAAAAGTACACATTATTGACAGTGACGTCTTTTCATGACTCATATGAATGGACTAGGTTTTTAGAGATAAAATGTGTCCTTTTATGAGCATATTACATATATATTATTATTAATATATTATATTATTGTTCCCTTGGGTTCCTAGTGGAAAATAGGGCTTCAACTACACGTCTCCACTTGCTTCTGTCTTCTGCTGTACTTTTCACCTGCATCCATGTTAGTCCATTTTGCTTCAACTCCTCTTCACACGATCTCCTCCATATCACCCTTGGACATCCCACTCGCCGCTTCCCTTTCGGGTTCCACTCGAGCAATGGCCTGACGCGCGATGTCACCCAGCGGTCTCCATCTCCACTTTCTCCTGCATATTTGTTGGGCGATTGGTTCCTGTTTTGTTTGTTCCCATAGTTTCTTGTTGGTGATTCTTTCCGGCGGCCATCTGCTTTTCACTATAGAACCAGCGAAGACAGTTGTTGATAAAGGTCTGCAACAGGCTGTTGGAAATATTCTTTGTGACTCGTCAAGTTTCTGATCCGTACGTATAGAAGAACTGACTGACTTGACGTTTGTATTGAAAATCCGAATTTTGTTGTTGATGTTGAGTGACGAAGATTTCCAGATTGGTTTCAGGCTGATGAATGTGTTTATCGCCTTTCCGAATCTCGATTTGACATCCTCGTCCGTTCCTCCTGTATACTTATATATATATATATATATGCCTTAGTTATTTTAATTTTAATTAATTTTTCCGAAGAAGTTCTAACCAGTTTGCCGAACTGTAGAAAACTTTGGAATTACTTATTTCAATTTCGCTGAAATTTTACAAATATAATTTTTTTTTACATATGTCTACTTCTCACTCAGCACTCAAATGTTTCGAAACTACTTTCCTGTCAAATCTTGATTGCAGTTCATATAAATCCATTATATTTATGCTCCCGTGGTGCCAGTTACATAGGCCGTACAATTAGGCGTGTTTCTCGTCGGATTTCCGAACATCACCCTGCCTAGTGGTCGGTTAAGTAAAGGACAAACAAAATCTATTCGTAGCGCTTTGTATGCCATCTTGTGGATGCAGAACACAAAATTGATGTTAACCACGCTTTCAGTGCCATTTACCGCATACCAACAAATCTCAATTTCGCCTTAAGAGTTCGACTACTAAATATTTTTGAGGCTGGCTGTTGGGATCCACATTACGAAGTCTAATCTATGCGTCCAAAAGAACGTGGTTGAGAAGTTGTCCTTACCTTGGCCATCTTGGTTCGAATGATCCTCAATTTGTTGGTGTAGGGATTTACTAAATTTTATTTGATATTCTATTCGCTATTATATCTTCATTATTATTATTATTTATGCATCTTTAATGAACTGTGGTAATTCCATTGTGACCATACTTTACAAATCGATATTACTTAAAAACACTGATATTGTTATTGACTACTAATCTAGAATATTCTATGTATATAAACATGCATATATAATTGTAGAGCCAGAAGAGGAGGAAATTATCGAAAAGGATATTCTTTGCTGGCTCAATTATTTTGTGTTTTATATTTTAAAGAGTTGGTTTGTAAGGATTAGATTTGTTTTTATATACATTAAACAAGCAACACTTGTGAAATAAAAGCAGTACTTAATGAATTCATAAATTTCAGTAGAGCTGTGGACGTGTGATACACAAAATGTGTGCCACACTTCAATTAGGTATTAGCAATAGAATACAGTAAATGAAATATCCCCATATTGAAATCAAAACAAGATTTTGAGCGAACAATTGTGTTTTCGATAACTTCTTCTTCTTCAGGCTCTACAGTTAGTTATAAATCCATGAATAATAGAGTATATACAGCCAATAAAGGCAAATGAAAATAATATCAGAAACTGTATTGGGGTACATGTGTAAGTTGAGATAATAGTCCATTAGGTAACATAATCAATCAAATGTGTATAGGGTGTATAGTCAAAAAAATGTGATGAATTGTGAATGAACAATTGGGTGATATAGTGCTGTTTTATAGTCAACAGAATACAAGTGTCATTGGGGTGAGAGAAATGCGATAACCACAAAATACATATAATTACAAATACACACATTAACAAAGGGACACTGAATGTGAGGGCTGACCGATAATGTCCAATGACAAAATAAAGAGGCTAAATTGTAAATTGTAATATGATGTTACAAAATTGGTAGGCTTAGTATAAAATCACAAAGGTTGACAAAGTTAAGGGTAACAATGAGGTGAAATAAACTGGGTGGAGAAATGGATAATAAAGATATGATATCACAGAATGACAATAATGGTAATAATAATACGGAAAATTATGATCTTGGTGACCTTATAGTGGGCCAGGGTAGACAGAGGGAGTGAATAAGTTTTTTCTGCACACATAGGTCTGGTCTTTCTCTGTTAATCTCTAAAGCCTCAGCTATGGCTAAGAGGCGTAATCGTGTGCCTTTGGGGAGATTGTTTGGTACTCGATACACAACTGTAAATGACTCATCTACCTTGATGCTGTGTTCGCTATCCACTAGGTGAGACAGAATTGCACTATTTAATGATTTGGTCGCTCTTTTCCCAAGCCAGACCGGAATATGTTCACGAGTGCGTGAAGATAAATTCCTTTGGGTACGACCTATATAACTAGCTCCACAGGAGCAGTTGAATTTATATACACACATTGATGTCGTCATTTTGGGTAATCTATCTTTAATGCACAGTGTAAATATCGGTTTAGTTGAGAAAGTGACATGCAGTTTTGCGGCACTGAAAGTTCTTTCAACTGCTCTCGTTAATCTACGGTTTAATATATCGCCTTTGAATTGTAAATTTAAGTAAAGCTTTTTCTTACTTACTGTGTCTCGCTTAATTTTGTGTGTAGTTTCATGGATATACTTCTTTACAAATTTGGTGGGATAGTCGTTCTGTAGTAAGGCGTTTGTGAGATTTTCTATTTCATCTTCAATGCAGTCGTCGGTACATATGCGCCTAATCCTGTGGTTAAGACAACAAATTAGGTTGCGCTTATATTGTATAGGTATGAAGCTATGGAAAACAGCACTATATCACCCAATTGTTAATTCACACTTCGTCACATTTTTCTGACTATGCACCCTATACACATTTGATTGACTATGTTTTAACTAATGGACTATCATCTCAACTTACACATGCACCCCAATACACTTTCCGATATTATTTTCATTTGCCTTTATTGGCTGTATATACTCTATTATTCATGGATTTATAACTAACTGTAGAGCCTGAAGAAGAAGAAGTTATCGAAAACAATTGTTCGCTCAAAATCTTGTTTTAGAATAATAGTATACAATGTATCTGTTTGATGTTACAGACAGTATACTTTCCCACAGTTCAATAATACTGAATTGGCAACAGAATACTATGCATATTTGAACATTCTATTTCATGTTGTTTGATGTAAACCGAAATCACACGCTCAGTGATTGATTGGTTAACGAATATAAACTGTGAGATAATATAAACAGTGGTTTCGTTGATGAAAAATATACCTTAGCTCCGGTGTTTTGTCTTCTGTTGTTACAGTGGTACTCATTAGCTGAATGACTACTCTAGAAACATTGTTATTTTTTTAATGAAATCTACACCTTCCCCTTAATTGATTGGACAGAAGTGTTCGGTCCCTGTTAATCACATGTCGGCTCCTTATGCAGGTGTTTCGACGATGTCTGAAGATTTAACATGAATTAATTTGGTGGATAATGACTAGCAGTGAAAGAATCTAGAATACCAAGATCGTTCATTTTGGGGACTCGACATCTGAATGTACTTGCATTCTTCAGTGAGTAACAGTGTTCACCCTGAGGCTCGAACCCAGGCCGTAGAGGGATAAACATTTATTTGGTTACAGGATTTAATCATGAGCTGACATTAGTTTGAGAGCCATTGGAAAACTATCTGAGAGTTCTGGACAGCTGTTTCGTCCTAGTTTGTGACTCCTCAATAGTACACACCCCGCACAAAGGTTGGAACTCAGGACCTTCTGGTTACAAGGCCAGAGAGCTGGTAGACCATTAAGCCACTGGGACTCAATCCAATGGCCCATGAACTGTAACTTCTGCCAATGTCTTCCGTGGCGAGTATTTGTCCTCACACACAACCTGCTGCAACCTACTGGTCACTTCTCACTGGAACCCCTGGATAGGGCCAGTCGCCAGTGACCATCTCATTGATATTCAAGTGTTGGTTTGTAGGGATTTGGTTGATTGGATACAGGATTTCATCATGAACTGATATTGGTTAGAGAACCATTGGAAAACCTGCCAGGTCGGGTGTGAGGACAAATACTCGCCGAAGACATTAGCTAGTGGTCGCGCTATGTCGTGAATTGGCAGAAGTTAGAATTCATGGACTGGCCATTGGATCGGTCCCCAGTGGCTTAATGGTCCACGAACTCGCGTGTCTTGTAACAAGAAGGTCCTGGGTTCGAATCCCCGTGGTGGGTGCGTACTGATGAAGAGTCCCAAACTAGGACGAAACAGCTGTCCAGTACTCCCTGACAGGTTTTCCAATAGTTCTCTAAGTAATGTCAGCTCGTGATGAATTCCTGTAACCCATCAAACCCCTACAAACCAACACTTAAATTTATTATTTTGTTTATTTAGTTAATTTATGTACCTTCCCCCATTACTACGATTATTACTATTCTCACTATTCTCACTTTTCACTGTTCCATTTGTTATTCTAAATCCAAACTTTTTGAAGTGTTAGACTGCATCTTATCAAATTTCACACCATTTTTACGTAATATTTTTATTCGATTTGCCTACTAACCCTATAATTCTACACTCTCTTCCAACATCTATGACTTATTCTATGTATATATGCCATTAACTGTTTTGCCACTTGACATTTAACTATGATTATAATCACAAACATTTTATTTGCATCTCGTACTATTTTTGTTATATTATTTTACGTATTCACACTACGTCCTTAATCCGTAATTTGTACAAACAGTCAAGTCAAGTTTTTCAGTAATTATGATCTTGTTATGTCTTTATTACACCTTGTAATTTTTATTAATTTGACCTTTGACCTGAAATATTCCTAGAATAGGACTACCAGTACAACTGCTACCTGTCTATCTTGCCATATTCTGTGTATCCGATCTTCCTGTTTATTACACTTTGTAATTTTATTGATTTTTATCCATTGACCGGAAATAATTCACGAACTTTCTTACCCATTTACCACATAAATGCCGAGAATGTACAGTCTAGTCCAATGGTGATTTCGTCGGAAAGAAAAATTTCTTCTCTGCAACCGTCTGTTTAATAATTTCTATGATCGAATGTGTACATTCCGTGATTCACATTACGAAATATTAGTCATAGGCATTTAATTGGTGGATGTTGACTAGCAGTGGAATCAAGAATGCGCGTTTCGTCCTATTTGGGACTCGTCATCTGGATGTACCTGCATTTCTCAGTGAGTGATGATGTTCCCACCGAGGCTCGAACCCAGTGCCCATAGTTTCAAATGCCAAAGTGTTATCCACTAGACCACTTGGGCCACGAGAGCCATCTCTTGTGCAACGGGTCACATTCCACTGCTAGTCACCATCCACCAATTAAATACCTATTAAATGCCCAGACATCGTCGAAGCATCTGCTTAAGAAGCCGACATGTCAACCTGAGACCGAGCACTTCGGTCCAATCAATCGACGGGAAAATCTAAAATTCAATTAAATTAGTCATAGGCATTTGAATTAATGTGGTTAATAAAACATACGGGATCAGAGTTCAGGGATGTGAAATCACAGATATTTACAACAACACATTGAAGCGAACAGTGATATTGTGCTTTCGATTAGATCTCATCAGGCTTAACTCTAATATGCCTACGTAACTTTACAAATAAGCATTGAAATATAAACCAATCATGGTGTTTTGTCTATAGGATAATAAGATGGTGAATATAAATTGTGCAATTAGTCATAATAGTAGTAATGATAATAATATTACTACTAATAATAATAATAGCCATAATAAAAATGGTCTTATCAATAATAAGGATGAAAAAGTGAGGCAATCTGTGATAACACGAATAATGAACAGCATGATTAAACAAACAAATGTTCAGGTGGAAGTAGTGGTCGATAAAGGCTAATAAGAACAAATGAACCGATTGAGTGGTGTTAGATTGTAAGGGAAGTAAATGAAACATGTTTCTTAATGGAGATGTGATAAGATTAAAGGATGTCTTACGACCAGAGCAAGTAAGATATGTACGGATGTCTTAATAGGCCAACAAGGGAGGGATAATGTCTGTGGATACGAACGCCTTTTGAATGCATAGTTTAGGCTTAATAGTTCGAAGGCCTATCGCCTACCTCAGCTGTGTGCAGTAGACGAATACCAAGTCTACTGGGAAGATTCAATGGGATACGATGAATTACTTTGAAAGCGCTCTTGTTTTCTCCACTACATGACCACTATCAACTAACTAAATGTGACAAAATTGAGCTACGGATTGTTTTTGTCTGTCCTTTGTCAAACCACAATGGGAGATGTTCAGTAACACGTTGGTTGGCTAAGCTGTCTAGTAGTACCTTTTTTCATCTAGTAAATAAACAATTTCCTCTATCCATCCATCTTTATATACCTTCAAGTTTTACTTTTATTATTTCTATTATATTTATGGTCCTGTTGCTTCTTTGTTTTACTTTCACAATTGCAAACAGCAACTTATCTCTATGACTGCTGTAATCTTTGTTTTCCCCCTCACCATATCATGTAAAGAGAACATTATATTCAATATTTTTAATCATGCAAGGATTTGTATACCGCATCGACAATACTGTGTGAAACAAGCCCACAGCAGTTTCCACTTGTATTATTATGGTCATTACCTTAGCTGCTATCATTATTATTACTATTTACATTTTATATGCTGCATGTTTTTGATATTCCCCCTATTGTAAATGTAGAAAAATTTTCTGTGTGATTAATTTTATTTATAATTTGAGGAAATTAGATGTAAGATATTGTGATTAATGTTGAAAATTCCATTCTGTATCACAAGTACTGTTTTTGGAATAAAGTTTTTTTTCCTTCACGTTCCCCAGTGGAACATAGGGCTTCAAGCTAGTGACTTGAAGTTTCTGTAGCAGTTTTTATTTTACAGAATGGGGTTGCTAGCCTCATGCCCAACCTTGCCTCTTCACCAGCATTATTTCTGGCTTAGCGAGGTAAGGGAGTGCGTCGGCCGGGGATCGGACCCCGGACAATATGCATCGTAGGCGAGCGTCGTAACCGCTAAGCCACCGACGCACACTTGGAATAAAGTAAATCATTATTATTTTCAATGGCTCTCTCTAACACTGATATCAATCCGTGATCAACAACTGAGACGAATATGCAAAAAATTTTTGTAGTATATTCAAAAATTTTAAAAATTACAGAAAAGCAACTAACAACAAAAGCATTAGGTGTCTCTTTCTTCTTCGAAAGAGAAACAGCATCGTGTACAGACAGAATTGTCTCTAATCAACAAGAATGCGTTTTTGTACAACAGCAAGTAAAACAAAAGTATATTATTACGATTATTAATAACAAATGATACGTAAAATATTGATTTTAATAAACTGGGGGCGGGTTGGGTTGGTGAGGTCAGGGGTAAGAATATGTACATATGAAAGAACAATGGTAAATTATAATTAAGATACTATACCAGTCATGGTAATAGTAATAACGGTAGAAACTTAAAGACGACGAAGTGAAGCCTTCATTAATCGCCAACGTGTTCGTGGACTTCTTACAGGCGATGAACGAGGATGAATTGGAGAAAGTCTAAACGAATGCAGACAAAAACAAAAATAAATACATAATAATAAATTGGTTACAGGATTTCATCATGAGAGAACCATTGAAAAACCAGCTGGGAGTACTGGACTGTACTGTTTCGTCCTAGTTTGGGACTCTTCATCAGTAAGCACCCACCGCCAGCTTTCGAAACCAGGACCTTCTGATTACAAAGCAATCTCGTAGACCATTAATTTTTTTATTATTTTGGTTACAGCTTGATGCCATACCGTATTTTCAGTACAAGTATGGAATTTTCAGCATGCGATATGGGTAGCCCAAATTTTGCAGGCCGACCATAGATATCGGGTGTACGTCGACAGGGGATCAAACCTCGAACCATGTGCGTGGTCGGCGAGAGTCCTAACCACTGTGCCACCGACGCACAGTCACTGGAACCCTATCAAATGACCCATGAATTCTAACTTCTGCCAATTCACAATATAGCGCAACCGCTAGCCAATGTCTTCGGCGAGTGTTTGTCCTCACACTTAACCTGCTGCACCCTACTGGTCACGACTTCTCACTAGAACCCCAGGTAACTACCCACCTGAATAGGGCAAGTCGCTAGTGAGCATCTCATCGATATTCAAGTGTTGGTTAGTAGGGATTTGATTGGTTACACAGGACTTCACTATGAACTGACACTGGTTAGAGAACCATTGGAATAATCAATTCATTGGAGATAGAATCGGGTCCCAGCGGCCAAATGAATGGTCTACAATCTCGCCTTGTAACCCGAAGGTCCTGGGGGTTGGAAACCCAGTGCGGCAGGAAGGGGAGTACTGCTGATGAAGAGTCCCAAGCTAGGCTGAAGGAACAGCTGTGCAAAGTACTCCCCTAGCAAGTTTTCCAACGGTCCTCCAACTCATGTCAGCTCATGATGAAATCCTGTAAATACAAAACACCCAAAAAAGAACATTCCCCGTCGCCAGAATCACATTCCACGTGACAACACGGTATATTCGTTAACTCAGTCACAAGTAGGGAAGTATGCTGCTCTGTATGTCAACCCCAAATGCAGTTATCAATTTGCTTGCACTTGCGGCAGTAAGTACAACATAAGAAGGACTGAGAGGAGAGTGTCTATTAGATTTTCTGAGCATATCGCAAAAAGTCTTCGTATGAAAGGCAACAGAATGTTCTCAAGTGCAATTGCCAGACACACACCTAATTGACATGGGACAAACAGTGAATTAGTTAAGCTTTCAAAAAAATCGATATACAAAGAAAAGCATGGTTACATCGGTTCGTATAAGCTATTTGCTATCAAAAGAATTTGACCTAACCTCTGTTTGTATACAGAAAGATAGAATGACTAATCTCTCACTACCTTGGTAACCTTAATTGTTTTGTTCATGTGTTTTGTCTCATTGCGTAACCTTCTACTTAATTTCGATCGTCACTCACTGAGTTGAACTCACTGCTAAGTTTTCAAATCTACTTCATTGTTTTGTCTATGTCATAATTTTACTTAAATATTTCTTTTTCACCCTCTTGAAATCTCTCCCCATGATAATATGTGTATAAATTCACTCTGATGTTGTTCGATCTTGTGTTTTGTCTCTTGTCAACCCTTGTCTCCATACGAAATCTGAACTCTACCCCCTTACTGTGGTCTAATTATTCTATGAATAGTTAGACCCTTTTTAACACTGAGTAATTCGTCAATTACATCATTTTTGTGGATTATGCTGACTAGATGGACCTCACCGGTCACGACTTCTCACTATAACTCAAGGAAACACTGTGCTGTAGCCCGTAGTCACTAGTGAGCATCAGATTAATTTTCAAGAATTTGGTTTGTAAGGATTAGATTTGCTTTCACTAGTTTGATCACGGATTGATATGTGATGGAGAAACATTGAATACCAACCGGTAGTACTGTTTCATCCTAATTTCGGAATCATCAGCAGTACGCACCCACCACAAGAGGTTTGAACCCAGGAACTTCTCCTCACAAGTCAATCTGGCTCGTATACCATTCAACGACTGGGACGCAACCGATTCAATGGCCAGTGCATGAATTCTACCATCTACCAATTTGTGACTTAGCGCGACTGGCACCAACCAATGTCATCGGCGGAAAATCCATCCTCACTGGAACGCCAGTCAACATCGTCTTGTAGCCAGTAGTCACTAGTGAGTATCAGATTAATCATCAACAATTAGTTTGTAGAGATTATTTTTGTTTCAGGGTACACTATGGATTGATATCGGTTGGAGAACCATTAAAGCCAGTCCCAGTGGTTGAATTTTATACTAGTTTGCCTTTGACTGAAAGGTCCTGGGTTCTAACCCCTTGCGGTGGGTGTGTACTGCCGATGAAACAGTTGGTTCTCTAACTGGTATTTATAGTTAACATAATAAAGGTTTTATTGATGTCAGTGGGTGAGTTATATTCAATAGTGTGAGAGAAATATTATTGCCACAAAATCCATGCAAACAAATGGGGAACACTGAATGTAAGTAATTTCAAGCAAGGAATGACAGATATCTCAAGTGTAGTGATAAAATAAAGAGGTTAAAAATTCTGAACTGTAATCAAATACGAGAGAGATAATGATAAGCTGTTTAGTGTAAATCACAAAGGTTGACACACACATAACAAGGATAATTATGGAATAAAGTAAAGTAGGTGAAAAGGAATAAGAAGGCCATTATCAGACATGAAAATAAGAGATGATTATATCCTTGATGACCCTATAGTATAGGCCTGGTGACAATGAAGACGAGTGTGCTTTTCTTTTGCCCATATAGATCAAATTTCTTCTTATGGATCTCTATAGCTTTGATTGTGTAAGCTTTCTGAAGACAGTGATCTATCGTTTACCATCGGATTTATGGAGAGTAGGAAGATGATAGTCGCTTATTGTTCTTAACCGCCTGACGATATCTTTACCTCTATCACAGCTACTGTCTCCTATATTGATTTTTCCTACTACCTTGAACTTTAACCATCCTGACAGATATGTCCTATTGAACTTTTGCTTCGTTTTGTTTAGATCAAATTCATAGTATGTGATTTTTCATGTAAACAATAATCTGTGCTTTTATGTGTAAGGTGTGATCAGGTCATGACCTATGTCATTTTTCGCACCTATATACAGACTATTGTGTAGATGTTTATTTGGCGTTGATTCGTCCGCTGAACTATATCACATTATTTGTATTTGTCAGTATTAAAACTATCAACCTCTTAAGTATATCCAATTTAGGGGTTTCTTGGGGATTTCTGTTTATTTTGTTGCTATTTTGAAAACGTCCATCCAGCCTCTGTTAGTATACAGAAAGATAGTGTGACTGATTTTTCACTATCCTGGTAACCCTACTTATTTTGTTCGTGTGTTTTGTCTTGTTGCGTAACCTTCTACTTAATTTTGATTGTTACTCAGTGAGTTGAACTCACTACTGTTAAGTTTTCAAATCTACTTTATTGTTTTGTCATAATTTTTCTTTACTTTTCAGTCTCACCCTCCTGAACTCTCTCTCCATGATAATATGTGTATGAATTCACTCTAATGTTCTTCGACCTTGTATTTTGTCTATTGTCAACCCTTGTTTCCATACAAAATCTGAACTCAACCCCCTTGCTGTTGTCTAATTATTCCATAAATAGTTACTCTTTTAAAACATTTAGTTCCCTTTATGAGTTCTGATAAAGCAATAAGACGTGTAATGTATTTGCTCAGCACATTTCAAACAATCTGATCACACACACACGGACTTGTCCTAGGCATATGTATATATTTTCTATAGTTTGGTTTGTAAGGATTAGTTATGTTTTACGAGTTGATCACGGACTGATATCAGTTAGAGAACCATTGAAAACCAGGGAGTACTGGACAGCTGCTGTTTCATCCTAGTTTGGGAATCATCGGCAGCACGCACCCACTGGGATTCGAACCCAGGACCTTCGGGTTACAAGGCAAGCTCGTATACCATTCAGCCACTGGGACCCGATTCAATGGCTCATGAATTCTAACTTCAACCAATTCGTGATTTTAGCGCGACCCCAACTATTGTCGTTGGTGGAAATCCATCCACACGTGACTTCTAATTGGACCTCACTGGTTACGACTTCTCACTAGAACTGCAGGAAGCTCCAACCTGTAGCAAGTCACTAGCGAGCATCAGAATAATTTTCTATAGTTTGGTTTGTAAGGATTAGTTATGTTTTACGAGTTGATCACGGACTGATATTCTGATGCTCGCTAGTGACTTGCTACAGGTTGGAGCTTCTTGCAGTTCTAGTGAGAAGTCGTAACCAGTGAGGTCCAATTAGAAGTCACGTGTGGATGGATTTCCACCAACGACAATAGTTGGGGTCGCGCTAAAATCACGAATTGGTTGAAGTTAGAATTCATGAGCCATTGAATCGGGTCCCAGTGGCTGAATGGTATACGAGCTTGCCTTGTAACCCGAAGGTCCTGGGTTCGAATCCCAGTGGGTGCGTACTGCCGATGATTCCCAAACTAGGATGAAACAGCAGCTGTCCAGTACTCCCTGGTTTTCAATGGTTCTCTAACTGATATCAGTCCGTGATCAACTCGTAAAATATGTATATATGAAATTAATAAAGAGTTAAGAGGTGAGAAAATAGACTACTTAGGTCAAGTTAAAAGGATATATTCAACGTCAAAATAACAATGAAGATCACCAAACCAAGTAAGCGAGGTAATAGTACATCTACCCTGACTGGTATCAAAACAAAGCTTACCAAGGAAGGTGGTTTAGTGTGATGACGAATTGTTTTTGATGAACGCATAGAGGTGGTTTAAACGTTCTAATTGCCAGCTAGGGCTTCCACAAACTTTAAGATACGCCCCAAACAAGTTTTATAGATAGGTTTAAAAGATCTATTAACGTCAATTATGTTTCTCAATAGAAGAGGTAGGTCTCCTGTTCTCATCAATGGTTCTTGGGGTTGTGTTTGCCTCTGGAGCCATTTAGGAATATGCTTTGAAGCCCGTTACTCTTTTGACACTGAATTTTTGGGGATTATGTTGCTTATACTTTCTGTCTATAATTCGAAGTCACTGTGGGAAAAAGCGGGTTCAAATACCATTTTGAAACTTATAATTTCAATCTGTTTAGGATGAAGGCAGTTGAAGAGAATCCATGAAATAAAACATTAACATTCAAACCTCCTCTTTTGCAATCTTGATTTAGTTTGAAATCACTATTGTTGATTAAATTAGTAGCCACCAAAGGCGTAGGATAATGTGTTTATTGGTACGATCTTGGTAGATATTGGACATTCAATAAAATCGGAGTAGGTGTTCTGGATGATCTACTTTCTCAGGTAGTGTACCTAGAGGAGCTCTCAACTACGCTTTCAATAAGTAGCTGAAGTGGCATGAATCAGTGTGAGAAGACTTTGTTTATTTACTGAGCTATTTGGATGGCTATTTACTGTGCTATTTGGAACGTGGCAAATCGAACTGCTGCACTTCGGTACCAAGTTCTATGTTGAATCCAGCCAGCCATTTACTGAGAAGTATGTCCATCGGCTTTGTTTAGCTTCTAAGTTTACACCACACTATCGTTATTATCTCATCATTATTATTTTTCACCCTTGAACTTACGTCTAGTTTATCGTATTTGCATCAGTTATTGAACCATTGGAAATTTGCCAGGGAGTAAAGTACGCGGCTGTTTCGTCAACAGTACGCACCCACCTCTAGCAGTCGAACCCAGGACCCTCCGGTTACAAGTCAAGCTCCTAGACCATTCATTCAGCAACACCGACCCAACTCAATGCCTTGTAACCGGAAGATCCTGGGTTGGAAACCCAGTGCGGAGAGGGTACTGATGAAGAGTCCCAAACACGGCTGACGAAACAACTGTGTACAGTATTCACTGGAGGGTTTCAATGGTTCTCTCTCTAACTGATGTTATACTACTCGTGATCGAATCTGTAAAAGTTATTTATCATGATTTTTTAAATCAACATTCTCATTTACAATCTCGACTCTTAAATGTTAGTTTGCATGCATTTGATTGGAACCAGAACCTTCTGGTTACTACAGGTGAGCTCATACACCATCTAGCCCCGGAGACAAAATCCTAAGACCTCCACAGACTAATTAATCTAGTGCTCATTAGAGACTGACTGACCACAGGAGGAGGTTACCTGAAGTCTTAGTGGGAGATCTTTACCAGCGGAGTCGTCCACCAAAGTTGGATGTGAAGAAGACCATTCACCAAAGACATTGCATGATGGTCGCACTACACATCGTGACCTCCCAAAAACTTAAAATAAACATAAACGTTTTTCATTTCTTGCGTTCCGACGGGAACACAAAGCTTCAAATCTTCAGATATGGAGTTCCAGTGCCGGTCGTCTTATTTTTACGGGGCAGTGTGGGGTTGATAGCTTTACGGTCAACCTCTCCTCCTTTTTACCACCGGTTAATTGAGGTTTAACAGTACATCGGCGGGGAATCTAACCCTGATCATATGTCGGGAATTAACTTATCTCCGAACAGATTTTGTCACAAAACAACACCATTCAAAACACCAGTAGACGTCTGGTTTTTTTCTTCAGTAGTTCACATTTACAAACTCACGTGTTCGACAGTGACAGACTCCTCAACAGACCTAAACTAGAAGAAACCAGTTATCACAATTCCTAATTGTGGTGAAGGCGATTATTCCTCAAACCGAGGGGAACGAGACGACAGGAATACGTTGAACTGCCCGATAAGAAGACTCTAGAAGATCTCAAGCGACATAAGTCTTAGCCAGTATAGCTTGTTGGGTCATTGCGGTGTTCAAGCCCGACCACCAAAGTCAAGGTAGCAGCTTTCGGTCGGGATCCAAAAGGCTCGAGCTGCTTTCGCTAACTTACACCATTTCTGGCGTAGGCGTGACATCTGGCTATCAATCAAGGGACGTGTGTATTGCTCAGCAGTTCGCTCCGTCCTTCCCTATGGCTCTGAAACATGGCCAATACAAGTTGAAGACATGAAAAGGTTGACTGTTTTTGATCATAGATGTATAAGATCTCTTTCTCACGTCAGGAGGTATAATGAGGCAAGTAATGTTGACGTTAGGCGTAGTGTTGGGCAAAGAGGAAAAATCAATCGACGAGGCTATAAAGTTACATAGATTGAGATGGCTAGGTCACGCACGTTCTGCGCATGCCTAACCATCGCCTCCCCCGACGGACGGGCATTACTAGCTGATATAGGTGCAGGTTGGAAAAGAGTAATCGGTGGCCAAACGGAAATATGGCCTCATCCATCCATGAAATCCTTGACAGTTAAACTGAGTCAGGTAGGGAGATGCAGACTTCCGGGTTGGGGCCCGTCCTCGGGACTCTAAGAATCAATCAATGGCTGGAGACAATAGGTGACATGGCTGAAAATCGTTGTCAATGGCTTACGCAGATGTATTCAGTCTCTGCAATCTTTCATATTCCTTTCTACCATTACTCATTATGTTTCACTCTTATACTTGTCAAAACTCTATTGATTCTCTTCACTCATCTTGTTGTCTACCTTTGTGTGCTATTTGGAGCGTGGCAACTGGAGCTATTGCACATCTGTGCAAAGTTCTATGTTGAAACCAGCCAGTTAGTCATGTCAGACGAGTGCATGTATTTAAAACAATTGACATTTTTATGCTTAGCAAGAAGCATATAATAATACGTCTTTCTTGCATACACACAGAAACCTCTGTAAGCACCTCTTAGACACTTCCTTAGATTCTGTATTACATGTTTTGTTAAAAAAAATAAAACATTTTATGCACGTTAAATTCCAAATCAGATTACTTAAGAAATCTTGCCAATAACTCTATCATCAATTTTCTCATCAGGATTTACAAATTTACATGGTGAAATATTAGTCACAGGCATCTGTTTGTTTTCGACGTAGAACTCTGCACTGATGTGCAGCAGTTCAAGTCGCCCGCCTCACTCCAAAACAAGAGAGGAAAGTAGAAGAAATGCATAATACAGATAGTAAACAGAAGTGTGAGACAAAAGAATAGTAATAACGAAGAACAAAACAGTTTCATTGGAAATCATTAGTCACAAGGAGTGGATGCACCTGCGCCAGCCATTGAGAACGATTTTGAGCCATGTCACTAATTGTTTCCAACCATTGGTTTTTACCGTCCCGAGGACCCCAACCAGGAACTCTACATCTTCCTACGTGTCTTAGACTAACTGTTGTAGATTTCATTGACTGGTGACATGTTTTGGTTTGACCACCGCTAGCTCTTTTCCAGTCTGACCATATGTCAGCTAACATTGCCCGTCGAGGAAGGCGATGACCAGGCATACGTAACACATGTCCCAACCATCTCAGTCGATGTAATTTCACAGTCTCGTCGATTGATTTCCCCTTCCACCTACCTAGCACTCGACTGATGCCTAACCTCAATATTACTCACCTTATTATACCACTTCACACGGGAGATAGAACGCAGGCACCTATGATCGAAGACAGATAATCTTTTCATGTCTTCCACTTTCAATGGCCAGGTCTCACAGCCATGAAGGAGGACGGGGCGGACTGATGAGCAGTACACACGCCCTTTGGTCAATAGGCAGCCGGATATCACATCTAGGCCAGAGACGGAGTAAACTGGCATATGCGAAACTAGCGCTCTGTATCCGTACTGAGATTTCGTCAGAGACCAACCCGTTGGGGCTGATGGTACTTCCCAAATAAGTGAAGTGGTCAACACGCTGTACCACATCACTAGTGCTTATCATTAAGCTAGGAGTCGATATGTAATCCAGTCCGGTAGCATAATCTTATATTTAACAGGAACGAATCGCATTGCAAACATTCAAAGACTGCTGCTCCCCTCAAGGTATTCACAGAAGACAGAGTCTTCTGTCAGCGTCTTCATCTTCTTGAAGGACTATATCATTTGCATATTCTAAGTCAACAAGATTATTCTCTGATGGTAACAAATCTAAGACGGCAATAATCAATCTTAAATGAGAAACCAATACATTCAAGGAACATACCTTCTAATTGGTGAGTTGGCTTTTACTGAACACTTTTCACTAGGTGAATGCTCTCTTCGACAATCAAAGCAGACAGAGACACCACAATCTACAGCTTGACAGTGTAAACGGTTTGGCCATTCACTAGGTCGATAGAATGCTACGCCAGAGCATACAGGACATGCATGCAAAAATTCCTATGGAAAAAATGGAAAAACACAGAAATTATATTGATCAAAATAACTGATAAAAAAGGTTGCACAAGGATTTTTATTGATCCATGAAAAAATTCCCATCTGAACATCAATAAAAAACAAAACCGGTAAAGTTCAGCGAAGAGGTTCTTTTCAGCGAATTCATTATCGTCATCAAGCTGTACACTCGCATTTATTTCCAATCTCCTTTTTCATTAAGGAGGGTAGTAATAAAAGTGATGATTTGTCGCAAACGTAGTTGAATAAGTGCAGTAGAGTTACGTAATAAGATGAGTGGTGCAATGAATGGGTTGTAATCAGGATGTGCACATAGAAACGAAGGAAAATATGGAACTATGTAAGAGTTCCAAAGAAGCACGAGAGCTATAAGAGGTTAGACCATAATCAATTGTTACAGAAATATTGAACAACTGTCATCTAGAATTTCCTCTCCAGATGTTAGACTAAGAAGAAGAGTCGAAGGAACTATAAGAAGGTCCATCCAGAGGAAACCAACATACAACGACTGACTGACTCAAGTTTCTACAGCTGGGTATCAATTAGTCGTACTTGTTATTATTATTATTATTATTGTATCCTTTAATTCCTAGAGGAACATAGGGCTTCAGCCGTGCGTCTCCATTGCGTTCGGTTCTCTGCTAGAGTCTTCACCTGGCTCCAAATCTGTCCACATGCTTTATCTCCTCTTCACATGACCTCCTCCAAGTCACCCTTGCACTGACGACCAACTCACCGCTTCCCTTTCGGCGGGTTCCACTCGAGCGATGGCTTGTCTAGTGATGTCACTCACTTGATGGTTTCCTCAGAGTATGTCCAATCCATCTCCATTTCTTCCTGCCTATTTGTTTCACAATCGGTTCCTGCTGTGTTGGTTCGCTCCCAGAGATCCTTGTTTCTGATCTTTTCTGGCCGGCCATCTGATCTTGAGTATTGAGCGAAGACAACTGTTAATTAAGGTTTGTAGTTTGCTTGAGATGCTCTTTATGACGCGCAGTGCAAGTCTCTGATCCGTATAGCAAGTAGTACTGACTTCACATTGGAGTTGAAAATTCGGATCTTATTTTTGATGCTGAATAGTGCTGTTGACCTCCACACAGACTCGAGAGTACTGAAAGCTTGTCTTACTTTTCTGATTCTTGCTTTGATATCCTCGTCAGTTCTGTCCGCCTGTAGTTGAAACGATGCTTCCCAGGTAGGTAAAGGAGGTTGTTTCTTTCAGGTTCCTTCCATTTATGCTGATTGTTTTCTGTTGTTGTTGTTGGTGGTGGTGTTGCCCAGGAATCTTCATCACCTACCTCTGTCTTCTCTATGTTCACCTGAAGTCCTCTCTTTGATGCTTCTTCTGCCAACTTGTTGCTTTTCGCTTGCATATCTTCCAGTTTGTGGGAAATCAGACATATATCATCGGCGAAGTCCAGATCCTCCGAGAATTTTGTGTAAGTCCATTTTTTCCTGTTTCCTCATTGCCCACTGTTTGTCGCATTATCCAGTCTACTGCAATCAGGAAAAGCATTGGCGATAGTAGCAGTAGTAGGTAGTCGTAAATGAAACCTAATTATATGTATGTATATACTTATCTTGCTACTTGCGTCAGACGCATCTACAGCCTTGATGTTCTGGAAGAGGAATTACGCATTTTGAAAGAAATCTTCATTCAACACGAGATGTCCACTATGATTTATTGACAAGAACATCAAATCGAAAATTCAAAGACAAAAGACGTCATCCGTGTCAAAAAAAGAAACTTTACATAAACCTTGATTTCAAGGGTGATCTACTCAGTGATGTCTTTAGAAGGAGAATTTCAGCATCTTTGAGAACATTTTCCGCAGAAACGCCAAGAGTGGCGTTCTCCAGTCGTCCAGTAGCCTACAATAGTCTTAAGGACAAGATCTCGCCTTCTGACTATCTCTATGTGCATATATCAGTTTACCTGTTACTTTGGAACCAGGTACATTTGGCGTTCAATGCGTATCCTGTCCAGAAGGGTTGAAGAACACTTTCCCACCGCATAGTTGCAGAAAGGTGGTAATGGTTGCATAAGGAGTGCGATAATCGAACATCTTGTCAACAAAACTGGTCATTCCATTTCAACAAAGGCCTCCTACAAAGCAATGTACACAGTAAAGAATAACCTGCCAAAGTCAACGCACCTTCGTTTTCCTTGCATTTTTGAAGCTTTAGCCATTCACACAGAAAAACTGGAGTGATACATTCAAAAGAAGATTATTCAACCACTCCCACTAGTATAGTAACAAACTTATTGATTTCTATTGTCTTGACTTTTAATAATAATAGTTTGCTTTATTCCAAAACAGTACTTGTGATACTGAATGGAATTCTCAGCATTTTTACTACAGTATTGCATCCAGTTAGTACATTATCAATAAACAGAATTCTATATAGATTAAGGAAATCTCAGTTCATTATGACAACCTATTGGCATGTCGGTAGGGAAGTCAAAGCTGAACCGTGTTTGAAGGTGTTAGAAAAGTAGATGCTAGCATATTTACTGACGTAAGCGGAAGAAAGAAACAAAGCAGCAAATAACGGAAAAAAAGAGAGAGAGAAAATGAAGAGAAAACGTTGTGTCTATAAATGATATGACTTGGAAAGACGAGATCCAGTTCTTCTACTAACTATCTAATAAGTTATAGGTATCACGCCTAATGTTTTCTTTATCGCACAGAACACGAGCTAAGTAGGGTATGGTTGAATTTTTGTACTTGCTAGTTCGAGCATATAGTTTTTTATATAGGCTTCTGGTTTCGCCTGATGAGATGCAAGGGGAGAGTTGTGAATGAAGAGGGTGGTGTGAGTTGGAAAAAAAATGGATTCGGCTCATTTTTCACATGAGTCCATGTGCCTGTCAACCAGAATATTAACAACAAGCTGGTTAAGTCGCACGTTGCTTATCCTGCTGGCAACCTTTAACATCCTGCGTGATATGTAATAGTCTTTCTTCAGTAGCCCGGGAAAAACTAAGGGGGAACAATAGAGAATAATAGGCAGAATGCGAGAGTTAACGAATTGTAGGAGTAAGGGTTGGGGGGTTATAGTAGAATGTCTTAACTTCTTGATGTAGAAGGTAAGACGGAATATTTTCTTAGAAATCTTCAAGATATGAGACGACCAGGAAGGATCAGAAGATAGAATGATGCCTAGGTATTTAATTTCCGATTCGGTTTCTATTTCAGTGCCATCTATGTTGCACACCTCGTGAGAGCCAACCAGTTTGTTTTCTTATAACTCTTGTACTTCTTTGGAATTCTTACATAATTTCATATTTTCTTTCGTTTCTATGTGCACAACCTGATTACTATTCATTTATTGAAACATTCATCTTATTACGTAACTCTAATACACCTATTCAACTCCTTTTATGCATTCAGTGACTAATATAAACAACTACGTTTGTGACAACTCATCACTTTTATTACTACCCTCCTTCATGAAAAGGAGATTGTATATAAATGCGACTGTATAGTTTGATGGTCAGAAATTGAATTCGTCGAAAAGAGCCTCTTCGTTAAACCACTTGTCTTGTTTCTATCAAAGAGCTTTACACAAACCCAGGGATTTCGATGTGTATTTGAGTTCTATGAGCTGAATGATTTAATTGAGAACCTTTCATTGTCTTTCAAGATAATATCTTCAGCGCAAGATTCAATATGAAGTAAACTCATTTGAATTCGCCATGCGTGATATAACTGATCTGCATTCAAGAACATAAACTACTTATTAAAAGACACGACATGTACTCTTTCATATAGATGTAGATAAACAACCATGGACATCAGTTTGACTGGGAAATTGTGAACATTCTAGGCAGCAGAAACATTATAAGTGCCGTCTCTGGCGTAGACGTGACATCCGACTATCGACCAAAGGGCGGCTGTACTGCTCATCAGTCCGCTCCGTCCTCCTTTATGGCTGTGAGACCTGGCCATTGAGAGTGTAAGACATGAAAAGATTAGCTAGCTGTCTTTGATCATAGGTGTCTGCGTTCTATCTCCCGCGTGAGGTGGTATAATAAGGTGAGCAATATTGACGTTAGGCGTCGAGTGCTAGGTAGGTGGGAGGGGAAATCAATCGACGAGACTGTGAAATTACATCGACTGAGATGGTTAGGACATATGCCTAGTTACGTATGCCTAGTTATCGCCTTCCTCGACCGACAAGCAATGTTAGCTGATATAGGGTCAGGCTAGAAAAGAGCTAGCAGCGGTCAAACCAAAACATGGTTTCAACAGTCAATGAAATCAACAACAGTTAGTTTAAGCCACGCAGGAAGATGTAGACTTCCAGGTTGGGGTCCTCGGGATGGTAAAAACCAACTGTTGGAGACAGTTGGTGATATGGCTCAAAAGCGTTCTCAATGGCTTGTGCAGATGCATCCACTCCTTGTAACTTATGACTTCCAATGAAACTATATTGTTCTTCATGATTACTACTCTTTTGTCTCACACCTCTGTTTACTGCCTCTAATATGCATTTCTTCTTATTTCTTCTCTTGGTTTGTGTGCTACATGGAGTGAGTTTGGCGACTTGAACTGTTGCACATCGGTGCAAAGTTCTGTGTCGATAACAGACAGAATTCACAGAAGCCTGGTACTCAGATAAGCCAACAATTAACAGATCCACTATTGTCGACCAAAGTTATCTACTAATAAAGAATAAACCACACGACGAGAAAAGTCAAATTTGAAGTCAATAAAAATGATCAATAAAGATGTAAATTAACAACCAATCATTTGTGGAGAATTCAAACGAGTTCACTTGAAATTATAGCTTGCAATGAAGACGTCTAGAAGGAGAATGGGGGCTTAGCAATTAAATAATCCAGCTCAGAAAACTTAACCACATGTTGACAGTGCTTGTCAAGAATCTTTAGTTCTTGAAATGAAAGAAATCTGTAGCTCAGGTGGATGAGTAATAGCCTGTTTTGCAAATCATGTTTAGAACCCGAGGACATGTTAGAAGATACACAAAATAATGAGGAATTCAAACGGAAAAAGGTAAATGTAAAAGCCTGGAGAAATTACAATTGGGACGACGACAAAGCACAAACACATTTTTGCCCCTGTGACCAATGGTTAAATAGTTGGAACGTGACTACTAGGGACACGTGTAGGCTGAAGAATATAAGTTACACCCTGTGCAACGAAAAATTGTCCCACACAACGTCGGAGTGCGACTTAGATCTAGTTCTAACGAAAAAAGTGGACACAGCCGTGAATTACACAGGTGATTTAGCAAGGGCATATGAAATCATACACTTTACATAGAGACAGTTACGTGTACTCACTCCTGAGCTCTCTCTAAAGTTGTACAAAACATTGCTCCTCCAGTGTTTAGAAGAGAAGCTAATCTTTTGGAAAGAGCCCGAAGATGGGGAACAAAAGGGATGATGGGTCTCCGGAATGAACCATATGATGAACAGCTAAAGAAATCATGTCTTTTCACACTTAGTTAGTGTCGGATTAAGGGTGAATTAATTAATGCCTATAAGATTAAAAATGACCAGAATCAAGCAATGATTTGAAAACAACTTCGAATTGCAATGCAGCCGCAGCTAAGGCCTTTCGAATGCTATGGGCACTTCGAAGAGCTTTCAAATGATTAGACTAGGGTATGTTCCAAATACTCTACGCAACATGTCAGGCCTCATCTATAATACTGCATACAAGCAGCGAATCCATGCTTCAAAAAGGAGGCACATATCCTGGAAAAAGCACGGAGGGTAGTAACGAAATTAGTTAGTGGTATCTTGCACCTTCCTTATGATTAGAGGATGGAGCATTTAAATCTCTTTCCGTTATCATACTGAAGGAAGAGAGGTGACTTAATTTTCGCATGCCGTATACTTTAGGGTGATTTAGGAACTGACCTTTTTAACCTTTTCTCCGCTTCTAGGACACATTTACGGGGTTACCGCCAAAAGGTGCTCAGACCGAGGACGATTAAAATACATGCAGAATTTGTTGATATAAGTATAAAACTTGGGCACTGTGGTAGAGTATAATTCCATAATGGATAAGACTTTATTTTGATAAATCACACAGTGTAGTACAGTTATATTAACTGATGACGTTTCGAGCACAAACTATTGCTCATAATCATATCAAGTTAATGCAGAATTTAGATTCTCTCACAGAGTGGTCAACGAATGGAACTCCTTACCTGATTCAGTAGTACCAACTCCATCGGTGAACGCTTTCAAAGAGAAGTTAGATCTCTGTAGAGATATATTTTGCAAGGATTAACACAGGCCACAAGAGCATTCTATTCTTATCATCTGAATCTAAAGTACGTTTGGGCCTCCTCGTGGGAATCCACGAAGGATAACTCACCAAAGAGCAAAGACTCGAGTGAGCCCCCACTACTTTTCACTTCGATTTTGCCACCCCTGGAACTCTCTACCGACAGATATGGCTACTGCACCATCTGTGGACAGCTTCAAGTGGAGGCTGGACAATCACGCAGATACACAAGGACTGCGTCCAAAAGGCCTGTCCCCTTAAAACTCACACACTATTAGTGGTTATATATATATATATAAATTTCAAATTGCATTAGCTATCTGTTTTCACCTATCTTCTTTTACTTTTTCAGCCAACATAATCTACACTAATTATATCCGTTATTATTAATGTTGTCACCCCTCTTTTCGACCACAACCAAACGACTAACAGGTGTGAAAGGATCAACTCCGTTCACATTAGCGACACGGTCTAAACACACCGCATAATACAAACCATATATAATCAATCTCAGAAACACTCCTTTTGCAGTCAACCCAAGCTACGACAGCCGGATGACGGGACGAACTACGCAGAAGACCATGGACCTTTACCTTACAACCAAGAAGCGAGCACGAAAAAGTCGATTTGGTTCAGACTAGCTCGTAAAAACGATATTGGATAGTGGAAACATTTTTTTACGTAGCAGAGTATCCTGGTATGCTGGCTGATGATGCTACTGCGTTGATCAGATTGAAGAAGGCAGATTGGCTTGATGTGCCAAAATCTTCAACGTCATTAAATCTGGTTCAGCAAAAATATTCCCCAGTAAATACATGGATTCTAGCTAAGCTATTATTACTTTATCATTAACATGCCCCTTCCTTATAGTTTACAAAAACTTCATTTTTCTGAAAACATCTTACTGTGAAATAGAGAAATTACTCTGAGCTGGTGGATTTAACTGAGATAATTCAGTTGTTCTTCTAGGCATGGCTTTAGCACAACTCTCGCATTCTGCCTATTATACTCTATTGTTCCCCTTAGTTTTTCCCGGGCTACTGAAGAAAGACTATAACATATTACGCAGGATGTTAAAGGTTGTCAGCAGGGTAAGCAACGTGCCACTTAACCATCTTGTTGTTAATATTCTGGTTGACAGGCACATGGACTCATGTGAAAAATGGGCTAAATCCACTTTATCTAACTCACTCCACCCTCTTCACTCACAACCCCCTTCCCCTTGTATCTCATCAGGCAAAACCAGAAGTCTATATATAGAAAACTATATGCTCGCACTAGCAAGTACAAAAACTCAACCATACCCTACTTAGCTCGTGTTCTGTCCGATAAAGAAAGCATTAGGCGTGACACCTATAATTCATTAAATAGTCAGTAGAACAACTGGACCTCGTTTTTCCAGCTCATATCATTTATAGGTA